>CM034233.1:62958517-63498056 GCA_019916065.1 Vitellaria paradoxa
CCTTTAGTCCGCGCCGTAGTGTCGCTATCCCTTCATCCCCGCCGGAAACTTTTATCCACAAAATGGTCTTGCTCCGCCCTCCCACCGTCGTCATCTCCGCCCTCACCACCTTATTGCCTTCCACCGACCTCACTGCCCTCGTCATGTCAGATATCAGCTCCGGCCGGTCCTCGCAGCACAGCGTTGCCTTCACGGTGCCGGAGTCTCCGTCGCAGTAACATAGCTGCAGTTCATCTTCCTCGCAAGGGAACGCGCTGTACTCTTTTGCTGCTGATTCGCTGGATTGACGACTTTCACTAGCTGAAAATTCTGACGTTGCCTTCTTCAACTCCCTCAACCGCCGCACCACCTCCGCTAGCAATGATGCCTTGTCTGTCTACCATTTTCGATGCAATGTTGCATCATTAATTAACAACTCCCATAAACTAAATTTGCCTAAAAACTCAACCAAAAAAAAAAAAAAAAAGAAAACTTCCACCTTCAAGACTAACATATAAGGAAGAACACCAATTGGTCTCTTTCCATTGTATTTTATTTTATTTTATTTTTTTGTTTGTTAAAATTACCCCTCAAACTTTCTAATTTCTTTCTATTTTCAGCTTCTTTTAAAATTTCACCTCTTTTTTGAGTTCCTCATGGTTTTATTTTTAAATTAAAAAAATTACTCTCACTTCCAAATACATGAAAAAACTTATTTTAACTTCTCAATTCTCATATCTAGTGTGTTTAAAGTGACAAAAATAAAATAAAATAAGATAAGTTGTCGATTTATAATTCGTATAATGAGATTAAAATTGAATAATTTTTAAAATTTTTTAATATTTTTTATTTTTTTTAAAATTTTTTGTTACTCCAAACCGAGTCATCATTTCTCAGAAAGAATATAAATAAATAAAGAGCAGAAATGGTGTAAAATTACAAAATTATAATATTTCACACACGGAATTAATGGCGTGCCTTTCTGTGGTCTAGAATACTGTAGAATCAAAAGAATCCCCCCCCCCCCAAAAAAAAAACACTATCAAAATTATTGTCCCGTTATTTTTGTTGCACTTTCTTGCAAAATTTTCTGCCATTTCATTGTTAAAATATCAACTACAGATAGTGAGACTATATAGTTTTGTTTTGTGCCTTACTTTGATGGTGCTGGGAACGAGACTGCGAAGGGTGGCGAGGTGGTTGTTGATTCGCTTTCTGCGTCTCCTCTCGGCCTCGCTGTGGCTCCTGCTGGCTGCAGCTGCCTTCTCTTCCGGTGACGATGATATTGAACTCACAATTGAGCTGCCTATATTGGTTGTGGCCGTAGTTGAGCTTATTACTCCTTGAAGGAAGTTCACAGACTTTGAGCAGCCACCCACGTCATAGTAACTTGGAATTGATGAATACATTTTTACACACCTGACTTAGCCTGAATTGAAATGGAAACAATCACTGGACTTGGTAGTTTTCAACTCTCTAATAAGGAGAGCAATTAGTCAGGAGGATGATAGAGAGAGAAATATCTCTAAACATTACGTTAAAAGAATAGTTAGTACCTGGGTCTGAGTGTTAGTACAAATATTTTACCTGACGATGCAGTCTAATTAGTGTGTGATAGTCTCCAAGGATCTCCCGCTTGAATCCCAGGAGTTGATTTCCTCTAGCTTTATCACTGATTGTCGACTGAGGGAGAGATATCCGGATCCAAGATGCTACCTAGTTTCTTGTTAAAAGTCTTACATTCATATATATATATATATAATATATATTCAAATACCGGCTTGTGAGAAGTAGAAGTCAGAGAAGCATATATGTTGGAGGGCAGCTAGCACGCCACCGTTGTATCGCAACTGTTAGTCCAAATGTAGGTCCCGGCAATCACGACTGAGGTCTCATTAGAATATTAAGGGGCTGTAATATAAACAAAAATTCTACTGTCACCACTCATGTGTACCACATCAATCACCGCTCATTTTATTTTGTATTAATGGCAAGTATAATTCGTTCAAAATCATTATAACAACAAGATATTATCTTTTTTTTTTTTAAATTAACGATAAAATATAAGCGGTGCAGGTGCGAGATAAAATTAGGTGATGGGGATAACATTGCTGTAATATAAAAGTGGCGTGACATGGCCTGACTTATATGAAGTGTACGTATATACAAGTTGTTCCCTAGGCCCAAAGGAGCTGTAAATCCTTGAACACATGCATGTTTATGTATAAACTTATGTTAAAAGAACTAAAAATTTTGTGAAAAAGGATAATATATTTCTCATTCATTTCATTTCAATGGCTTAAAAGACTCACATATGTACAAAAATTCCATTGGTTTAATATCATAAATTATGGATTAAAAGGCTAGAATAAAGGAGATAAAATCAAGTAATATTAATTATAAAAAACAAAGGAAACAAATGAAGAAAAATTTGGGTATGATAAAATCCTAAAATAATAGATTATATAATGAAATAATTAAAAATTAAATTCATTATTTTAAGAAACTGTTAATACTTCTCCCTCATATTTAGAAGATAATGTCCAAGACTGATCAATTCTCAAAACCTTTGTGAAGAGGTTTACCCGTTGCAATAATGTGGAAAGATGATGGAGAATAATGAGACCATCACGTAATTTCACTACAAGAAAATGTGTTTTTAGTGATAACAAAAGTCATTATCAAAAGCAAGACTTAAAAAAAAAAAAAAAAAAACTTTTAATGACGATATTAGTAACGACTAAATATTGTCACTTATAGTCTTGTTGCTAAAACCTAATATGACAACAATTTGTTGTTGTCACTAAAATTAACTTTCAGTGACAATTACATGTCATCTCACATTGCTTGGGTGGAGAAAAAAATAACATATACATATGTAATATTCAACATCTACAAAGAATAATGCATTTTAAAGACGTAAGCACACTAGAATCAGTGAGAATTCTAGGGTTAGGTATACTCTAGTTGGAGCAATACTAGGATGAATAACCTCTTAGGAAGCAACTAACCAAACCCAAAATAGATAATATTATACTATGTAGATGCGAGTTGTTGAGCCAATACCCAGCCGGAAATGTAGGGCCACGCGTGGGCATCGTGTGTGGGGCCTACCTGTGAAGGAATCTACCAGTAGGAGAGTAAATCAGGGGGTCACACAGGGACACATGCCCTATTAGTGGAAAGGATTGTAAGGGAGTAAGGGACTGTAAAAGACCTGCCTGCTAGGGGCTCTACTTGTGAGGGAGTAAAACAGGAAGTGAAGTAAAGAAGTAATGTCTTATGTTCCACATCATCTAGGTAGAGGAAGAAAGTAACATATATATGATATTCGATATTTATAAAGTGCAACGCATTTGAAAACCGTGAGAATACTAGATTTAGTAGGAATTCTAAGGTTAAGCGTACTTTAGTGGGAGCAGTATTAGAATGGGTGACCTTCTAGGGAGTCACTAACCAAGCCCAAAGCGAATAATATTATACTATGTAGATGTGGGACATTACAATGTATATATGTGTGTATATATATAAACTTTTTAGGGTTCTGAAAATGATAATCTTGTATTGCGTAGATGCAGGTCGTTATAATATATATATGTGTATATATATGAACTTTTGAAGGTTCTAAAATAGGGATCGGATCAAATGCCGGTGTATCATTAAGAAAGAAGAATTCATGCTAATGGCTAGGGAAGAGCAACTCATAATAGCTTAGCCCTCGATTTCATATTCGACGAAGAGTTTTCAAAGAAGTGCTTGAACCAGCTTGTTCATTTCTACACTACCAGTGAGTTAAGGTAAAGGATTAACCCAACAAAAATTAGGCTGAGTCAGTCAATTGCCACTTTATCACTATTCGATTTTTCGATTTCCCGATGTCCCTCCAATAGGGTATCCATCTCTCATCACCATCTATCCACTGGCGATGAGAGATAAGGTGGCGAGAGGTCTCCTATGCCCTAAGGGCATTTTAGTCTATTAAAATTATGTTTTTATAACATTAAATATTTTCATTTTTTATTCAAGTATATCTCACGCGCTGTTAATTTCAACAATTCCATCCACTATTGCAATTTACTCGCGAGTACAGAAGACATGAGTGCATAATAACGAGGTATAGAAAGTGTAAGTGATTTTGACCCCAAGTATAGGGGTATCACTGTTTAGAGTTAAAAAAAAAATACAAAACTCTATAAATCTCTATAAACACAAATTACAAAATTATAAAATTTAAATTTTTTATTTACTGCACAAAACACGAGACACTAATTTTTATAAATTTATACAACTCCAAACACACTAAAAGGTAATTACCACTACCAATTTATTAGATAGAAGAAGATCATATTAATTAGTGTGTTTCAAGAGAGTTCTTTGAACCTAGCCATGAAAGATTTTATCTTTCAAATTCTACATACGTTGGTAATCTAAAAGAGTTCAGATTTACATACTGTGAATTTAATTGGCTATAGATTCAACGTGGACTGCTATTAATTTAATAGTAACTGTGGATCCAACAATTTGTCAAATAGTTGAAGATTGGTCATACGAGAGGTTTAGATGTGTCAAGAATTCGAGTAAAGGGCATTTACAATATAGAATCATAGATTTGAATCTATTGAGAGATTAAACATTGTAACCTGTTTGCGATTTATGGAGAAATTAAGGTTTTTTTTCGGTTTGAATTTTTTCTCATTAAATCTTATATCTTTTTATGTTTCTACCTTCTTATTATTACTTACAATTATTTGTATGGTTAATTTAATTGAATTACCTAGAATACTTGGAATTTTCACTTACATTACACCACAATGTAGTGACAGCCAAAAAATATATATATATATATATATATATGAAGCCATCTACACTAATATCTCTTAACAAAATTTCTAAAATATAATAAAAATTATTTCTTTATTTTACAAATTCTTTACTTAATAATACTCATTTTAGACTCTTGAAACAATTCTTCATATTATAAGTTTGCATTTGGAGCAAAAAAAACTCCAAAAGTTAACAAAAGTTGTGCTTTTTGGTGTTTGAAGTGTTAAAAATTTTTAGAATTTTTTGTGCTCGAGTAGTGCTCAAGTGTTAAAAAATTTTTTGAGTTCTTTCATCTTTGGTGTAAAAGTAGCATATGGGGAAATTTGATTAGAGAAACTTAGAAACTTTTGGAGTTTTTTTGGAGATTTTTGGAGCTCTAAACACTTGTGTCAGACAAAAAATTCAAAATCTGTTCGAATAGATGGTAACAGTCTGTTCGAATGGATTTTGCCAAACCACAATGCATGTTGCTTTGAATTTAGAAAGTGCATTATTATTTGGTATTTGTTTTGTGAGACAACATGGTTGTTGAATTTGTCACATTCTTTTAATGATAGATTTTTTTTTTAAATTAAAGAAAGTTAAAAGTTAGAAATTTTTATATTTTTTGAACAATTTTGGAGTTTTTTGTAACTCCAAATGAGGACTATATCTCTTATATTTTAATAAAAAGCAAAGACAACATTCGAAGCAACAGTGCCAAATGTTTGACACAGAAAGTTGGCTCACTTGTCAAATATGGTGGGTTATATTAATGTTTGTTAATATATATTTAACATAATTCTGATATATCAAATAAGATGTAGAGTTTGATTAGAATATGTATATTAGAGTTTGATTAGAATAATTATATAGAATTTGTATTCTATTTAGTTTTTCATTCTCACCCTAAAAATAAGGTTGATTTTCCATTGCAATAATATACAAAAATATACATAGTTTTCTGCTTTTTCTTTATTTTATCTAATATGGTATCAGAGTTTATAACTTTTGAGTCTGGGTAGATTAAGCATCCAGTAGCCATATTTTTTGCCATCGATACTGCCCTTCTCGATGTCACCCTCACCTTCGCCACCGCATCTCTCTTCACCTTCTCTACTGCCTATATTTCCAGGATCCCATAACTACCCCATACTCGTACTCAACTTCAGCCATGGTCTCCATCACGTCCCCAACGTGCTTCCACTTGCACCTCCAGCCATTTAATGTATTTCCCCTCGTGCCTTTGGTTTTTCAACGTGCTTTCAGCTTTACATTTTTGACCTTTCAATACACTTTCTAGCGTTTCTAGTTTTTCATTTTCGACTTCTCAATGTGCTTTCTTGCGTTTTCGGCCATTTAACGTGCTCTTTCGCACTTCCAGCCTTGCGTTTTGGGCTTTTCTGGCGCAACATGAAGTAAGGATAAATTGATTTGTTCAACAATAAAGCCAAATCTTAAAATCCACCAAGAGGATTGGGAGAAAACTCAAAACATAAGTTTAAAGAATAAATAGTAATTGACTTGTATGAAAAGTGTCTACAAAGATCCATATTTATAAGGAAAATTAATGATAAATCTAATCTTAATTAAAGTAAAAACAAAACAAATTCAAAAGAAACTAGGTAACCCAATCCTAGTTAGGAAACCTAAGAAAATGTTTCCTAAGAGTCTTCCTATCTAATCCAAATTCTATTTGGATTATAAATAGTCTTAGGCTCAAAGATAACTAACAAAATCTTAAATAAAATAGGAATAAAACTGATCTAAAAGAAATTAGATTATATCAAATTTGTTCTGCATTATTCTCCCCCTCTTAAAAAATAACTCGTCTTCAAGTTATCTAAGGTAATATCTAAAAAAGTTGGAGGATCATCATGAGCAAACACTTTTAATGCAATTTCTGTTACTGACAAAAATATGTATAATTCCAACATGGAAATAATTTTCATCTTCACAAGCGATTTGTTTTCTGTGAACAATTCTTCAAATAATTCTTCAGGATTAAAAAATTCAATCATATTAACCCATGCTTTCTCAACATAATATTTATCCATCCCAATAAAATCAATAAATTTCAAGGAACTTTCATCTTTGACTTTTATTGTTTGGACACTAATAAAATCACCAACTCCTTCACTATCAAATAATAAATCCAAGTTGTGGTGCTCATCACCAAAAAATCAGCAAGTTTTAACATCTTGGAATTTTCATTCTCCTTCTCTTGAAGACCAATTATAATTTTGTTTTCTTCTAAAAAATAATTGATCTAAATTATAATTATCTTCAAATATAGTATCCACAAAATAAAAACCTCTTTTGCTTTAATATCTTCTTTAAATATGTCATGCTGAAGTGCAAAATACGTAGGATTATCATATCTCCTATCTCTAGGTTGAGTCGTCAAAAACCCTAAATCACTTTCATCATACTCATTATCATCAAGATCTACTACTACTTGTCTTCTAGGTTTTAAAAGAGCGAAACCTTTGACTGCTTCACCGCAGGCAACTCCCCTGGCTAGATTCAATCTTGCATTCTCGCTCCTATTGCTGACAGTTCGCAATAGAGGGCCATCTGTGTATTGATCTCCTCAAATCAAACATTGATCTGCTCCTCTAATGCTCGCATTACCAACTGCTGTTTTTAAACCTGAACCGAGACAGCCTGCAATTTTTGTTTTATGTCACAAGATTGGTCGCCTCCACTATTTCCATGGTTAGTCATCGGATTAGAAGATATCCGCTTTGATATCACCTGACGTAACGTGATGTAAGGATAAATTGACTTATTCAACAATAAAGCCAAATCTTGGAATCCATCAAAAGAATTGAGAGAAAACTCAAGACATAACTCTAAAGAATGAATAATAATTGACTTGTATGAAAAGTGTCTACAAAGGTCCGTATTTATAGGGAAAACTAATGATAAATCTAATCCTAATTAAAGTAGAAATAAAACAAATCCAAAAGAAACTAGAAAACCCAATCCTAGTTAGGAAACCCAAGAAAAGGGTTCCTAAGAGTCTTCCTCTCTAATCCAAATTTGATTCGGATTACAAATAACATTTGACTCAAAAATAACTAATAAAATCCTAAATAAAATAAGAATAAAACCAATCTAAAAGAAATTACAAAATATCAAATTTGTCTTGCATCAATTTCAGTATACTCCATCATGCTTTTGGCCTTTCAACATGCTTCCTCGCCCTTCTGGCCATTCAAACCCACAGTTCAAAGCGCTTCCACGTGCCACTACAACTTGCACTCGAATTCCATCCCACTACCCTTCATCTAGCTTCGTGTTCAATCAGTTCAGTCTGTCATGCATAGCTTTCATCCAGCTTACCTTCAATCGGCTCAGTCCATCACGCCTGACTTCATGGCTTTTATTTACCTTTGCCTTTAGCCAATTCAGTCTATTTCTTAGTCTTCAAACTCAAGTGGTCTCTGCTATATTACTTTGAATTTGAGGGAGGATGTTAATATAAATCTAATATGATTTTTATATATCTCTACATAAGGTGTAGAGTTTAATTAGAATAGGTACATTAGAATTTGATTAAAATAGGTATATAGAATTTGAGTTCTATTTAGTTTCTCATTCTCACTCTATAAATGTAATTGATTCGCTAGTATAATATATAGAATTATACATCGTTTTCCACTTTTTTTCCTTTTTTTATTTGATAACTCAGTAAATTCGTCTCCTCTAAATGTTCCAATCCACAACCTGGAATAAAGCTAAGTACACCGGTGTGATACCTGCCAAAAAGTCTCTGATACTTAAGTTAACTTAAGAGTTTAGAAAAAATATTTTAATAGAGTTTCTTAAGTAATGAGTGTTGTACCTGTGTACTTGTGATTGAAATATATATATATATATATATATGAAACTTTGCGTAGACTGGTGTGGATGAATTGTATATGATCCTGTCCTTATTTCTAATAAGATGATGTCACCTATATTGTAAATCTTAAAGTTGATGCCCTAATTAGTTAGCAAAAGCGTTAGAAAATAGCTGCTTATAATAGTACATTTGTAGGCGTATATGTCAAAAGATGTCAGGAGATGGTTATAAGCATGAACCATGACGTAAACTATTTTTGGTATTTAATCCGATCTATATATCTTATCAGAAGTCAGTCGGGTGACTACGTCCCCAACCGAAAACATCCTTGCTTAGCTACCCCCTGATTGGGTAAAAATCGAATGGGAAATTTGGCCATTGCGAGTGGTAAAAAATCTCCCTATATCACTCTACAAACCAAATAAGGGAAGGCTTTGTTGTAGTTCCCATATAGGACAAGAAAATTGCTCCTTTTTTTTTTTTTTTTTTTTTAATTTTCCAAACTGGGGATTGAACTTTGTCCTCCCCTCTTTTCACGCAGATTGAGGCTAAGAAAATTGTTCACTTTTTTTTTTTTTTCCTCTAAATTTTCTTACTATTAATTGTAAAATAGGGACGTAAGGGTAAACATTAGCGTATTAAACTTTAAAAAGAATAGACTTTGGTTTTAAAGGGTCATTGCATTTTCAAAATTTCTAAACTTTATCAATTTTTTTTTTTTTTAATGAAATCTTATCACAAGTCACTTTATGTTAATTATTTATTTATTTTTTTTAACAAACCAAACATCATCTTTAAATTTGTCCACTAAAGGGGCATAATTTATTTTAAGAAGTCTAGAAAAAATAGGGTAATATGCATAGAATTTCGAACTGTCAACCTTGTGTATGAGTGGGCATAAGCGGATCCAACTTAAAAAATAATAATAATAGTGCATTTGGTGTATTGAAAATTGATAAAAAAAATTTTTATAATTTTTAAAAATTATTTATTTTTTATTTTATTGCACGAATTACAAACTTAAAAATTTTTTAAATTTTTTACTTTTTATTTTATTACACGAATTACGAACTTATAAATTATCACAAATTATATTATTTTATTTTATTTTTTATTACTCCAAATGTTTGTTAATAAATTTAGATTTTAAATTCTAAATTTGTCCACTGAACAGGCTTATTTATTTATTTAAATTTAGAAAAATAGGGGTAAGGTTGGTGTGGCATTTCGAACCTACTGGCTTATGTCTTCCCATAATTGTACTTTACCCCCTCTTTCCTCTCCCAGGACTATAAAAAGTTTGTGGGATAAATTATATTGATATTCCAAAGTGTTTATTTAAAAGTCAGACAGAACTTTTAATGCATAGAAAATTAAGGTGTTGTTTGGTTTGTATTTTTATTTTTTGTTTTTTATTTTTTGTTTTATGTGTTTTATATTTTGAAATTTTCAAAATAAGCAAAACAAAAAATTCATTTGGTCTGGTGTTTTCTATTTTTTGTATTTTAAGATTTTTTTTGTTTTGAGTTGAAAACGCTCAAAGCTATTTTTTTGTCATTTTTTATTTCACGTGTAAACTCATTTTTCATTTTCTAAAATAAATTTTAAAAATACAAGTGACAAAATATTTTTTGAGCTGCTTTTCTTATTTTCAAAATTACAAAATAGAAAATTGACTCAAAACAGATATACCAAATGACACCTAATTTGACCTTCTTTGTTTTTAGGTATTCTTTGCTAAAAATTATAGAGCCTCGTTAAAGCCGAATAAATTCCATATAAAGTATGAATTAACTAAAATGTCTTCACATAAAATATTATAACTTATATATGAAAATTTTGAATTCTTGTACATTATTAATAAGAAATTTTTGATTTATAGAAATATTTAATATTAATAAGATTCTTGGTATTTTTTTGTTGTTATAAATGGCACTAACAAAAATCTATTTAAAAAATTTAAAACTAGGAGAAAATTTTTAAAATAAGAAAAATTGTAGTGATTTCTGGAAAAGGAAACAAAATATTGTCTAATTTTACAAAAGAAAATTTCAATCAAAAGCAATATAAAGCTTTGTTTGGAACTCTAAGGTGTCATTTGGTTTGTTCTTTTATTTTTTGTTTTTTATTTTTATTTTTTATTTTCTGTTTTGAGCACATTTGTCATTTTACACTTTCGAAAACAAGGAAAATAGATCAAATGCATTTGATCACTTGTGTTTTCAAAATTTATTTTAAAAAACATAAAATGAGTTTACACATGAAATAAAAAATGATAAACAATCATTTTGAATATTTTCAACCAAAAATAAAGAAAATATTAAAATAAGGAAAGTATAATATTTTCTATTTCCTTGTTTTGAGATTTTTAAAACATAAAATACATAAAGTAGAAAACAGAAAATAGAAAAATAAACTAAATACCATCTAAATTTTTGTAAAAAATTTTGAACTTTCTTTCAATTAAATTTTGTTAGCAACTTTTAATTTTTTTTTCTTTTTTGAATGTTTTCAAAACTCAAAACCTCACCTAATTTTTCTTCTCTGCTTCCATAGTAGAAAAGGAGGAAAAGGAATACACCTTTTTTTCCTACGGGATCATTTCCTTTCACACAAGGGCTTAGACAAGGTGGAGCCTACAGTAATGGCAAGGTCTCCATTTCTTTGTAACAGAAAAGGCTCCAATCTTTTTTTTTTTTTCTTTTTCCTCTCTTGTTGAATGTCGATCCAAACAAAAAAGAGTACGTGCCGATTGGATTTATGCGGCTGGGGACAGCAGTTGTCAATCCTCGACAGCTGGACGACCGGATGGTCAGTCAAACAGTTGACAAGGGGCATTATTCCACCACTTCTTTTCCCAACATTTACAGTTGGGAGCGCTATTGATTCTCTCGCCCTGTTTTGCCTTTTTCTTTTTTAACTTTCCTTTCGGTGTAAATAAAAAAGCTGACTTGAAATCCTCTTTCACATTTCAATCCCTTCGTCTCTCGCTAAATTTACTTTAAACCCTTCTTTTTTTAATCCGGAAAAGGGAGAACTACGCTAATTAAAGTGTAAAATTAATTTGAAAGCAATCACTACCCTTGCGTTTTTTAGTGACATGTACAATTATCGGGCCGCTCGGCCGCATCCCCAAAAAAAAAAAAAAAAAATTATAACTTTGCATATAAGATTCTCCAGAGGTAAAATTGAGATAAAACATTAAAAATTAATAAGAAATGTGATTTAAGTTATTTTTTGACATTTGGAGTGTAATCAAAAAAACAAAGATGAAAAATAAAAATTCATTTGAACAAGCAGACATTTTTGAGGTTTTGTGTCAAAATTTTTTTATTTTTTTGTTTTTGTGGTGGAATTTTTTAAAATTTAGAGAGAGTTTATTGTTATTTGTGGAGAGAGATTTGTATAGATTTATATAAATTTGTAGAGATTTTTATAGATTTTATGGAGATTTATATAGTCATCGAAAAAGTTTTGTAAAGATTTAAAGAAATTTTTTGCGTTTTTTAATACTCTAAACACGTGCTTATTGGTTAATTCAGGTATTTGGTAAAAATATATAGAAGTTCAAAAAAGTTAGCCAGAGTTAAAGAAAATTAAAAAAAAAGTTAGTAAAATTAAAAAAAAGGTACAAATTAAAGAAAATTGATAAAAATTTAAAAAAATTGATAAAAATTAATTTTATGTTTGATGGAAAAAATTAAGAAGATTGGCAAAAATTATAATTTTTTTTATGCGCCGAACGACACCTATGTTATATTTGATTATAAGACATGGAGTGGAAATAGCTGGTCAATTCTGCGAATCATAACCCATTCTATTCTAGCCTTTTGTTTATCCAATAAGAGATGTATTTATCCAAGGGATCATGATACATCTCTTCAGATGTTAGATCCTATAAAAATGATAAATATAGATCCTCATCTTCAAATTATTTTCCTATCAAAATTTAAAGATTTAAAATCATATATATCTTTTATCTCGTTCCATATCTTACTAATCAAATATTACAAAATAATTTGACATAAAAAATTAATCACATATTATATTTAATTTTATGTACTATATTTTAGATTTTTTTTCTCTCAAATTATCTCTCTTTTTTTTTGTTTGGTCCTCAAATTATCAAAGGTACTTATTACATTCTCGAATTATTTAATTCTATTCTATTTGATTCAAACAGTAACTCTATCCATTGAAATTAATTGATGGAGTTAGTGTTTAGACCAAATAGAATGAAATTAGATAGTTCACGAATTTAATAGGCGAGTTTGATAATTTGAGGATCAAATAAAAAAAAAAAAGGGATGGCTTGAGAGATATTTTCATAAAAAAAAAATCTTTCTTTTATAAATATTTTTCAATTTTAACACTTTATTCATTTTTTGCATGATTTTAAAATGAATTATTTTATTTGAATATTTTATTAAACTAAAATTATTTTAATAAATAACATATTATTATAATGATTTTTTTATTAAAATTAAAATAACAATTTATGATTAAATTATTTATTAAACTAAAATTATTATTTAAAAAATAATAATTATATATTAAAATATCTATATTCGTTGAAATTAAATTAATTATAAATAAAATAATAATTTATTATTAAAATAATTTATTTTATTAGATTATAATTATGTTTTAATAAATAATAATTACATATTAAAATAACTTATTTTAGTAAAATTAAAGTTAATGATAATTACATATTAACAAAATTTATTTATTAAATTAATATTACTGTTAAAAAATATTTTATTATTAAAATAATTTATTTTATTCAATTAAAATTTTTTAATAATTAATAATTACTTCTTAAAATTATTTATTTTATTAAAATATATTTATTACATCAAATTAATTTTAATAAGTAAAATATTAATTTATTAGTAAATTATTTTATTTATTAATATAATTTATTAAAATTAATTATTATTAAAAAATAATATATTATTTTAAATTAATTAATTTAAATTTATTTTATTAAATTTAGTTAATTTTCTAAAATAATAAAATTAAAAATATAGTAAAATAAAATTAATTACCGTAAGCAAAATTATATTATCAAACATGAATCTATTTTTATTTCAGAAAAAAATAACTGAAAATAAAAAATTAAAAATAAAAACTACTGAAGATTATCGAAAAAATCATAAATATTACAAATAAATTTTAAATTTAACAAGAGTTTTATAAAAATATCCCTCAAACTATCCCTTTTTTTTTATTTAGTCCTAAAACTATCTCGAATTATCTAATTCTGTTAAAGTTAACAGATGAAATTAATGTTCGAATCAAATAAAACGGAATTGGATAGTTGAAGAATATAATAGTTATATTTGATAGTTTGAAAATGAAATAAATAAATAAATTGATAGTTTGAGATATATTTTCATAAAAAACTGTGTTACAATATTATTTATCTCTTATCATTCAATCCTCCCGATTCAATTTAATATAATCTTTAATTCTCTAACCATTGATTCGGTTAGTTGAGATATTTTTATTTCAATTACTCTTATTGGTGCTCTGGATATTTTCATGAAAAACTCTATGTTACAACATTATTTATCTCTTATCATTCAATCCTCTCGATTTAATCTAACATAATCTTTAATTCTTTAACCATTAATTCTGGTAGTTGAGATTTTTCTATTTCAATTACTATTATTGGTGCTCTCCTTCATTTTTAATGCCGTTTATCTATACTAATTAATCTACAAAGAGTGAATATCATTTGTTGTCTCCCTAATTTGAAGCTATGTCACTATTTAAAATTGCCTAACCACTTTTTACTATTCAATTTTTTTTTTTATAAAAATAATGACAATGAATTACCGTAATTTATACCATAGGAAAAGAATAGAAAAGGGAAAAACAGATTTAGTGAGCGTTTGGAGTAATAAAAAGTGATAAAATTTGATAAAAATTGTGCGTACAATGAGATAAAAAGTAAGAGCCCGTTTGGCAACTCAAAAATTAGCAAAAAGAAACCAAAAGTTACTTTTGGTGTGTTTGGCAAAATCATAAATTTTTTCACTTTTTTTATTTGCTACAGTAAAAAGTACACTCAATAATTATAACTTTTTTGATTTGCTACAGTAAAAAAATATACCAAACACCGAAAAGTTACCACTTTTTTGCTTTACTACTGTAAAAAATTTAGCAAACACCCAAAAGTTACTAAAAAATACTAAAAATTCCACTTGGTTCAACCAAATACACAAAAAAGTGCCAAAAAAAAAAAAAAACACCTAAAAAAACTATCAAAACTTTGAGTTTTTTTTAACTTCCAAACACCCCCTAAATAATTTTTAAATATTTTCAGTATTTTTAGAGAGTTTGGAGCTTTGGAGTAAGATGAGTCATGGAAAAGATAGGGATAGAATAGAAAATATTATAAATGGAGAAGAAAACATACAGATTGGGTCTATACCCTGATTGTTTCAATATTAATATTTTTAAAAAATTATAATTATTCATGTTTTACAAAGGCAAATAAAAATATTTGTTTATATTATTTTACATTAAAACAAAGGAAACTTTAGTGCAATTTATTTTGTTTGCGATTTGTTAGAATTTCAGTGTCTTTTTGATTTTTTTTTTTAAAGAATATCCCATACGCAATTGGGACGGTACAATTTAAGTTGTTCATGTATGTATATAATTGTGATTCCATGATCTCATTACTTGTATGCAGTTGGATTAATTTCCTTCTCGATCCAGAGACTACACCTTCGGGAGGGCCTCAAGAGGCGTCAAATTTCAGACACAACGTCCTAACTTAATTGTACATCTCTGTTGGGCTACCCTCGGAGTTATTTTAAAACAACATTTGCAGGTATGTAAAATTTTAGACAATTCTAAATTATCAAGTGTTTTTGGTATGAGGGTTAATCTTATATTGACATGTCATAAATGACGATAATAAGTATTTAAATATATAAATATCATCTTTCAATTAAATTTACTTTTTCTTGATATAGATATTAATTTTATCATTACATAAATATTGATAAGGAAAAAATCCTTATCCCTTTACAAAATAAAGATATAAAAATAATCATCAGGTAAGTTAAAAATTATCGCAACTCTTCATTTTTCTAAGGGTGATACCATAATATATATATATATATATATACAATGACAAATTTTAACAAGTGGTGGAAGAGAAAAAGTTAAAATTCAATAGGTCTAACCTTCAATTTCAAGGTTAACCTTTCAAGCTTTGAAAGAGTTGCTCAAACTCAAGCCAACAAACCTAGTGATTAAGCTTGAAAGCTTTGAAGGATTTGTTCAAGCCTACAACTTTTGACATCAAGCTACTAAGTTCTAAAGTTTAAGTTCAAATTTATAAATCTTGAGATCTAACGAATAAACCTTTAAATCAAAGTTCAAGTCAATAACTTTTCGATCAAATTGTCAAACCCTCAAATTTCACGCCATCCAACCTTATCTCAAGTTGAGGAGTTATAAGTTTGCAAATCTTGAAAAATCAAGTTATTAGTTCTTCGAGTCGAAATTCAAGTCTCCAAAATTCTCAAGAGTTAAAACAATTATATAATTTTATTCTATTCAAAATATTTTAAAAATTATACTCTCCTTCAAATTAAACAAAAAAAAAGAAAAAAATATTACCTATTAGGAAAATTTATATATACAACATTACTCTCATCAAGTCTTGCCCTTAAATTAAATATACAAATTTAAATCAAAAGCGAATGTCTATTTTCAAGCCAAATTATAAAAACTATAGCAACCCCAAGGGGTTAGATGGGATGGTCTTGGACTGGGACTTAGGGGCTTACCACCCAAGGTCTCAAGTTCAAGTCTCCTTTCTAGCAAAAACTTGGGGCCAGCCTCCCGGGCGCAAAGCGTAGTAAAGGTTGGTAGGACGGGCCTCCTTGGCTGGACGAACCGTATCCAGTTCTTGGGTGTGGGTCCGACTCCCCGCCACTACGCGAGTTCGCGATTTACCGCTATACATGTTGAGGGGCCGGTATGTGTGGCACAAACCAAAAGAGATTCACTCTCTAGGGGTTTGACCTAGGGAGTGAATCTCTCGAGATTAAATCCTTTATAAAAACTATAGCACAATTAATCACTTTTTTTAATAACAATCTCTCTTGATTTAAGATTCTTTTAAGCAAAAATGCATGGTTATGTCAGAACATATTTTATTCTAATCAAAGTAATGTATAATTATTAATAAATATGATAAAAATAAATAATGCAATGAATATTTTAATCATAATAAAAACTACTCTGACGTTATTATTTTCTCTTTTGGTGTGATTCATGTGACATTGAACAACGTTTTATTAATTGGTTGTTGAGTAAAGTCCCGTTTGGTTTGAAAAAAAACTCTAAAAAATTCTATAAATTTCTATTAACTTTGTATCACATCAATTTTTTTTCTTTCACTGCACGCATTATGAACTCTCAATTTATCTCACTCCAACCTCACCCTTAGGGTTAGGGAGGAGTTAACATCTGCATTATTTATACAAATTAAATGCAATGCTCTCATTTCCATTCACACTCTCTTTTCACTGCATCAACGCGTTTTGCACATGAAAGTTTCAAGGCACGTACAAAAATATGTAAAGACTCACGGGATAAAAAGTTCACTCTTGACACCTAATTTGTTTTAAACGAATGAAATGTCTAGTCTCAAATTTATTTATTTATTTTGTTTGATATATTTATTTAAAATATTATTTAATATTTATTTTAAAATTACTATTTTAAAAAAATAATAATAATAATGTAAAAATAATCATCCTGTCACCTCCCCTTATAGTAAATTAGGCCTAATTATAAGTTATTGCATATATTTAATCCTTCCGTGTGCCATCGAAGGTTTGGCCAACCAAACTCATATCGTCCTAATTAGGTTCTAATTGTATTACAGTGTTCAAGGGTAGAGCAAATTAGGAAATATTTTATTAAAAAGAAATTTGATAATTGATAAACTATACTTGGTATTTATATACTTTATATTCAATTTTACTTTAGTCTATATGACTCAAATCGGTTTACCTTATTCATTATACATTAATTTAGTATTATTTTACTCTGTTTCATCTATTATTATTAAAAAGTATGATGGTATTTTCCATTATAAAAGTTTTAACGCCCGTCCAAATGGATACGTAGACCCAATCTTTTGAATGTTTCACTCTTAAGAATTGAAATTCATTTGAACTCACATACGACGAATGTCTTTACGAGTGCGCGTCCAAACGATTGTATTTGTTTTGCATATTACTTCTATTTGAGTTGAAATTGCAATGCATTAACGTAGTTTAATACATTGTTATAGAAATTTAAGACATTTTTATAATAATGACATGAAATGAGATGAGATTGATGTGTGTAGTGCTCTGATATCCTATTTCTATGGTGTGTATAGGACTAAATATTATTAAGAAAATAAATACAACATATAGAGGGAGCGAAAATCCAATCTATTAAAACAGTTAAAATAAAATTTAAAGTTCTATATTGTGTGAAATCCTTAATGTGTGGTGACCCTGTTGAATATTTATTAATTAGCATTTTCCAATACTTTCCGAAATTGTTAGTATTAATATATTAATAATTATATCAATTTAATAATTATACAGCATAGTTTCGGTTTTAAAAGTTTATACAATATTTTATTATAGGATCGATATTGAAAATTCAGTGCAGGAATAAAAATAAATAAATATATATATATATTTATATATATATAAAGGAGGGAAAGACAGAAATTCAAACAATATCAACTCTTGCACAGTATAGAGGAGCCGTTTGCAAGTCCAGTTTCTAATAATTTTTAATATTTTTTTTTTGGTCAAAAATTGATAGTTAAAAACTTGAAATTTTTGAGGTATTCAATTTTCGATAGAGTAAGTAGCAATTTTTAGTAAATTTTGGTAACTTTTAGGTGTTTACAAAATTTTTTGACAACTTTTAATAATTTTTGATAATTTTTTATATGTTTAGTCAAAATTTTGATAACTTTTGAGTTAGCAAGTAGGGATGACAACGGATCGAATCGGGGTCAATTATTATCTATTCCATCCTCGAATTCGTCGGGTAAAAAAAATACCTAGACTAGATGGGTACTCAATGGGTATTTTTAACTAACTATCATTCTCTAACCAATCAAGTAATCCAATACGCATCGGGTTATCAAATACTCATAACCTTCAAATATGATGTGATTAAATCAAGAATAAAAATTAAAAATTTCTTTGAATACAATCCATATAATAAAACAGAACGGTCTTTAAAAATATTCCTCTTACAAATTAAGAACCAATTGTTACGAATTTTTTTTTCATTCAACAATTAAGATCATTTTTATATTTTTAATTTCCTACTCAATTGTTATTTTAGTGAATCCCACTACCATCTATCTTACAAAATCATTTGAGCATTTTAAATTTTACTATATTTCAAGGATGGAGATCATATATAAATAAAAACTGCCAACTTAAATTCTACCCAATTATAATTTCTAAAAAATTAAACATTCCAAATTAAAACACCATAATTTATGTTTTCTTTTATGATACTTATCAAAAATTAATTGGAAAGAGAGAGAGACGAAAACACATGTACTAGCTGCGAGAGCCTAAAGTTTTAGAAAGAAAAATTAAAACTCATGAATTATCATAATTTTTTCGATTTAAACTTTTTGTCCAAAGTTTCAATTATATAAGAAACTCAATACTAGTTTTGTTTAGAGTGCCGTAACCACGGGTTATTATTAGTAACTTTATAAGTAATTTTACATCTTAATAAACTAAAAAAAAATATCTCTAAATAAAAGTATTTAAATATTTTTTACTTAATAAAATTTATTATATTACTTTTATAAAAATAAAATTTAAGACAAGATTTCATATTTGATCTCTTCTTACACCTCTAATATAATTACGTAAAAAAAAATTGTGTTCATTAATTACATCAAGAACAAAATCCTAGGTCTAAAATAAATTATTTGATATCAAAATCTTGAGTTATTTGGTATTAATCAAATAAACTTCGTTCTTTAAACACAATACATATATATATAATTTAATATCCAAATTGATCGTATTACTTACATAAATTCGGGTATCAATAATTTAGATTCGTAGTCTAGTAAGTTCGATGAGTAATCAAGTAATACCCGCTAGATATCCAATAAATAGGCAATTGATATAGGTAATTTGGATGGTAATCGGATAATACCCATTGAGTACCCTATAATCAGGGCGGGTTCGAGTAATACTCGCTGAATACACTACATTTATCATCCTCTCGTATCCATATCCTACGGCTATTTTGTTTTATACCCTAACTCGCCCCATTAATCGTAAAATTTAAAAATAACCGTATTTATCGCTTCAAGGTTAAATGAGTACCCCTCGAGGTGAGTTGAAATTACCATCCTCATTGCTAAGTTATTGCCACTAAGTAGAAAAATAATAAATATTGGTGTTTTGTTAAACTCCCAATAAGCAGAAGTTAGTTATTTTATACTCAAAATTTGCGCACCAAACGGTACAAGGGGCTTTTGTGTCACAATATGAAATTTTTTCTCAAACTTTCCCTCGAGCTAAATGGACGCCTTTAGGGAGCTTCTCGACCTTCAAACAAACGCCACGATATCTTACAAGAAAATTTTGACCCCTTTCTCCATAGACCTCCATTCTCCCATATTCCTATAAACTCCCTTCCGATACGAACCTGCATATAAAAAAATGATGAAATAAAACAGTTGAAATTAGTTCTCGACTAAAGATTCTCCAATATTTAAGTCAATTGCAAACATTGATAATAATCTCATGTATATATATGTTGATATATATATATATATATATATAAAGAGAGAAGAGGAAAAGAAAAAAAAGAGCTTTTATCTTAATTACGTTTCTGTTATTTATAAAGTAAGAATGCAATATACTTTATGTTGATTTGACTATACAGTAAAAATATTAAATAGTAAATAATGTAAGCCTTGAAACTTGTAAACAAGTGACTTTATTGTACAATTGATCGTAGTAAATGAAATAATTATATAATGTAATTATTAGATTGTTTAGTCTCAATTTAATTAAAATATATCTTCTCTGGTTGAGAGTGTAATATATGATCAGGAAAGCACTAATGTGGTCGGGTAAGGGTTTTTTTTGGCCATAGGGGGTATCAATTAACAACGAGAAGATGTCGGCTCTCGAGACAGCACGACGCCAAGCAATTTTGAATTACTTAACTCGGCACTCAAGGACACTAGCCCAAAAATTGGTATAATATTCTGAATTACTTAACTCGGCACTTAAGGACATGAGCTCAACAACTGCTAAATAAAAACAATCTAGGCTTGAGAAGAAGCCAACCCACTTGAGGCCCACTTATTAGAAAGCTCTAGGGCCCAGAGTTCCTGGGCTGGGACATGGATAACAGAATATTTTCCAAATATATATATTACCTTTTTCACATCAGTTTGCAGAAGTGTTAAGGATTATGCTGAGCAAAGGTTCGAGAAAAAGTTGTTAAAACTTGAACCTGCTAGAGAAGCCCAGCAATTCAACGTTACTTAGGACTAATTGTAAATTCAGAGTTGTTAAGTTTGACTCCCGCTAACTCTTATTCTATCTTATCTGATAGTTGGGTCATGCGAATAGATTCAATCACTTCCAGTTTATCCATCTATTTTCAGTTCAGACGGTGGTTCTGAGTTACCCAAAAAAAAAAAAAAAATTGGTTAAAACTTAACAAACCTCGATCTCATCATTATGTATGTGCTACATTCTCTAAAGGAAAATAAAAATTATGTACATAAATTTTATTTTACGAGTTTTATATAAAATTTTACTTTTACGATTTGATTTTTTTTTTTTTTTGGATAATCATTAGAGTTCTAAATTTTAATCAGCTATAATCTTCTCACGAGTGATTAATTTACTCTTTTACCATCGCCATTAGCTATACAATTTTAAAAGTCATCAAGAGAAATATTATCACTAATTAAAAATTTTTAGGTACTTAATTATTAGAAAAATAAAACAATAAAAATGCAAATTATGCTATTTCGAGTAAAATCCAGGAGGGGTAAAATAAAATTTACCATATATATGCAAAGGTTATCCTACGGTATCAAAATAAATCTGGTGAGATTGTGTTTTATTGGGAGATGGGGAGGGCTTGATTGCATTATTAATTCCACGAGGCCGAAAATTTTCCAGTTTTTTTTCTTTTTTTTTGGTATGTAACATAGAATCCAGCAGTAAAATTTTTTATCCTACTGCTGTCCCTACATTAAACTTAAAATTTTTAATCAAAGCTCTAGAATAATAATGTAGTTCCTTTGTAAGCTAATTACTTTAAATAGAAGAAAGAATGCATTAAAATGCACGTTAAGGAAGTTTTCTTATTATATAAATTTAGCATATCATTCTAGTAGCATTTTCAGATAAAGGCATTTTCTAAAATAAATTAAAATAATCCTTAAACATCAAATCAAACGCTAAAAGATATTAGTAAAATATTTTAATAAATAAAAATATAAAAAATCTTTATATATATATATATATACACCATTAATATGTAAATAGATCTTCAAACCCAATGAATCGTGTTTAAATTTAATTTAATGACTCTAAAAAGAAGTTCAAATTTAGTTGATTTATTAAGGGGGTGTTTGATTTAGGAAACCACATCAAAAGTTACAAAAATTTATCATTTTTTTAATTAAATTCCGTCACATATTATTTTTACATTAATTTTTTTGTATTTTTTTTTTTTTGGTCATTCAAACACCTTGGATCCAACTCTGAACTAAATTTTGAACGAAGTGTACACTAACAACTTAAGACTTGTTTAGTAAAAATGTTAGTTTTCAGTTTTTGTCTTTAATCTTTATTTTTAATTTTTAATTTTTGTGTTTAATTTTTTATTTTTTGTTTTCATTTTCATAGCAGAAAAATAAAATAAAAATTTTAAAGCGTGTTTGGTAATAATAATTGTTAGTTGATAGTTACAGTAGTTAATTAATTAAATTTAATTATTTTCATTATACTATTTATTAAGAATAATTTAATATAATAGAAATAAAATATATTAAATATAATTTAGTTAAATTATTTATTAAAAATAATTAAATATAATATTTTTTTAATTAAGTTAATTAATTAAATTTAATTATAATTAATTTTGTTTTAGTTAATTATTAATTAGTTGCTAAATTATATTTAAAAAATATAATTAAATTAATTATTGATAACATTAATTATTAATTAAATTATATTTAATTTTTTTGTATATTTAATATATTTTTATATAATTTAATATATTAAATTAATTATTGATAAAATTAATTATTAATTACATTATATTTAATATATTTTTATTATATTTAATATATAATTTAATATATTAATATAACATATATGAAGTAATATGTATATTTATATTGACGATAATCAAAGATGGGTGAAGAGACGATAGTTATTGGCAATGATCGGAAGTAAGTAGGGTGTGACGGTGGTTGTAATCGGCAATAATTGAATATGGGTGGCAATCAATAGACGATGGTGATTAATTGTGGGTCATAATTGTGACTAGTAGTGATTATAGAAAAAAATGAAATTTAAAAATAAAAAATTGAGAAAATACGTTTTTCATGTTTTTGTAATTCAAAAATTTTGAAAACTGAAATTTAAAAATAAATTTGTCAAACAAATTTTTATGTTTAATTTGAAAAAAATAAAAATAAAATTATTGCCAAACGGACCATTACTGACGAACCTGGCTAGAATTTTACAACTATAACCTCTATCACAGGCATAACCTATCAGACAGCAACAAACTCATCCGTACTCAACGACGGAAATGGCAAGTTTTCATCAGGCATCCAATGGGAGCGTTATCAGCGATAAATGCGATTGGCATCTTCGAAAAATAAAAAAATAAAATTCTAAAAAATTTTAAAAATTTTTATCATATTAATTTTTTTATTTCATTATATGCATTACGAATTTACAACTTTTTTCATTTTATCTCATTTTTTCTTATTTTTTATCACTCCAAACACTATCAAAAAGTGTAGTAAATTGAGATAAATTTTGAGTTTATAATTTATATAATAAAATAAATAATATTTAAAAAAATTTTTTAATTTTTAACAAATCAACGCAGCGAATATGACCTCTAAAAGTCTCAACATACAAGAGAGACGAACAATGCACGCACAGAACAGAAGAACCAGTCAAAGTTATTGCTGCATCTATATCTATATCTATATCTATATATATTGTAATATTGCTTAAACTTTTCATCTCAATGTATATATACAATCCAATCCTACAACTACAATTTTTTTGCTGGAAAGAGAGAGAGAGAGAGAGAGAGATCCGTATATTCCAATATTAAGATGGAGTCGGAAAACTGCAGTACTCCATCCATACTACCAGAGTTGCTCACATTATTCCACTCCTCCGCCAAACCCAGAATTAAGAACGAAAATCCTCAACACGCCCAAGTCCCTGCAGTATTGTCTTTCTTAACTCTGATCCCTTTACCCAGTATCTTCTTCGAATTTCTCGCCACCGATTTCTTTCTCCTCTTCATCACCGGCTTTGCAACACTAGTACCCACATCTTCTTCTTTACCAACCCTCTTCGCCTCCTCTGTTCCCACAACTTCATCGTCGCTATCATCAGAGATTTCAATCAAATTGTCTCCGTTAGATCCATTGCAACTCTGACGTAGAGATTCCCTCTCCACCTCTTCCTCCTCCCGATGGATCGCCGTGAACGGTGGAGCGAAAGGCATCCACGACGAAAACCCTTTCCCTTCTTCACCCCCAAACCCGATGGGACTAAACCCCAAACACCAGTACCGACCACTGCTCACGACTGCCGGCGGCGGTGGCGACAGCACCGCCACCGCCTGAAATACTCTCTTACAGTTCTGGTTCCAGCACCTCACGCTACAATCCTGAACCACCCTATAGTACTCGTACACGTAGTAACAATACGGACACGCGCTCCAAAACGTTTCGTCACCACCTGACCCGGCGGCGGATTGTCCTTCCTCCGTCGTCGTCTCTCCGCTGGCGTCGCGTTGTTTCTCCGTCTTGCTCTCTGATTCAACGATTTTGAGCTCGTTGTCGAACTGGGCCTTCTCCGAAGGGTTCGACAACACCTTCCACGCGTCGCGGACGAGCCCAAAAGCTTCGTCGGCGAAAGGGAACTTGTTCTTGGTCGGATTTAGGACTTTGACAATGTTCCTGAACCGGTTTCTGATGAGATGCGAGTCTTCCGAGTACCGGTTCACGCCCAAAATCGCGTACCAGTCAGGCTGGTTGCCGTTAAAGCGAGTTTTCGATGCTGAAAGGACGTCGACGACGGCGAGAATCTGGGCCGCCGCAGCAGCGGAGTTACCACCTGGGCTGGCCTCTTGGGCTTGGAGTACGTATTTCCGGCAACCGTCGAAGTTGCGGTTCTGGAGACAGCATTCCGATGCCCGGAGCAAGAGCTCTGGCACATTTCCCGGTCGATCGCCATAACCAAACCCATTCATTTTGTGTTTATATATAGAGAATAGAGATATAGAGAGAGAGAAAGAGAGACGGAGAAAATTACAGTAGTGAGAGAGAGCGGTTGGGTGGGGTGGAAGAAGAGCGAAGGGAGGGTTTATGTAGGGTTTTGATTTTTCTTTTGGACGAGGTTTTATTTTGAATTACAAGCGGGCTTCTTTCTTTCTGTGAAGGTGGATCTGGGTCGTCCGTGAGCTGATTGGAAGAGATAGATAGGCGTGGTATGGTGACGTGTAGGGTAGTGACGATGGAGGTGATTTCAGAAGGTTAAACCCTGTGGAGGGAGAGTATTTGTATTACTCTAGTCTGCTCCGTATTTGATATATGTCCAGTTGGGCGGCAAACGTCAGCTCAGTCTTTTTTTTTGTTTTGTTTTTTTTTTTAACTGAGGATGTTGGAACCCAATTGCGCGCACTTCAATTAATTTTTAAAATTAACACACTTCAACTAATTTTTAAAATTTTAAAATTAACGAACAAATAAATTTTTCAATAATCCTAAATTTCTAGAACCCTAAAATTAATGAATAGATAAAATTTTGAGTAATTCTAAAAAAAATTGACTTAGTAACCAATAGGGGGTAAAATTTTGATAAATTTTTTAGTAATTTTTTTTTTTGGTCAACGAATGTTGTTTGGTGAAATCTTTTATACATTTGATAAAATTTTTAATAAGTTTTAGACTCCGTTTGGAGTTCTGAAAATAGTTGAAAAATATTAAAAATTATTTATTTTTATTTCATTACATGAATTATAAACTCATATAACTTTTGTTAAATTTTATCATTTTTTGTTACTCTAAGCGTCTCCTAGTAACTCTGACTATTTAGTAAAAAAAGAAAAAGAGAGAGAAACTTTAAAAATTTTAAGAACTTCGGTTATTTGGTAAAAAAGTTACAGTTTTTTTCGAAAAATTTTTATAATTTTTGAAATGTTACAATAAAAGTTGCCCAAAAAAAATTTTTTTTGGCTTCTAAACGGGCCCTCGTCCCATTGGCTTCAACTTTTTGAATTTTATCATTTTCCTATTGTTAAAGCAATTAAAGTTAGTACGTAAGAATTAACTTTTTACTTATTTTCTTCATTTATAATATAAAAAAGAAAAAACAAACAAACAAACAAAAACATTTCTATTTTTGAGTAAAATGATTTAAGAAAAAGATCACAAAATAAAACAAGAGACGTTAGATTGGCGTTTAAAAAAATAAATAAAAGAACTCTCAAAATTCTTTAATAAAGGGAATACCATGTTATTATACTTTTTTGTAACTATACGGACTTTATTTTAGGGTGAGTTTGGTTTGCAAACAAATTCTAAAAATTTTTATAAATCTCTATTAACTTTATATCACATCAATTTTTTTCTTTCACTGCACGCAATACGAACTCTCAATTTATCTCACTTTATCTTACTCCAAACTCACCCTTAGTTTATTAGTTAGGGTAGTTGAAGTTTACATGTCAAAACTTTATCGTCCCAAAAATAAAGTTATACCAACACAATAACATGATTAATTAAATTAATTATGACAATTTTTTAAACTAAAAATGCACTTAATTACGAGGTTGCCTCAATTTATTTTCATCAACCCTAAATCCTTCTCTCTAAAAAATGA
This sequence comes from Vitellaria paradoxa, assembly GCA_019916065.1. Classification (NCBI taxonomy): domain Eukaryota; kingdom Viridiplantae; phylum Streptophyta; class Magnoliopsida; order Ericales; family Sapotaceae; genus Vitellaria; species Vitellaria paradoxa. The sequence goes on from CM034233.1 coordinate 62,985,350, forward strand.
ATCAATGCTTTCTATTCAAGTTCCCATCATACTCGAGCTAGCCTCATCCCTTATAAATTTACCTTATAATCTGACACCAAAAAATATATATATACACAAAATAATAATAGAAATATTAATAAAATCACCAAAAAAATACAAAAAATAAATAATAGAAATATTAATAAAAATAAATAGAAAATTTATTTTAAATATTCAAAATATTCAAAACAAAATTAGAACAAATTAATTAATAAATATAAAATATATAAACATCATAAAATATATAATAATAATAATAATTAAAATGAATAAATGAGTTCTTTAAATATGCATTTTCAAATAACTTATTTAAGTAGCAAAGATTCACCAATCTCACACTTACCAAAGGTTCAATTAATCTAATATTAATCTAATAAATAAGCATTATATTTAATTTATAGTATAAATATAAATTTTTGAATTTAAAATATAATTAAGATTAAGTTTCATTAATTGACTAAATTCAGGTATCCAGGTCAATTTATGTCACGTCGCGAAATCCTGAGATCCTGATGAGTGAATTTAAATTGAAAATTTAATACACCTGATCTATTACATTCTCACTATTTATTCTTTAGAGCCATTAACCATCCTATTTATCGATATAAATAGTAGTAATAATTACATGATTAATAAAAGACACACCTTGGTTTAAATTAAAACCAAATAACACAAGTTTTATTTATTACTAAAGCGAAATTTTCATATAGATGAGCTTTTAAAGTGATCACATCTAAATCGTAAAAGCTGCTCAATGGAACTGTAAGGTTTTAAACGGTCATGTCGGCCCTTCTAGGTATCGAGTTTCGCACATGCAACATAGTCTATAGGGACGTAAGCACCAAACCACTTGTGTTCACGATATACAATGCTCACGATGTATAAGAATATACTTTTTGTAATGTATTTCATAAATCACATAAAACAATGAGTATAGCAAAAAATCATCCAATATATCATCACATAACAGGATAGGACAATATTAATTTATAACTTTTATTTCTCTTATTAACTTTTCTTCATTTATTATTTTCTTTTCCCAAGGTGGGGAAGGTTACTCTGTAAGACTGTCTCACAAATAAAGTGGTAGTCCAAAACGTCGCCAATTCGTATAAATATACAGCTCTCGAAACACCCTTACATCACCATTTATAGATTCAAGTCTAAAGGCCACGACGAGCTTTACCATTTTCGTCGTCGTTGTGGATTACTAGTTCACGGGCACGATTACCTGACCCTATGCAGGTTGAGGGTCTTTTAACTCAAAAATATCTCATGACCTTCCATATTTTGTATAGTATCTTCACTTTCCTCAGAATCAATATTTCCTTAGATTTCCTCTTTACATTGTTAAAGTTTATAAATAATGCAATTGAGTGTGTGTCAGCTTTCACAATTTCATGTCTCCATTTTATCATCTGCTTCACCATGAACACGTATTCATCTTATTTCAACATATCATAACATATGTCAACATTGAATAAAAAATTTTATAAATCTAATCATAATTTTAATGTCACTGAAAATTCAGTTATCAAACTTAATATTAATTTAATAATAATATAAACTTAAACTCACAATTATATCCATATTAAAATAAACATTACAAAAAGTATAAATAATATATTAATTTCTCTACCTCGTTCTTTGTTAGAAATTGAAAATTCGTCGTATGCGTAAACCAGATCTCCTTTTCGCATTTGGATAGCACAGGCGCGTGAGGAATGAGTTTAATTAGAAGACTTAAAAATTAATTTGAGTTTGGGTACTAATCTCTCTCTCTCTTCTCTCTTCTTTTTTTTTTCTTTCCTCTTCCCAACATCTGCCTTACCCTCACAGCACTATGCCATACATATATATATATATATATATATAAGTGCATTGTTCCATGTGGGGGGCTCCAAGAAGCCCACCTGCCCCAAAGCTAAACATCCCCCCATCATTGTACTACTCACAAGGGACTGTGATGGCAATGAATAAATGGGGGAGCATGGCTTCAATGCTGCATGTCCCCTTTCCATCCATATATATATATATATATATATATATTGAAGTATATAAATTAAAAATTAAGAATTAGAAATTAAAAATAAAGGTTTTTACAATTTGTGGCCACCTTAACTAATTCTCAAGGTGGAGTTAACGATGGAATAAACCCTTAAATAACTATGAGGAGACTCGAACTAGTAATCATTGAAAAACAAATCCAAAGTTTTACTAGTTGAATTATACGTTATTCCGCTATCACCAAAGAAAAGGACAAGGAATAAGTGAGAAATGTAAACAAAGCTAAGTCCCTTTCTTATCCACAAGAGCCCAAAATTAAGAAACCCAACCCATAATTAAGCAAAAGCAAACCCAATTTGCAACGCGAAACTCAACCCAAGCCCAATTTTTGTAAAAATTAAACAAAATAAATATTATTAGGTATCATTATTATATTCTTCTCTAGTATAAAATTCGATCCTTTAAATTTAAAATACGCACCTAAATTATAAAAAATGGAACATAAGATACTTCTACATAAATGACTCGCGTTTCTAATTAGATTCCTCAATGTCAAGGTGATACAACGCATAAACCAATGAATGATTCTGTCACGAATGACTTGTGCACAAATATTTTCAATTCGAATAGGGCACTCTTCAAAAGGGATGTCCTCATTAATGTCCAATTCTAAGTCAATAATATGCTAAGGATATGGTTAATACTTTTTAAGCATTGATAAATGGATTATGTTGTCAATTCTAGATTTTTTTTTTTTTTTGGGACATTTCTAGATAGTTATGCTAATGAGATTAACTTATAAACAAGCTTGCCTCCACATTAAATGACTTCAAATGTCCCAATATACCTCATAGCTAACTTTTCTATTTGCCAAACTAAACGGTACGCACCCTGTTTCAGATTCCTTCAAGAATATATAATCAATGACACTAATCTAAAGGCCTTCTCCATTTTTCTAATAATTCTTCTCTCTACTTTGAATCATAAGGAGAAGTTACAGTTAACTTAAACTTTCTACATAATCTCTCAAATGAAATCAATTCCAACCAATATGGCCTACTCGCTTTTATTCAACACAAACTATATCTCTGAAGTCAACCATATAATGCTTTATGCAAAGCCTTCCCAATCGATGAGCAAAATAATAAAAAGCATCATGCATGCTTGCACACAACATATCTTTAAGAATTTGAATCAATCTCTCAGACTAGCCATATATCTTAAAACGAAACATAGTACTAAAATAAAGTTGAGTCCCCAAAATTCCCAAAAACTCTACCAAAGTTGTGACTAAGAACAACAAATTATAAACGGGGGGTGGGTTACCGCTGTAATGGCGGGAGCCTAAAGGCCTCCTCTCGGTCGTGCCGGTCAGCCAGGGCTTGCCTAGGCTGGTTAACTCTCCAGAGGCCGTTGCCGGCTCGGGTCCTGGAGCGTGCTTCGCCCTGTGCGCACCCCAGTACGGGGTAGCGGCTGCGGACTTCCACGTACCAGAAGAAAACCACGCAACCTTATAATTTGTCAAACATATAATTCATAACATTTCACTAATAAATCTTCAGACTAGATTGCAAAAAATGAGCCAATTTAGTTAGACAATCCATAATCACCAAAATATAGTCATGCTTCTTAGTTCTTAGGAAACCCAAAGTTGATAGCACATACTCCATTTATCATTCTTCCCTCAACAATTTTTGAATATACAAACTTTTGATTCTCTATTTTTACATATTGACAAGTTAAAAATAGAGACACAAACCCTGTTACATCTCTTTTTACCACTCCATCAATAACCCAAATAAATGTTAATACATTTTAGTGCCATCGGAATAAATTGCAAAACGTAAATTATGAAATTTTCAAAACAATTGCTCCCAATATAACATTGCTATTGTCAATATATATATATATATATATAACATTCCTAAGCCAAACTCCATTCATTGACTTCTATATCACTAGCACTAACAATCTAGCTTTGACACTGACACGTCAAGTCTTCCAACACGCTATTCAATAGTAAGTAGTCCCAAAAAACTCAAAATCACCATATTCAAGCAACTTCCATTAAGAAAAATCAGAACAGATCACATTCTCTACTAGTCTTGAATTTTTTGCCCTAAGCATCTCCTACTATATTGGCCTTTCTAGATGATACCGAAAACTAAAATTATAGTCTTAAGTATTCAACAACTTGCTTAAGTTCAAATTAGGTTGAGTAAAATATATATATATATATATACACCAAAATTTTGTGATCTAAAAACACATCAAATCTCTCTTACTATACAAGTATGCCTCCAAGATTTTAATGCAAGCTCTATCGCAATCAACTCCAAATCATGTGTATGATGACAATTCTACTAACGCATTTCCACTTAACTTGAACCTAAGTCACCATCCCACGCCATACTCACTCAGGGATATTAAGAATAGGAGCCTCGATTGACTTACATTTCAACTCTTAAAATGCAACTTTACATGCATCATTAACTCCCTTGTGAGTCAGTCAGGTCTTTGAGCCGTCAAACATGAAAATTCCTGATTCGCCAGGAATTTGCCAGTCCCAATTCAAATTGATTCCACCATAAATGGATCAACTGCAATCCCCTTAGAGCTTTATTAATAATAAATTTCACTAAATTTTAATAGCACCTTTACTAAGTTTCTTTCCCAGATGAACATGGGCAGAGCTCAAGAATCGATGTGGTTAACTCATTACTTGTCCACACTCACCTGATGCAAAACCGGGGCAAGCATCCCCTCTATAATATACATATATATATATATATGTACACATCTATTTAAGATATATAAAGTTTTTCTCCTGAAGCCTCACTCAGGCACGTGGCATTTTTAAAAGTTGATCTAACCCAACTTCAATGACTATCTAATCAAAAGCAGAGAAAAATACCCAACAGCAAGAGAAACAGGGTGGCTAAACAAACTTCAACACAGAAAGAATAACAGAGTTTCTTACATTAAACAAAATAGCACTTATAATTTACATCAGAATATTGGTTTTGTTAGAAATAATCACAAGCTGGAGTACAAGTACCACAGAAAGCAAAAATTATAACAACAGCATCCAGATACAGCAAGCAGATACAGAGGTGAAGCCACAAAATAAATTGCAAATCCCGTAATTGCTTTCTCCTGCCTCCAAAATGATGTAAACAGAGGCCATATATTAACAAATCTTTTTTTTTTTTTTTTTTGTTTTTCCCCCTTTGTTTTTCTTCTGGATAAGTTCAAATTAACAAAAGACAGCAAGACATATAACATTTCCTCCCAGCAACTTTTGCACTCACGGTTTCACGTCTTTCAGTACTCCCCCCTTTTCAAGCTCACCAACTAGGTCCCTCAGTGCTGGAACCTTCATGGCAAGAGTCCGGTATAGCCTTGAATACCTTGCCCTAGTTCCATCTGCTGTCCGAGCAAGGGCAAGCAAGCTTAGGGCCTCAGGGAGTTGAGAGAATACCTGTTTCATGTCCTCCAAACTCATATTTTCCAAAATGGTTGGTTGTGGAACAACTCTCACAACTTCACCACCTTTAGGTTCTTGAACTCGGGCATCAGCTTTGATGACAAGCTCTGAGTTTGAATTTGCTCCACATTTAATGATGAATGGGGTTGTAGAGCCGGTATTGAACTGCAGCACATTCCACTGAGTCACATCATTTTCAGCACCAGATCCCAAATCTGAAGACAGTTTGGGAGCAGATGATGTTTCTAGAAAACAGTCGTCCTCCTCGGGAATTGACTGCAACAATTGATGACAAATCAGGAAAACATGCGGTGACAGTCAACTTCAAATTTAGATTAAAGTCCTATGCACTCACATTATTTTCATTAGGGTCGAGCATTTAAAAGGAAGAAAATTTGTTAAGCACTCAAAAGGGTCACTTTCTAATCTATTTTGGAAGGTAAGATCAATCTACAAGACATGAGCTAGCTACTTTCTCCATGTATATTTGGTGGCGATTATGGTTGTTCAATGCTTTTTTTTATAATCAGAAACCAAAGTCACAGGTCCAGATAAAAAAGCATAGACCAAACAATACTCCGTTGGAACTTGTGAGCACGCAGTGAGGGTGTCTGAAGAAAACAAAGGGGAGAAGAGAGATGAAATCCAAAGAAATTAAAAATCTATTCATAACTACAGTCTTGAGCTTCACATATTCAAGAGAAGTCTGTCAGCTTTAACTGTCACAAACAGTTGGGTTTTGTTTGTATTTATAATTTGAATTTAGTGCTATTTGTTTAAGTAGAATTGCTTAAATATAACTTTATTTGTTTAGAACCTACAACACTACCGTTCAGGTGTACACTAGATGAATCCATCAGACCCGGGCCACAGCCCACAAACCATGTAGACCGGGTAAACCCACAATAAATCCGTGTAGGCTCACCTCTGAAGTAGTAGCCCCCTTGGGGTCAAACTCAAGACCTTCCCTAAGTTGAAGTTCTAAGCAGCAAAACTAGTCAGTTGGTTTGCTTCGAGATAGATTTCATCATGAACTAGTCAGTTTGTTTAGATATAGACTATCATGAACTAGTCAGCTGGTTCTATTATGTTAAACCACTCAAATTTATTTGAAACTAGATTTCATCATGAATTTGAGTGGTAACATAATAGATTATGATGTGTTTGAGATCACTACGAAAGTAGTTATTTGAAATCCTTTTAAGAGTATTTGGCTCCACTACCTAGCAAATAGTGGCTCCACCACTTCAATTATTATAAACCTTCCATGTATTTTTATATAAATTGGCTATTTATCTTCTATTTTACTCAAATCCATGGTTATTCAAACGGAGTCATACTATTTCAGAATTTATGGCACTCTGCTTAGCAATAGCAATGGAAAAATAGGAAATTTTAAATAAAGAACAAACTAAATATGAAGTTTTATATACCTCTACCAAATGTCGAGCTTCTGCAATGTTCCTCCGGGCACTTGGATGGTCAATGTCAAGCAAGGAAGGCATGCGTTCAGCAAGACCATCTAAAGATGCAAGCAATGCTTTCTTCTTACTTCTCCCCATCGTGCTTACAGAGGACTGTCTCCTTATATCCTGTAAGAATTATGCACATTCTAGTATTAATGGCTTCCCTTTCTAGATTAACTCAATCATCAATTATCTAATCACAAGCTATGTAAATGTGAAAACCTTGACTTGCTTCAGTATGTCATCAAGTGAAATTAAAGATGCTAGGCGTGCATCCTCAGTTGCAGTAGAAGGATTCCGAACAGGTGAACCACCATCATCTAATTTAAGTAATGCCACATCACTTCTCATTTGCTGCAATATCTGATAAATAATAATGACACAGTAAGTTGATAGTTCATATTCAAACGCACCCTCCATGCACAAAACAGTGCCACAAAAATAAATATCATCAGGTAAACTATATGCAAGTGACATATTCCTGGCATCTACAGCAATTGGAAAGCAAGACGAGTGAAACAAAGAACTTCCATCGCTTAACCAATGGAAATTCACTGCAAAACTGGCAATATTGAGAAGAGAATAGAAAAGAAAGAAAAAAAAATTAGACCAAAATACAAAAAGATATCTTCACCGAAGTAACAACCAAGATAAGAGGTGGACAACAAAAGTTATAATTGTAGGGATGCCAATGAAGCATTGAAAATCCAAAAGCTCAACAGGTTGTAATTTAAGGAGATGGAAAGGTGGTTCAAAAATTCAGTATTCTCACGAATCCATGAATATCATCCGACATATTGTCACTAATCGGCTGAAACTGATAATAATTCACCACTTCACAATCCAATATTATCTTGTATATAAATCATTGGAAACATTACTCAGATCAATATTTTTAGAGAGACAGGTTGGGAACTGGAAAGTCAATATCAATATGTCAGGAAAGCCCTGACAATCAATTAAACATTCATTCTGAGAATTTTCAAACTCATGAGTTCATGAGAAACATATGTGACAGGTTTTTGTTTTGCCTCAAAGCTACATACAATGCAAAAAAACTAAACTAAAATGCTCTGTATATAGATGTATGATTGACTAATTTGGTTCCATAATGTGACTCACTGGGTTTTTATGGCTGGTAGATTGACAGGCAAAGCTATTTTCTTGATAAGAATAATGGGAAATTTTTTTTTGGGGGGGGGGGGGGGGGGAGGGGAATCTTCATGTATTTTTATTGATTTAGAGAAAACATATGATAGGGTCCCAAGAGAAATTTGTTGTGGATGTTGGAAAACAAAGGATTAGATATGAAATATAATAAAGTGATCAAGGACATGTATGACAAAACACTTACAGCGATACAAATGATTTTTTAATTACAATTAGTTTGTTAAGCCCTTATCTTTACACTTAGGTTACAGATGAGCTCACCAATCATATTCAATTACATACATCACTTGATGTATTTTGTTTGCAAATAATATTGTATTGATAGATGAAACTAAGTTTTAGATTCATCATAAGTTTAAATTTAGAAATATAAACTATTTATACGAGGCAACATCTACAGGAGTTGAAGGGGACAAAAAAGACTGCTTCTTGAACCATAATAACTACCTTCCTTCTCTTGTGATCAACAGACTCAAGAGCTGAACGTAGTTTAGCTACTTGAGCAGTGTCCTCTGCCTCTTCGGTTGCCAACGTACCAGCAATATCCTAGTCAAAAACAAATTCAGATAGTAGAAACATGAATAATAATGATGATGATGAAACACACACATACACGCACAGAAATTGATGGCAACATGGTTTGCTCAAAAGATTATAGCAACATGGCCGATACATGAGAGCACTAGAAAATGTGATCCAGTTGAGCAGGTTGCTTATGCACTTCAATTACTAAGAGTGATACAAATGCTTTAGTCCCTTTATAAACACAACCAATTAACCAACTTCTTTCTGAATTCTTTATAGGGTAGTATTCTAAGCAGAAACCACCAAATGGTCTAAACTTCGAATACTGTTGATGGTTTTTCTAGTCATTTCAACAAGTACTATCAAAAAATTACAGTAAAAAATCATAGATATTTTGGAGATTTTTACGGAAATAAGCTCAACCTGATTAACAACTGCATTGTTTTGATTATCCAGTCTGGTCTACCCTAGAGAAATTTGCTTTGAAATATGAAAATGTGTTAGCAAAATGATTTTTTTTCCTTTGCCTCACACGCCCTCATGCAAGCATTTCTACCATAAAAATGGGATTTTAAGTTGCAATCTGTGATTAGCAAAACACTAACTTCAAGTTGCACAGCAGACGCGGAACTCCCAATGAGGAACCTCTTTCAAATTAATACAGATATAGAAACCACTTAACCCACATGCATGCAACTCGAGATGGATTCATGTAGACAATGCTGAACAGTTGGATTATAGTCTGATTGACTTGACCTTTATTGATTTTGGTCTACCACAATTAGATGAAGGTCACTTTTATGCATAATTGTTCGTCCTCATAAAGGGAGTTTGTTTTGCAACGTGAAAACCATAAGAAGCTCAAGGGGGGGGGGGGGAATGACAAACAAAAGTGAAAGATTTGAAATTGGTCTGTATTAAGGCAAGATGATGTAACCTCGGGCTTCAAGATCTCTAATCTTATTTTTGGAAAAACAAAATATGTGTAATAAATCAAGTAAATACCCAAACATGCACTAATATTCACATTTGATACAACTCAAAAGCAAAGAAACAAGCTGATTTGTTTAGAGAAGCAATAAACCTAACTTAAAAGAGTTCAAAAATTACATAGCCAAATTAAAATAGCATTGCAACTACAACTAACACCCTGAAAATGAAATAGAAAAAGCAACACTACAACTCAAGACCATATAATAGTTAGTTTACAAAAACAAAGTTTCATATGGGCTATAACCAAAGGTTGAATAGCAGTGCACAGTTACAATGAGAAAGAACCAGAGAACAAACGTTCCGTGTCTGTGCCCGTATCCTCACTTTTAAAAATTTTCAGATCTTATGTCCGTATCCGTATCTGTATCGGTGTTCCTTAAGTCCAATCCTCCCCCCAGTTTTTGAGAATATAAGTAACTGAGAAGGTTCATTAAGCTTTCTGCTTCCCAATCATTACCATTCCTACACATATTTAAAATCAAGTGAAAGAACTTGTTGGGCCAGTTGACACTATAGTATATAACAATCATCTTATGTTACTACAACAACATCTCATGTTACTACAATAACATTAAGTCTGGCAAAACCTAATGTATATTTGTCCTACTTTAATATCCTTCAATTACCCACTAATTCAATTTCTTTTTCTTTTTTTTTTAATAAGTATATAGTGTTAGGAGACTGATATCTTCCTTGTATTAGTGTACTCTTAATAAAGTAGATGGAAATTATGTTCCAATGGAGGATAAAAATGGTGATGCATGCTATGACACAATGATTTTGACCTAAATTGTCTAGTGAATGAAAATGCAACATTTGTGAAGGTTGATGCAGCATGGAGACCCAACTCAGGTGATGCACCCAAGTTGCCTATGTATCCAAATGGAAATCAGATCCATGAAGTTTGAACCTAATGGTCCAAACAAAAGATATGATGAATGATGATGGGATGTGGGAATAGACTTCGCTTGGGGATTACAAACTAGAAAGCTAGGTTTCCACTCAAGGCAAAAATCCTAGGGGTAGTATGACCTCAATCATCGTCATTGACCATAAGGCCAAGCTATATGCAAAAGCAAGTAGTGAAAATGGGAGTTGGATGACACTGCAATGGGGCGTTTGGCAAGATATCATTCTTGAGTATGAAGAATATATTCTTTCACACAAGAAACTGAACCACAAAGGTTGTAAAAATATTGTTAATCTCCTGAAGAAAACCTTTGAACTTTCAATTACAATTAGTCTACACCAAAGAACCGCTTTGAGCTTTCATATTTTTACTTTTGTTATGGACAAGATTGCAAAGCATCCACTGATGTATGTTATGGACAACATCCACTGATGTATGTTTTTCACAAATGATATCATATTAGAAAATGAAACTAGTTCTAGGGTTAATAATAAGTTAAAACATTGGAAACATACTTTAGAATTAAGAGGTTTTAGAATAAATAAGACTAAAACAGAGCATATGCATTATAAATTCAGTAAAACTAAAACTATGAATGAGGGCATAGTGAAGGATCAAGAAGTGACAAAAAGTTATCATTGTCAATATCTTGGATCAATTATTCACGCAAATGGAGAGATTGAAAATGATGTTATCTATAAGATTAGAACAGGGTGGTCAAAATGGAGAAATGTTTAGAGTGTTTTATATAATTAGTGAACACCCACAAACAATTTTAGGATCGTCTGCAAAAAATAAATGGGATATCAACACACTTTCAGACTCCTTCCAGTTAAGAATAACAGTGAGGGGTGGTCATCAGTCTCTCAAAAACAGTCTCTCTAGTTACTAGAGGTAAGAAGGCGTAGATTGCCCCTCTCCGAACCCCATATAGGCAGAAGACTCATTCCTAAGCCACCCTTCGTAAGGGTGTTATCACATACATAATGCATGCATGCATGCCTTCGCATCTAGTATAGTATGCACAAAGTCAAAACCTAGGTCACTGATGGAGTGATACAGCATTAGTTGACTGTAATTTAAAATTTTGAAACTGGTAATACTTTCTGTGAAAACCAGACTGAGTCATCCAATTCAACTTGCTACCAGACTAACAGACCGAAGACATGGCCATCATAACACACCAATAGCAGTTGCATTCCAAATAACTATGGAGAGCTACTCTCTGAATGCATCCACCTCTCACAAAAATTGACCCCTTTGAAAAGCCAACTCAGAATTGAAGTTTGAACATGACTAAGCATATATTTCAATGACTCAAAGGAAGGAAGAAAACAAAGCAAAACAAAACAATGGGCAATAATTTTGTGAGGGAAAGAAAGTACTACAAAAAGGTACAAGTACATTCTCATGTGAACCAACCAGTTACATAAATATGACGGCTTTATGCCCAATTAAGGTTTTGAATAATATCACGCAGATAAAGAACAAATACGACAACCAACATCAAGGAGATACCTTCAAATGTTGCAATTGAGATGTGTAGACCCGTTTTGAATACTCATACAAAAGCTGGCCAAGAGCATCTGTACTAGGAGGCGTGGCAGCACCAAGTCCAGCCATCCAACCATCCATTATCGCAGTTGAAAGAAGCTCTAATTGACCAGTTGCTCCCCCCACAGCATCATCTCCAGTGACAGAGAGAAACTCGAAGTTCTCTGCAAGCCAAGATCTGATTTGACGCTGCAGCTCACCAGCAGGGGTATGAACAAACAGGGCAGCAAGAGCCTTGTTCCCAACAGCAAAAGCTTTGGCTTCCTCAGTTATTTCCCTAAGTTTTCCGCCAGTTACATGCTGCCTCCACGTTTCCTGTGTATCGGAATAAAAAGTCTCATATGCACAAGTAAAAATAAAATCATTTGAAAAGAGACACCATCAGCAACAGGAGCAAATTATGAGTTGATTTAAAATAAGTAAATAACCATCACCATCACAAAGGATAGTTCACCATATCTATTTCTTATGCCTCATATCCTGAAGCACCACGTAATAACAAGGGAATTCTAGGTGGCTGGAAGAGTCTTTGCACAATTGGTGGGGAGCTTGGAGTTGTAAGCGGAAGGCTTCTGTTTTTTTCTGGTTGATCTGGAGTTTGAGTCTGCATAAAATAGGTTTTTTTTTTCCCTCATCTATTTTATAGTTGGTTGTCAAAGGGTTTTACCCCAACATAGGCCAATAGTTGGATTTGAAAATGAAGTGTATTAAGTGTATAGATTTTTTTTTTTTATGACCTCTTGTAGTGACCAATATCATTTTACAAATTCACTATCTATCCCGAGAGAGAGAGAGAGAGGGGGGGGGGGGCAGTGTATAGTAATCTTTTTTCTTTTTTGGATGACCTCTTCTAGTGTCCAATGTCTTTCTACAAAATCATTATCTATCCTGAGAGAGAGAGAGTGTGTGTAGAAGTATCTCCAGTAAATTGCGATACTGATACAAATAAATTCACAGGCTAATGGGCTATATAAAAACATAGCATTAGGACTCAAGAGAATAGAAATGAATAAACTTTTTCATAAAATTAATTATTACAACGATTAGGAAGAGGAACTATAACTCTAGAGCTTCGACCACCATGGTTTAACCATGAAGCGAGAGAATGAAGAGCAAAAGGAGTAGGAGAAAACAAGAAGGGAAAGAAGCTATCAGCAGCCACAGACAAGGCAACAACCAAGGCACCTCCACCAGTTACGACAGCTAGCCAATTTGTACGGCTGGAGAAAAGCAGAGTGCCGCAAGTCAGGTACCAGAATGTCAAATTTGTACTGTCGGAATAGAAGGTGCTCGGACTCAGTAGAGCACAAACAGAGCAGAGGCATTACAGTTCAAATTCAGTTCCTTTCCTAATTTGCCAGGTTGCAGAACGAGCTCAGTTAAAATATCAGTGAGATCAAGTCTTTTATGAACACTTGCCACAATTATCCTTTCATGGGCTTGTCCTGAAAGCTACTTTGAAGCTAATAGATGACAACCTGGCTCTAAGAAATACACATCTTTGGTAAATCTCACTATTCCTTCATTTTTTCTAATATTATATGCAAAATATACAAGTTTGAATTACTGAAACTGTGAGAATTGATACAGATTTATTCTGATTTATTTTTGTTTCCTTATTCAGTTCTTTCTTATTCCATTACGATTGTGTAATTTTCTATTTCCTTATTTGATTGTAAGACTTCAATATAAATATAATTGATGGGAGAAGAGAGAAAATATCCAATTCTCTCATTCTCTTCTTTTTTTCTTTTACTTGGTATCAGAGCAGTTCGTGATTCCACAAAAAAAAAAAAAAACCTAGCGGCGCTACCTATCTCTGTCCGTTGCTGCCAACTAGCCTTTCCTTCATCACCGAGTGGTTGTAATCACCCCAGAAGAGTTGACAGCCGGAGGCGACCGCCGATCAGTTGAGATCGTCACCGGAGGTTAGCCGACACGCTCCCACGCGCCGTCGTTTTCGTTGCTCGGCACCCACGCGCCTAGGCCTTTTTGGCGTGTGACCGCGCGTGGTCTTTCCGGCAACATTCCGGCAGCCTCGACGGGACTCGTCTGATGTAGGCGAGTCACCCTACTGTTTCGATTGATGTTTGGTGTCGTCTAGATTGATGGATTGTTCGTGTTCTTGCTGTTCGCTGCTTTCGCTGCTCGCTGTTTGTCTAGCTGATCTGCTTGCTGGTTGTCTGGTTAATCTGTAAGCCTTTTTTTTGTTCTTTTTTTTTTGGATGGGTTATTGCAGACAACTACAGGCTTGTGAGTATTTGTTTGATTGATTTGGCGATGACACCAAACAGTGTTGATTGGAGTTTTTTTTTCTTCTTCGACTGAACTGTTTTTTTTTCGTGAGAATTTATTTACTGTTGGTATGTCGAAATCTGAAAATATACGCAAGATCATGCCTCAATCGGTGTTTTTCAAGGCAGATGATGTCCCTCGCTCTATTACCCCTAAGAAACTACATGGCACAAACTATTTAAGTTGGGCACATGCGGTGAAAACATTCCTTCGGGGAAAAGACAAACTGCGATATATTACTGATGAGCCACCCGCTTCTAGTAATCTCCAATATAATGTTTGGATGAGTGAAGATGCCATTATTATGGGCCTATTACGGCATAGTTTGGAAGATTCAGTTGCTACCACAGTAGAGTTTTGTGATTCCTCCAAAAAGATATGAGATTGTCTCGCAGAGTCATACTCTCAGAAAAGCAACATCTCCCAGGTTTATGAGTTATATGAGCAGATGTTTTCTGCAAAACAAGGCAGGAGGTCATTATCTGAGTATTACAATCACTTGAAGGGTTTATGGGAGCAGCTCTTGCAGTATCGACCATTTAGTGAGGATCTAACACAGCAGAAAAAGTACTGGGAAGAATTTATGATTGCTAACTTCTTATCTGGTCTCAATCTTGCACTTCGAGAATTTAAAGATCAGATTCTTGCAAGTGAAACTCTACCTACTGCTGCTAGTGCTTATGCCCGTATACAAAGCTCATCCTTAGGATATTATTCATCTAATGATCATTTAGTATCTTCTACTGATTCTTCTGCACTGATCAGTCATCAACAAAACCGTGAAGATTCTCGTGGTAACCGTGGAGGACGTAACACACGTGATGGCTCTCGAGGTGGAGGACGTTCCTCGAATGGTAGAGGTGACCGCAAGTGTAACTTTTGCAGTGGGACCAATCACACTGAGCCTTGTTGCTGGAAGAAGTATGGGAAACCCGAGCAAGCAAATCATGTCTCTGATCATGCATCCACACCACTTTCAGTGCCTGATAATGGAGCTACCACATCTGATTCTCAGGAGACTATTACTTTGAGTTCAGCACAGCTTCAGGAACTTATTCAATCCTTGCGTGTTTCTAATCCTTCTACCTCCACTGCCACCCTAGCCAACTCAGGTAATCCAGCTCTTGTTGCCTCCTCTTTTCCCTCCTGGATCATCGATTCAGGGGCCAGTTCACATATATCCGGTAATTCTTCCTTATTCTCTGACCTTAGCCAAATTCATCATAATATTGTATTAGCTGATAGTTCTTCTCGCCCTATGTCTGGTAAAGGGACCCTTCATCCGTCCTCATTCTTTAAACTTCCCTCTAGTCTTTATATACCTAATTTTCCTTTTAACTTACTTTTTGTTAGTCAGCTAACCAAGTTATTAAATTGTTCAGTAACATTCTTTCCTACTTCTTGTGTTTTTCAGGACCTCACGACGAAGAGGAAGATTGGTTCGGGGCATGAAAAGAATGGCCTATATTATCTTGATCGTGATCATCCTCCAACACATAAACATTCTACTGCTCTTCAGGCCTCTGTCCCTCCGTTGCAGTGGCATCTTCGCCTGGGTCATCCATGTTTAGCTCGATTGAAGCTACTGGTTCCAAATTTAAGTCAAGTGTCTAGTCTAGAATGTGAAGCTTGTCAACTTGGCAAGCATCACCGTAGTTCCTTTCCTAGTTGTGGTCTTAGTCGTGAGTCAGAACCTTTTGCTATTGTTCACACAGATATTTAGGGTCCTTCTCATATTACAAGTATTACTGGTTTTTCTTATTTTGTTATATTTGTTGACGATTATTCCCATATAACATGGCTTTTTTTGATGAAACAACGATCTGAGTTACCTTCTGTCATTTCTCGTTTTTATAATGAAATTGTGACTCAATTTGACAAGAAAATTAAAGTTTTTCGTTCAGATAATGCTCTAGAATATGTTCAGACCGTTGTTCATAATTTCTGTATTGATAGAGGAATTATTCATCAAACTACTTGTCCTCACACCTCCCAACAAAATGGTATTGCTGAACGCAAACACCGTCATTTGTTGGATGTTGCTCGCACTTTGATGTTTTACATGCATGTTCCTAAACATTTTTGGGCTGATGTTGTCCTCACTGCATGTTATCTTATTAACAGTGTCCCCACACCTATTTTGTCCAATCACTCTCCCTTTTCTCTCCTTTACCCTGATAAGTTTCCATTTTCTCTTGTCCCTCGTGTTTTTGGTTGTGTAGCTTTCGTCCATATTCTAGATTCAAATCAAGATAAACTTTCACCACGTTCTCGTAAGTGTATTTTCTTAGGCTATTCTCGCACTTAGAAAGGTTATCGGTGTTATCATCTTTCTTCACATCGGTATTATGTTAGTGCTGATGTCACCTTTTTCAAGTCTACTGCTTTCTTTTCCCTCAGTAGTGACTTCTTAACGCCTGATCTCCTTGCATCCCGTGAGGGGGCGCATTCTCCCACTCTGCCTGCTCCCTTGTCCTCTATCTATATCCCATTGTCTCAATCTTCTGAGTTTTCTTCTAGTCCTACCACAGCACCTACTGCACCTTTAGAAACGAAGTCCAGCCTGAACATCTTGTTCCTACCACTGCTCCTGATCCTGAACCAACTGCTCCACAACAGGTTTATCGACGGGATCCTCTGATAGGAGGGTCATCCTTTCTCTGCCAGCCGATTCCACTTCTTCGTCTGAGGTGCCTACACCTTCTTTTGACTTGCCTATTGCCCTACGGAAAGGTACACGTACTTGCACTCGCCATCCTATTACTAATTTTGTTTCTTATCATCGCCTTTCTCCTACCAGTGCTACCTTTGTCTATGCATTATCTTCTATTTCTGTCCATACTTCCTACAAACAGGCCTTATCTATTCCGGGTTGAAAACACGCAATGGACGAAGAAATGCATGCTCTCGATCAGAATCAGACATAGGAACTCACTTCTCTTCCTCCTGGAAAACAAACTGTTGGTTGCCGTTGGGTGTATACGGTTAAGTATCTCTCAGATGGTTCAGTTGAGCATCTTAAGGCTCGCTTGGTTGCCGATGGCACTTTAAAAGCCAGTTTAAGATGCGTTCATATCCCAGGTTTCAATAGAGCTTTGACAACCACGGTTTAACCAGGAAGGGAGAGAATGAAGAGCAAAAGTAGGAGAAGGCAAAATAAAGAACTAGAGGGATGGCATGGTGATCAAAACTCCTTCCCTACCCGGCAACAAACAAAAATTTACAAAAATAAAAAGTATTGAAGAAAATAAAGAAATAGAGGGGAAAAGGGGGAAACTGAGGACAAAAGTTTAAAAGGGCCAGTTCAAAATATCTTAAGGGCCAAGATCATTGAGCGGATAAGACAACATCAAGAATACGATTTTAAACTCCACAATATTTAAAAATGTAGAAAGTTTAAAAAAAAAAAAGCCAATTGAAGGTATATTCACAACTTCTCCAAAATATTATAAAAGAAAAAGAAACAAAAGAAATAAAAACAGTGGGGACAAAAGTTGTGCAGAACCCACCTGATCAATTCCACGGATCTTCAATACAACTGAAGAAAGCTTGGACTTCCTTTCTGGCTTTATGTTTACTTTAAAGCCTTGAATCTGCTCATCAACCAGATAATTTCTGTTGGAATGATAATGCACAGGAGATCTACCAGGGCTGCTACTCCGGCTTGAGCTTCTACTGCGCCCTGTATTAGCCTTCTCCAGAAAGCGCTCAACAGGAGATACCTGACGTAGAAGGAAGATGCCACCTTTAACCTCAAAACAGTGCAGGTGCCAGCATAAACAGATAGCAAATTATCATGGAAAGGGTAGCTAATGCTTAATTACCTTGATTGACTGCAGTTCTGGTGATCTAGCAAGCAAAGATCTTATGTATAAAATCCTAACGCGGGAAACAAGCATGGTGTCCATCACCCTTTTTGGCTCCATTTTACGGATGAAGGAGAAAACAGCATCTCTTATTTCAGCAAGTATTTCATGCTCTCTTGAAGCACCTGCTTTAATTACTGCTGCTAAAACCTGTAATTTAACAATTAAAATATATTTAATACAGGCTACACCAGTTGAAATATTACAAGTCACAGAAAGGAAATAATGACCATTTATTTCAAACTATCCAATGTCTTTATCATCATAACTACTGTTAGTGTCAGTCAACCACCAGTAAGGCTTTCACTAAACCATAAAAATCAATCAAGAAAAATGACGAATCTTCTGCAACAAGCAAAATATAAGTATCATCAAAATATCACACAATTTTTCCAGGCTGCAGCTTCTTAATCAAATCCATATACAGACTATCTACTGACCAACAGTACTCTGAAATCTCAATATGATTGGTACTCATTAAATTAATAATTCCAAAAAACAATTTTTGGAGGAATAAGCAACACAATATTATTGAGAAGAAATAGAGGAGAATAAGCATAATTGTCAAATTGTGTACCGTAGATCATATCGATTTTTTTGTTTTTCTATATCGTAGCATATCATATCGTCAACTTTTTAACGAATTGATAGGTCTATATTAAAAAGTTTAAGCATTGATACGAAACATTTAAATACAAAATAATATAAATAAAATATCATTCAATAACTATTTTTGTATACAAATCACTTTTACTTATATTTAGTTGAATTGATTGCAAGGAACACAAAAATTTATTCAAAATTTTATTGTTGCCTTCTATACAAAAATATTTTTTACACAAATATTCCCCCTGCACAACCAAAATCATATTGAACCGTCTATCCTAAGTTTTCTTATTTAAAAAATATGATAGACAACGAAACTACCCAGAAGTTAAATACATACAGTAATTTATCAACCAAAAAAAAAAAAAAGTCAAATACGTACAGCATAAGAACAAATAAAGTAGGGCAAGGGTAGCCCAAAAGGCAAGGTGCTCCCCCACACTAGACTAGTTCCACAGTTCGAGTCCAACCTTCCCTACCCATATAAATTGCGATCTTAAATGTACTCAAAAAAATACATAAATAAGATGAAGATAAAAAGAAGAAGAGAAAGTAGAAAAAGAAGAAGAAATACTGTACCACCAAATAACCTTTGTAGCATATTAAATTCACACATTAAAATTGTTATAATAACGATAGTATTTTTTAAGCTTTCCACAATGAATTGATTTTGTGTATCAATAATATCACTAAGTTCATCAACATTTTATTCTTTTCAAGCCATAGTTACTATGCGGTACGCAATGACAGACCATTACGTTTAGTGAAAAATATCATATCACTAAATTCTTAATCTAAAAAGAAGAAAAAATCATTTGCTCTATATTTTATATTTACATTTTACTTTATATCCACTTATGTTCTTGCTTCTCTTTTACCATCCTCATTGAAGTTTTATATGAATATGGAATATTTATTTAGGGAAAAAAAAAAAAAAAAACACTTAATTCCAATGACCCATTAATTTGCTGAAGTAACTTACAATTCAACCATTACCCTCAATATGTTCTTTGTCTTTAACAAAGATTTGCCTATTTTCCTTTTTAGAAAACAAAATACAGATAAAAATTCAATATATAATTTTATCTCTAGGTTTGTTTTGTTTTTGCTATTGTATAGGTAAATTTTTATAGTCTAAATTGTAGTGGTATATAAATATTTATCAGATGTATTGTACGTATAGTACGGCGTTAATCATTTCAAAAGATATGGTTTATGAATCGGAAGTTTGTTGAGAATAATAGATACACTCGTGAGATACACACGACAACTATGAGTACAAGGAAGAGGATGAGAGGTCCCCAAAGAAAGAATGCTTATTTTCCATTTGGCATTAAGAGAATCTAAAGATATAGGAAAGTAAACAAGAAGAAATTCATTTAATAATAGCTTTGAAAGACCTCCGAACAAAAAGCTGTTAAGAGTTGAAACTTGAAAGGGCCTCCTTTCCGGGTTAAGATTGCAAATTGAGAGTCCAGATTCATGATGTGGACATTAACACACCTAACTAAGCAAAATAACATCTTCTTGATGCGTTTTACATAGGCTTACATTCCAGACTGAACAATGAAATTGATAGTAAACATACCAGCATCAGAAGCTTGTTTGCTCCATCAGAAATCGCAGCAAGGCTGTCATATTGCTCAGGATCAAAGTCATTCAGAGCAGCAGTTAGATATTCTCCAGCTGGGGTTGTCTTGACCTTTTCGATGCCTGATTTAACCAAAGCACTAGTGCCCTCAGACTTATCAGTGGCCAGAGGCAAAGTAGCAACGTCCACAGAAAGCCCCTTATTGTTACCATCGGTCCTGTCAAGAATTGTTTCATAAAAGCACAAGGAAAGAGTTTGAAGTTACACAATAACATTAAAAAAGAAAAAAATAATTACAACCATTTTTGAGAGGAAAAGATATTATACCTCCCAAGGTCCCGAGCCTGAACATTAACAGTTCCTTTGTGCAATGGACTGGACACCTGAAATAGCAGAGTATGAAAGTGAGAATCTTCTACTGCCTGGCAAATGAAAGGAAGAAGCAGAAGCATCAACACATTCATGCAACAACCAAGATGTGTATCACATCTTGGCCAAACATGGGAAACTTGGGAGCAATATCATTGACATCTACCCATCTTTGCAAACCAAATAGCATTACACTGATCATACTAGATTGGCAAAATGCCTTTCAGTTGCCAATGCACAGTCCACATCCCTCTGTTTTTTATTATCACAATATCAAATATCTGAACTGCATAGAAAGGAAGTAATGCAATCATAAACTGCTCCAGATTTTTCAGTCTTTCCTAAAGTAATTCAAGATGGTGAAAAGCCTATGCATTTCCTTTGTGACCTTACAATGAATCAACCTTCAAAGGCATGTGCAAGATTGGGAAGTGGATACATTCCCTAATCCATTCCAATAGATGTACTCCAACAAGACTGGGGAGGATGGCTTTCGTTGAATGTACCTATTCAGGAAATTTTGAGATGAAGTCATTTCATATGGTGCTATAGGACATAGATGACATCGATTTTCCATGGAAGAATATTTGGAAATTTGGAGCTCCATTGAGAGTTGCATTTTTTCATGTGGTGTTTGGTTCATTATATTGTTCTTATGGCAATGAGAAGAGTCATGATTCATAGGTGTTTCTTATGCTAAAAAAGAAGTCGAGTCCACTGAAAACCTCTTTATGTATTGTTCTTGGGCAAAAGAGTTGTGGGACTTTATCTTGTTTTAGGAAACATTGAATATTTTCTAAGAAGGCATCTCAGGCCTTTGAAGCTTGGTGGGGTGCTCAGGTTGATAAAAGAAGAAAAGTGTGCAGAATTCCCTTTTGGAATAGGATGTACTTTTTTTTTATTTATTTATTTTTGGGGGGGGGGGGGGAGAGGGGATAGAAGATTGTTTCAAGGCGTGGAATTTCCTTTGTATAGGATCAAAAGTATTATTTTTGTCTACTGTGTATAGAAGGACTTTAGGGAGAAAGAATCTTGGGTTATGTTCTTTCTTATATTTTGCTGCATCCATCTCATTTTAGGTTGATCCTCTGTTGTGAGATACTTTTGTATTGGGAGGAATCTTCTTGATGCCAATTTTAATAAAATCTTTGTTTTACAATTTTACTTGAAAACACACGCACGTGAATCAGGATGATATTTTTTCTATTTCCAAAATTGCAGGCAATATGCATGATTGATGTAAACTATTGTTTTCCTGATCAAAAGACATGTCAAAGAAAAGCATCAGAGATTTTGCACCAGTTGCTTGCTAGCATCATGAACATATCTGAGAACAGCTCCTTCATTTGAGAAGAGAGATCCCTATTACCTTAACTATTAGATAGACCTTGATTTTTGCCAAATCTGGTAAACTCATTGATGCCCTATATGTGAAGTGGCTAAATAGGTACAAGTATTCATTGTAACAACTTCAATCCTAATTCCTAATTGATATTTATTCTAAGTTACATTGGCAACATGAACTTTGTACTTTTTTAGCATAAAGGTATTTGAGTTCAAGTTTTGTGAGGCACGGGCTCCAATCATTATTTCTTCGCCTTGCTTAAATGAAGCTATGGTAAAGGGTCGTTAATCATGATAATTAGTCTTTACTACATATGGAGTGCTCCAGTCTCCGGTTGGTCAAGTGTCAAGTCACCGTAGGAAATGAAAAGTATCGAGCTCTAACGGACTTGAATTTCAAGAATTGAAGACTACATTTGTATAATACACTTACCCTTCTAAAGATTCGATCTTAAAGGGCTATAGGCAGTAAAATCTTCGGGATTAAGCCTTCAGTATCTAGATTTCTTTTCTTCTTCCTCCCTTTAAGGTTTCTCTACAATTCTATCAGCTCACAATTAGACTATAAGAAGCTTAGCATACTTTTTTTTTTTTTTCAATAAGTAGCTTAGCATACATTAGTGGAGTTCGTAGTCAAGGTCATCCCCCTCTTGCCTACTTTAGTGAGAAATTGAATGACACCAAACAACGGTATTCTACCTATGATAAGGAGTTCTATGCTGTTGTGCAAGCCTTGTACTACTGACGTCATTATTTACTTCCTTGGAATTTGTTCCCTATTTTGACTATGAAGCTCTTTGATAGCTCAATTCTCAAGAAGGGGGGAAAAAATCAACTACTAGCATAGCCGTTGGATTGAATATCTCCAAGCCTATACCTTGGTCCTCAAACATCGAAACGGAGTTGAGCATCAAGCCTCCAATGCTTTAAGCAAACGAGTCTTTTTATTGTCTGTTATCAGTGTTAAGGTTATTTGGTTTAAGCGACTCAAAGAGAAATGCGAATCTTGTCCCAAATTTAAAGAAGTCTTTGTTCAACTGCTCCATGGCCAAATGGATACCACTGTTGGTTTCCGTCTTCAGGGTGGCTACCTATTCTGCTCAAATAAACTTTGCATCACTAAGACTTTTGTGTGGGATTTCATCATTTGGGAGACCCATGCTACAGTACTCACTAGGCATGTTGGATGTCATAAAACTTGTGAAGAGGTTGAGCACCAATTCTATTGGCCAAGCCTAAAGAGGAATGTGGCTAAGATAGTTAGCCAATGGCGAAAATGCCATCTGGCCAAATAGAGGAAGCAAAACACTGGCCTTTATCGCCGCTACGCGAGTTCGCGATTTACCGCTATACATGTTGAGGGACCGGTATGTGTGGCACAAACCAAAAAAAAAAAAAACACTGGCCTTTATACTCCCTCTTTCTGCTCCCAGTTGTCCATGGCAAGATGTTAACATGGATTTGTATTAAGACTTCCTAGGAGCCCCAAGAAGCATGAATCAATCTTTGTTGGTGCGGACTGTTTTTCTAAGAGATGACTCACTTCATGCTTTGTAGTAGATATTTCGATGCCTCTGAAGTTGCTAGATTGTATTTTGATGAGATTGTCAAGTTATATGGCCTCCCTAAGAATTGTGTCTGATCGGGATATTCATTTTACTAGCCACCGTTTTGGCAAACCCTATGATCCTTAGTTGGTTCTAAGCTCAAATTCTCCACTGCATACCATCCCCATTCCAAGAAATCCTAGGAATTGAGATTTGACTCCCCCCATTGCTAAAAATGCCTATAACAGCTTAATGAATGCACATAAACCTCAGCTATGAAGCACGGATACTTCAAATTAGGCACCGCACTCGTATCGGATACTTTGGAAATACGGATACGGCTAGGATACGGCCGGATACGTATCGGATATGCCACGTGGCGTATCTTAATTTTTTATTTTAAATTTTGCATAGGATACGGCTAGGATACGGACAGAATACGAGAAGAATACTTCCAGGATACGGCAAGGATACTTCCAAGATACGACGGGGGTCAAAATGTAATATTTTAAACCTTTTTGGGAGTACAATTGATATGATAAAGTTTTAGTAGAGGCCAAACTATAATTAACTAAAATAGAATGATATGATTGAAGTTTGATCTAACTAAAATTTAAGAAATGAAAAAATTATTTTTATTTTGGGATGTATGATATTGTATTTGATACTTTTTGTTATATTTGTGTTTTGTGTATGAATGATGTTGGTAGTTTTAAGTATGAATGATGTTAATTTATGGATTGAATAGTATTTTTCAAGCTATATAATTGTTATTTATAAAATGTTTAGTAGTATATCCATGCTATCTTCAAAATTATTTTAAATAAAATATATATTTTATTTTATTTTTTTGCCGTATCTTTGCCGTACCCGTATTCTCATTTTTTGAAAATTGCCGTATCCCGTATCCATACCCGCCCCCGTATCCGTATCCGTATCCGTGCTTCATAGAACCTCAGAAACCTTTAGACATTATTCCCATGTCTCCCCATACTTGTGTGTCTATGACTACTAAGGTATTTGCCTAACACTTGCATGATTTACATCTTAAGATCAATAAACAACTGAAAACAAGTAATGCCTTTTACAAACTTTGTACTGATAGTCGTAGGCAGCATGTGGAATTTAACGTAGGGGATTTTGTGATGATTCAAATGTGATCGGTACAGAGACATTCTGGCATCGCTTCCAAATTGCAACCTCAAAGTGCTAGCCCATTTAAAATTTTAAAGTAATCTGGTCCTAACTGTTAATGATATACCCAAGTTTGGTTTTAGCTCCACCTTTCATATTGAAGACTGGGTTGCTATTTCTGGCCACAACATTCCCCCAGTTGATCCTTTTTCCTCTTATGACACTTCTGATACTGACTCTCCTATTCCTCGTACACAACTGCCTTCTAAGCCGGCACATATAGATAAGAATGATACTATCTTAGGTGATCAGATTTCTTTAACCA
This sequence comes from Vitellaria paradoxa, assembly GCA_019916065.1. NCBI lineage: Eukaryota > Viridiplantae > Streptophyta > Magnoliopsida > Ericales > Sapotaceae > Vitellaria > Vitellaria paradoxa. The sequence goes on from CM034233.1 coordinate 63,010,560, forward strand.
AGGGGGTACAATTCAGCATTGCTTGGTTTGTTGGGTTGGCCAACCAGATTTTGACTCCACTTGGATCTCCAGTACTACACTTCAGCAGCTATGTACTAATTTGTTAGAATTTTACCAAAGTAAGTCAGATCACCATTTCTTCTGGGGTGGTGTCCCCACTCCAGAAGAAATGGTGGGGACACCACCTTTAGACCCCCTCTCGTGCGTGTCTATCAAAATCGTAAGAAGGTTGCACAAGCACTCAGTTTGTGATTAAGAGATTGACTACTGCAGTACATGTTTGCCACTCAACAGGGTAAAGTGTCTTCCAAATCGAGAGAATCGATGGATCATCAAAATAATTTTTGCAAGATACTTGCATTTTTATTTATGCCAATTCATAATTATTATAGGAGTCATGGCCTCCTGGTTTGTTCAAGATGATTCCTAGTCTACTGTCTATATAAAGATTGAGTTAATTATTGCTTTGTCATGGTTGAATATGATGGCAATAAAAGCATGTGAGTTGATTCCCTTCTCTCTAATTTCTTATCCTTTCGAGATATTCCTCTCTCACACTCTCTCTAGTTATTTTCTTCTACCATTTAATCTATTCTTGGTTCCACATCAGATGGAGACTAACATAATATAATAACTTGTAAAAGGCCCTGATTTCAAACTTCATTGCTAAATCTCAATAGTTGTACATGGACAATGTCAAATAAATAAATAAATAAAAATTAGTTAAAATATACATGAGGGGGCATGTTGAAAGTATAATATATAATACAGCCAATAAAGTTACTTCTTTTTTCTAACAACTCATCCTCCTAGGCGAAATAATAGCTAACAATTTAATACGGTTCGAAAACTCCGACACTAGGAAGTGCTGGATTGATATCTCGTTATTAATGTTTGTTCCCTATTTATTGATGTGCACCTAGCTTGATTCAATTATTTGTGTCTTCGCTTCAGATGCAAATCAGGGTCGCACATGATGTAGTGTGTTAAGATAGCTTGAGCTTTTAGGTGAACTGGTAGCTAACCGTCAAAACAAAAACTATGTTATAAGTTACTGCTCACAAGCTCCAAAAACAAGTCCTTTCTACCCCCCAAATCCTGACCATTTAAAGCTATAATCAACTCTAACCCTTCCCCTTGTCTTTTGGCCCTTCCTTTTAACACACAAAAACTTTTAACTATTAATTAACTAGATATTCCAGAATTTCATTTTATTTAAAATGTGGACACCTATCATTTTTGAAACTGAGCAAGTTGTGTTCCTTCTCAATTCCCAATGTCTTTAACCAACTTCAACATTTTGCGACTAGAGACCCTCACATACAAGCGTTTTTAAAACCACAGGTCACAACAAAATTAACTATAGGAAAAATTTTCAAAAGATTCCAAATCCTATCTCACTCAAGTTGGTGCCAACACAGAAAATAGACATACACATGATCATGCATAAACTCATGGCCTCGCAAACACAGAAAAACTATTACTACAGTGAGTAAGAAAAGGAGGATAGCAGGAACAAGCCCAATCAACAAACTGGTAGGTGCCCTGGTTTTTTTTTTTTTTTTGGGGTTAAAGGACGAAGAAAGGGTCAAACCTGCTAGAGATAAAATAAATATTGAACGGAGTACATTACAGCCAAAAATGCTCTGACCATGGTTTTTTTCATTTAAAATCTCCTGAAGTCAAGTGCATCTATATTTAAACACAATAATGTTGTGATATTTTTAAACCTTTCTCTGCATCACCTTAAATACACAACATCGGACATTGCAGAGCTGCATTCCATACCACCTTTGTCCTCTTACCCACTATAACACAACAAAAGAGAAGAAGAACCCACAGTAGAGGGAAACAAACATGAACACCAAACTGAAGGCCTCATCCACCCCTCAACAATAGATGCGAAGATATTCTATCATCTCTTCTGCCTCGTTGCACACATAACAGCCGTCAGGGAGAGCCTTCCCCCTTCTCCTCATATTATGAACTTTAAGAATCCTCATATTATTAACTATAAGAATATTGTGCAATGCCACCCAAGCAAAAAAATAAATCTTTGAAGGAACTTTAGGACTACAAATCCCATTCCAAAGAGAAGTAAACTCTGAAGCTCCCATCAACATTATAGCTAACAGCCATTGCCATAGAACAAGCAAGTCAAGTGTGTTTTGATAAGCTTCACATCATTTTCAGATTTGTTTCTTGGATCAACTTAAATCAGAATGGTGACCAATTCAGGTTGAATTGCAGGCCAACCACCCATTTATTTGGTTATTGTTTGATTTTGAAAAAATAAAAAACAAAAACAAAATAAAGAAAGAACCAATCATTTTGGTTATTAGTAATGACAAAAAAACTCAAATATTTGGAAATAACTTTGGGATTTTCAAATATTTGAACAGTGAAGATAGTCAATTTCACCCAACAAACATAAAATACCATTAAAAGTAAGCCGGTAGCAATTTCACAGACTTGGTAGTGGATGGATAAAATATAATCAAAATTGAATAAAAAGTTATTTTAAAATTGAAAGATATCATCTGGACCATGGATAAAGCATATGATAACCAAATAACACGCTCATTGCTGGCCAAAGAAAATTGAAGAACCTGTGGTGATCCAACTAAATTTGCTTTCTCTGTCAATCGATCAAATAATTTCTCATTTTCTTCATGCAACCTCTGCCAAAAGAAAAGAAAACACACAAAATTTTCACATGAACATTCCATAACATAAGACGTATATGAAATTAATTCAGTGGCTAGTAATACTTGGGTCACATAAAAAATGAAGATGATAGCATTAGAATATTATGGATTCATAAGCAAAGTGCAGACCAGAAGACGATTAATATCACCCAGCAGGATATCAAGTAAAATTTCTACTGATTTTTTATCCAAGCATAAATATTTCCAAAAATCTATTTATTTATTTCTCTCTCTCTCTCTCTCTCTCTCAATTACTTTTTTTTTTTTTTTTTTTGGGGCCAAGTTTCCTGAAATATCGTCACTCTTCATTTAATGTCTTAGGATTAAACAAAAAAGAATCCATGAAATTTTGATCAGCCTCTACACAAAACTTTAGCCAATTCCAGGACAGCTTATTTTAACTTCAGTTAGGCTTTGTTTGGATCAAGGATTTGTTAAGAGAAGAGGATTCAAATTACTCCCCTTGTTTAGTTTGTGGTGGGAATGCATGGAATTTGAGAAATTAAAATAACTAAATTAGAAAAACTAATCAATTATTAGTTTATTCTGCTGTTTTTTTTTTTTTTAATTTCAAGTCAAGAAACTGTCAAAACTCAGTACGATAGATAGAGACAATAGAATATAAAACAATAAAATTCCTGTAATATGATGTCCAAATAAGCACTATGATAAAAATAAATCAGTAGAAATGAGGCTTAAACATTATTAACAACTTGAACAACAGTACATCAAAGCATGTAGAGTTCTTAAGAATAACAGACCTCAATAAGGGCGTCACGTTTTAATAATTCTTCTTCAAGTTTCTTTGTAACTGCTACAGAATCCATGTCATCCCCTACTGCTTTAGAATTTGGTTGAGCAACAGAACTTGAGTCGGAGTTGAGCTCTCTTGAACGAATAGATTCATCTAGTTGTGACTCGAGGCTTTTTAATTTGGTCTACGACAGCAACGAAACAAAAATATCAAATAATGCTCCATAGTGTCACTAAGAGGAACACAAACAGTAAGTTTCACAACTTTACTAAGATTATGCAACCCAGCAAGTTAATTGGTTAACTAAGTACAATAACTCTATATAATGGTCAACATACGACCAACCTGCAAAGTTTGAATTGTTGAATCACGTTGTTGTATCAGCAACTTTTGATCTTGCTCAAACTGCAACAGTTGTGCAACTTGGTTTCTAAGCTGAGCATTTTGATCCTTTTCTATCCTATGTTTCTCTGCAAGCATGATATTTTCTGACTGCACCAAATGAGAGAATGGAAGTGGTTAGAAACAGCCTAACCTAACTCGGAGAAGCCGTATTTATTGTAACACCATTTTTTCAATTAAATAAACACATTACTAAAAAGGCATCCAGGGGATGCCACTCATTTACAAAAAAGACTCATAACCATAGGATTAACAAACCATGTTTCAACAAAATTTAAGAAACTGTGTGTGTCCAAATCCTACCCTCTGGATAACCATCTATGCAAAGTAGCCAAAAGTAAACTTTTTAATCTATACAAAAGAAATCCAATGCCTTGAAAAGATCTTCTATTCCTTTCACTCCTTAACAACCAAACTACACAATAGGGAAAAATCCTCCATACTTTTCTCCACTTCTTCTTTACTTGGTTGCCCAATTACTCTTAGAAAACTTGCTAGTTTCCTTCGAAAAAACCCAACACAAACCAAACGAAGAAAGAGAGAGATTCCACAATTCTTTAGGCTGCAAGCAATATACAAAATGATCAATAGACTCCCAGCCCTTTTGCACAAACAACAACAATTCACTATTACATTTGCCAAAATTTTGCCATGAATTAAACACCATACAAAGCCACTTTTCAAGGCGCTCCATACTTCCAAATTCAATTCCAAGATCATTCCACCTTTTTTTAAACTAATAAAGCATGATATGATTTAACACCGAATACTCCTAATTTAGATATTTTCCAATAAATAACATCATCCCCTACACCGCCAAAACCAGCGAATTCCCAATCCTTGAGATTCCTAAGGAGATTTACATCCCAAACCATACTTCACCAACCAAAGAATCAATCGTTGAAGCTTCTTTATCAAACACAAAATCAAAGATTTCTAGGAGCATGTCCTGTAATATCCTTCCATACATCCATGGATCACTCCAAAATTTCATGTGTTCCCCACTCCCAACCTCTAGTGATGAATAATTCGAAAAAAAACATTTCATCTATCCAAATGCTTTTCCAAAGGCTTGAACCATGATTTCTTCCCCCATCAACAGAAGTCCATGCACCCAAACAATACCATATTTAGATGAGATCACCCTCCGCCATAATATATCTGTCGAGTAAATCTTCAAAACCGCTTCCATAGTAGAGCCGCATTAAACAATTTGAGCTTTCAACCAATCTCATCCTCCCGCAAGGGTAAACACACACAATCCCAATTCACCAAATGATATTTGAACTCTACTCCTTAGCCACCTGGTAAAAAAGTCTCTATGAAGTTCCTCAAACCTCTTTACAACTGACATAGGTACACTAAAAAGAGACAAAATATGTGGGTAAACTTGATAGAATAAAGAATCACCCTTTATTCATTGTGAGAGCCTATAATTATTAAGAATGGTACTTGGAGAATTGGTTTTTTTTTCCCCCGAAGAATTAAAGCTAGTGTCAGTTGAGTATAATTGTGATTAAGCAAAATATTAAACAAATAAAGTTACTTAACGATATAGAGGAAAGCATCACAAAACAGTTGTAATAGAGTTATCAACATTTATGATCACTTCTTAACATCCCTTGTTATATATTTGTGGTACACATTGCTACTATTATTTTTAACAACAATAAGCACACAACCATATAAAATCAACTCTCAATTCATACATATTTGTGGTACACATTGCTACTAATGTTTTTAACAACAATAAGCACACAACCATATAAAATCAACTCTCAATTCATACGTCAGATATTCAACTGCTTAGCTTGAAAAAACGCATACAGACACTAAAGTATGAATAAATACAACTTGGTAACATGAATCCAGAACATGAAACACTTGTTCTTGTGCCACTATCTTACCTATTCCAAGAAACTAGATAAATAAATAAATAAATTGTAGACAATCCTATATTTTCCCACTAAAAATTGCATGAATAAATAAATAAATAAATAAATTGTAGATAATCCTATATTTTCCCACTAAAAATTGTATGGATAAGTTACAATTAGCACCCTTGCACCCCTTCCAAAATCACTTTCGCCCCAGCATTTTCAATAGTAACAGTCAACCCCTTACCACGACCCCTACAAACTGCTGCAATTTAGACCTTCTGTCAATTACTGTCGAGTGAATGTAACATCAAAACTTAACCATGAGGTTGACTGTTACAGTTGTAAACAAAGGAATCAAAATGAGAATTTGGTGAAAGTCAAGGAATGGTAAATGAAATTAACCAAAATTGGCAAAAACTGGTGTTGTTAACAAGGCTACCACACTAAATTTTAATTTTTATCCAACCAAGCAAAACTCCAATTATGAATCATAAAAGGGAAGAGATTTCCTATATTTGACAAATCTAAAGAAATCAATTACCAAGATAACTATTAAAGGGGTATGCAGAACAAACACCAATAAATAAACAATCTCCCACCGCAAAGGGGATAGGAAGAATAGATATTGACCTTGTCAAGAAGCCCAACAGCACATAAAAGGAGGGGGCTCAACCTTAAAATCTAGGTGTTAAGGTGAGGGAAGTTCATCACTTATATATGGGGGAATAACTTTTCTAGTAGGCCAAAGTAGGACAACTTCTAATAGCTTTCCTTACACTAGCCCACATGAACATAGGCACAGCGTGTACTATTGTGAGGCCTACTGTTGAAAATCCGCTCTGATACCATATCAAGAAGCCCGACAGCACATAAGATGAGGGGTCTCAACCTTAAAACCTAAGTGTTAAGATGAGGGACGTTCATCATTTATGTGGGGGAATAACTTTTCTGATGAGTCAACGTGGGACAACTTCTAATAGGCCCCACTCAAAGCACTGCAATTTATACTGAAATAAAAATAAATAAATAAATAAATAAACAAATAAAAAGTGAAATATAACGCCTGGAACAATTATGTAAAAATCAAAATGCACAAAACCTTTAAATCTGACTGCAGCGTAAAAGAAACTTTCCACGCCTTCTGAACTTCATTGAAGAGTAGAACACACTGATCATTTGCATCATTTAACACTTGCTTTAGGGCCAAGACCTCTTGCTTCAAATCATTAACTTCCTTTTCTCTTTCATACAATTCCTTACGTGCATCATTTGCCTGCATGAGATATTGCAAACTGGAACTCAGCACAAGAGAATGGATGTTACATAAAAATAGATCCCCCTAATGCATTGACAAACACAACTTCCAGTTATATATCAGAGGTTAATTACATTACTAATCAATTCCTAGCTTGAACTGCAGATGGCAATTATGCTGGCAACCAGACAGTTCCAAACTAAACAAGTTATGTTGTATGTGACCACAGGAATGGAATTGTCAAAACCAACAACAGGAATTCAGCAGTACATACTATATCTCTCCATTTCTTGATTGTGTCTTGATCTCCGAGACTCAGTTCAGCATTCCGAGCTCTGGCAGAAAAATTGAGTGTTGATATCGTCTCATGCAAATTTGAAAGGTTTGGACACACATTAACAATCATCAAACTTTTTGAGCTCCCACCTAAGAGAAAACAACGCATGGTTTAACAGTTAGTTCCATTTTTCCAACATAACAAATAAAAAGAAACATTCTAGAGTCAAACAAAGAAAATTTCTGCATTAATCAAAGCAAATCACTATATGAAAAGAACAAAGTGAAAAAAGTATGATATATTAGATATATTCTGGTGCTTATCAATTTCACAAGCAGTGGGCAAGTCATTCAAAATAAAAGCATAATGTGAAAGATGCACGGAGAATTTTCAAAGTTCGTCCATGCACTTACAAAATTTTCAAGCTAATTAGATACACTTAAAGGTTGATTTAAACCTCAGTTCCTTGGCCCATTCAATCGTCCTAACAGAAATGGTGTGAGAATTCTTCCGATGGCAGATTTCAGAACAATTTGAAATTTTGTCATGGAAAAGGAATAAAAAATAATAATTAAAAAAAAAAAAGAGTTCAGCGAGAAAGCAAACATCTTTACTTGGTTGTTCATATTGCCCGAGCTTCAACCCAAAAGCTGCATAATGACTAGAGTACAATTTTCTGTCGAGAGACTACTATTATTTCTGTTAAGTGTTAACCACCATCTCACCTAAAAGATTAAGAAGTTAGGAAAGGTGAAAACTCTATCAACACTTCCCCTCGTGTGACCAGACCAAATTTTTGAATAAGCCAAAAACATGCAATTTTTGACCCCTTTTTTTTGTGGTTCTGAAATTTGAACTCAAAACGTTTGCCGCATCTGATAGCATGTTAAGGGGGGGGGGGGAAGACAAAATCGGGAATTGTTTCGTATTCTTTGAATTGCTATTAAATGTACAAAAACCATGCCTATTTATAGTTGAATAGACCAGTAATACATGAAAATAATAAGAAAATAAATATTCAGGATATCAAATATAATATATTGGAGAATGGAACTATTTCTTTGACATAATATTCTATCACTATCAGGAAATAATATCACATAATACTTTAAACACTCCCCCTCCAACTCAAGTTGGTGCCCCTCCAATTCAAGGTGGTAAAGTAGGCACCAACTTGAGTTTAGAAATTCAAGTACAATAAGTGTAAACAATGGGTGCCATAATAGCTCATTGCAAATGTTAGAAAAACAATGACAAAAGCAATTGTGAGATGGCAGCAAAAACAACACAAACATGGTTGTAAAAGCAGTGATGCTGTAAAACCTATGAAGCACAGATACGGATATGGGAGCGGGTACGGGTACAGGTACAGGTACAGAACACGGTAATTTTCAAAAAATGAGGATACGACTACGGCAAAGATACGGCAAAAAAATAAAATAAAATATATATTTTATTTAAAATAATTTTGAAGATAGCATGTATATACTACAAAACATTTTATAAATAACAATTATATAGCTTGAAAAATACTATTCAATCCATAAATTAACATCATTCATACTCAAAACTACCAACATCATCCTTACACAAAACACAAATATAACAAAAAGTATCAAATACAATCTCATACATCCCAAAATAAAAATAGTTTTTTCATTTCCTAAATTTTAGTTAGATCAAACTTCAATCATATCAATCTATTTTAGTTAATTTTAGTTTGGCCCCTACGAAAATTTTATCATATCAATTGTACCCCCAAAAAGGTTTAAAATATTACATTTAGACTCCTGCCGTATCCTAGAAGTACCATTCCCGTATCCTGGCCGTATTCTAGCCATATCCCGGCCATATTCTAGCCGTATCCCAACCGTATCCTATGCAAAATTTAAAATAAAAAATTAGGATACGTCACAAAACGTATCCGGCCATATCCTAGCTGTATCCGTATCCCCGAAGTATCCGATACGAGTGCGGCACCTAATTCGAAGTATCCGTGCTTCATAGTGTAAAACTAATAGTTACAAAGAATGTAAAAATAGCAATGACAACGGTTCTGAAAATAGCTGAGACAATGGTTATGAGAAATTAGTGCCAATGGCTGTGAAAATAAAAACAAAATAGAAGCAACAATGACTGTGAGATAACAACAAATTGACGACAAAACGGCAAGGACACAGCAGAGAGAGATTAATAATTAAAGTGATGTTCCGATGGACAACAAAAGGGCTCGCCTACCCAAACAGCAAAAATTCTATGGAAAGGTTCACAGGCAGATCAATGGTTCTGATACCACGTTAGAATGTTAACAACCACCTCACCTAAAAGTTTAAGCTCCTAGGAAAGGGGCAGCTTTATTATTTAGTCTCTCAACAATTTCGACTAAATAGTATTCTCTAGTTGTCAACCTAGCTTTCCAATTGTGTATATATACAGACTCTCAAATTTGATACAAATATTTTAGGTATTGTCACACAATTTTGCTGACATTTGTAGTTTGACGTCACCAAGCTTGTACTTAACAACCGAGCAACTATCTTTGTCCTTATTATGTACTTCTTACGGTTTTGGCCACATGCCTTAGTTTTTTTTTTTTTAATAAATGAATAATTTTATTAATAACCCAAAAGTATCTAGAGGATGCAATTACAAAACTAAACAAAACAATAAACAAAAAGACCCCTCCACAAAACTCACAAAGGACTCTATATTCGGATTTATACCCCCGTATATCCAACTATACAATTGAGCCAAAAAAGCACTTGTAATCCTGTACGAGGACAACTACACATCCTAAAAGAAACTATGATTTCTTTACCACCATACCACCCAAAATAAACAAAAAATAGCCATCTTTCATGCTTCCCTTTGTTGCTTCCTTAGTTTAGTTCACCACCTAGAGCAAAATAGTCCTTTTGCATCTTCTAGGAAATCTCCCTAAACTTCAAATCTAGAACAACTTCCCGGTCTAGTCATAGTAAATGGAAAAAGGGTCTATTGACTCCTCTCGATTCTTTCAGAGTGGACACCTACTTGCTATATAGCAAGCCCTCTCTTCTGAAGGTTATCCATGGTGTACAAGGATTGAATGAAATGGCTTAACCACTATGGAGCAAGATCAAGTCTATTTATATACATAACTTTATAATTTTAGGAAAGAATCAATCACAATCAATCATATCTCCTACTCTAGCAAACAATAAATCTAGGAATATATGCCTATTTCTTTATTTACAATATCTCTAACAATCTCTAACACTCCCCCTCAGATTGGAATGTATATATCATACATTCTAAGTTTATCACATATGTATCTAACTCGAGTACCACCAAGTGACTTCGTGAATAAGACTGCAAGTAGGTCTTCTGACTGAACAAGTCCTGTCTTGATGATATTTTCTAGTGTCTACTCTATAACAAAATGACAATCTACTTCGATGTGATTAGTTTTTTCATGGAATACCAAATTAGAAGCAATCTGCACCGTAGCCAGATTATCACACAACAATTTCGTGTGTTATGAATATGGACTGCCAATTCCTCCACCATATATTCTATCTAGATTCCTCCAGCAATTCCTCCACCATATCTCCCTAAAAAGTAAGAAGCAGACTGCATCATCCCCAACAACGACCATATCACCTATACAAGGAGCCACATCTTCCCGTGAATAGAATGCCGATAGAGTACAAAATAATCAACTATACAACAAGCTAGACTAAATTTCATAACCACAGTATTGAATATGCCAAACCATGCACAAGATTTGAAACCATACAAGGACTTTTTGAGTTTACACACGAGTCTAGACTCCCCCTAAGCAACAAACCAAAAAGTTGCTCCAACCATGTACTTTCCATCCTATATCTAATTTTATTTCTTACCATGCCTTATCTTCGTCTTACCATGGCTTTATTTCTTCTATATCCTCAATTTCTACCACTAACTCTGTGCATCAAGCTCTCTCTCATTCTATTTAGTGCTTTGCGATAGAAGATGAGATGTCTTGCCTTTGCGCTAATGATACTTAGGTCTTGGTCCAGCTTCCTCATGGGAAGTCCGTGTACAAAACAACAATTGAATGGAATGACTTAACCACTATGGAGTAAGACAAAGTCTATTTACAAACATGAACTTAACAATTTTTGGAAGGAATCAATCACATATCCTATTCTAAGAAGCAATCAATCTAGGAATCAATTAATGTTAATTTCTACATTTACAATATCTCTAACAATCTCTAACAGTAAGTATCCTTCCATGCACCATGCAATGAGATCGGAAAAAAAAAAAAAAAAATTGGGGTCACACCCTCCATCCAAGCCCATTCCATAGGAAATTAGATTCCCAGCTTCCCCATAAGGTTGTGTGGGACATAAATGAAAATTTCTCTAACTTAGAAACTGCTCACCAAACCTCATCTTCTCAAGTCACAGGCTTCGTTCTTTGAATTAAGCCCAATAGATCAACATACCTTGTTATCTCCCAATCTAGTAAATTCAATCGTATTACCAAATTCCATGACTCTACCAAGTGAAGCATCCCACAATCTACCACAACATCCTCCATGTTCAATGAAACTTTGTACTCAGAACAGCTCTATCTTCAGGGTCCACTTATGTTTCTAGAATTTGATGCATGTGCCATTCCCAAACTGCCATCATGTATTCCTTTTGAAATTATCCAACCCTGTATGAAAGTTAATCCACAAGCTGAAACCAATAGTAGTGCTCTAAACAACTGTACGACATTCCCCCCATTCTACCTCACATTTATGTGTCATCACTTTCCACCACAATGTGTCTTTTTAATGGTGTATCATCATAACCATTTCCCAGTAGAGCCTCATTCAATAGTTTTAAATGTTTTATACCAATGCCTCCTTCCTGTAATAGACACGCTGTATTCTAGTCCACCAAGTGAAATTTAAAGCCTCTACCGTCTCCCCACAAAAAATCATATTGGAGCTTTTCCAACCTCTTAATGACCAAGGCTGGAGCTTTGAATAGAGACATGAAATGAACAGGTAGACTAAGTGACTCTAGCTTCTTTAGATAGGTACTTCAACTTCCACCCAGTTAAGTGCTTATGTGTCTTCTCCACCACTCCCTCCCAAACATCTCTTTAAAAAGGGCTACCATGGGAAGTCCTAAATAATTGAGGGCAGATAGATAACTTTCCAACTCATCATTGTTGTGACTTCATCCATGTTAACCACATTACCGATGGGAATCATCTCTAACTTATTGAAATTAATCTTCAAACTAGATACACCTCAATACATAGCAAGATACACCTAAGATAACTGATCTGCAGTACATCCACTTCACAAAAGATCATGAAATTAGATTCATCAGCAAAAAATAACTGGGAAGCTTCCATGGAATCCCTAGTGGCACTTCCAATAAGTGTGTCAAAATATTCCAAAATTTTAGAATATTTGATTGAGTGTAATTAAGATACTTGATTGAATATATTTAGAAAATCTCAAATTGTAATTTCCTTTTTTGATGTAATTCATTTATTATAAATATAATGAAAGAGGAGGCTGATCAAGTCTCTGAATTTCTTTCACCAAACTTTCAACTTGGTATCAGAGCAGGAAATTTTTCCAAAAAAAAAAAAAGTACTGTGTTCCGATCATCGGTGGTGGCTTCTCTCCGACCACACCCGACTGCAACAGACCCACCAATCCTCATGGGTTTGATCGACGTCGATCGTCGGTGAAGACCTCGACTGCCCCCCTTCGTCTGGTCACTCGTCGCTCATCGGTACAGGTCTTGTTTGCCGGCCAAAGACTTCGCTCGATGAGAGGTCTCAGTCGCCTCTTTTCGTCTCGTTCGCCGACCCAAGACCTTCGTCGGGCATCCCTTGTCCAGCGACCTAAGTTCTCGATCTAATGGCTGGATTGCTCGATCAACCCTAAGGTTTCGTTGTTCAATTTGATGGCTGGGGCTCGATTGATCTAATCGTGGTTCGTTGCTGTCCTTCACCGATCACCGGCTAATCCATCGTCATTCTTTGTTGATTTGTTCCTTTTACCGATCGCCGGCCGATCCATTTTTCTTCGCTGTTGATTTGTCTCAGTTGCTGGTCTGGGCTTTCTGCTGATTTTCTCTTTTCTTCTCTTTTCTTTTTTCCTCATTTGCTTAAGGTCTGTTTGGTTGGTATATTTTATTTGTTGAAGATGGCTGATGATTCTCCTAAGATGGCCTCCGATTTGATTCCGGTTATTTCACCTGATAGTCTTTCAAGATCAATTTCTAGTAAAAAATTGAATGGAACGAACTATTTATCATAGTCACGTGCTGTTCGGATTTTTCTGATTGGCAGACAGATGGAACAATTTATTACCTATTTACCTCCCAATTCAAAGTATGTTAATTATAAGCAGTGGCATACTGTAGATGCCGTCATTATGAATTGGTTATGGCACAGCTTGAAACCCTCTTTACTTCATATAGTATCACTTTGTAATACGTCAAAGGCAATTTAGGACTCTTCAGCTGACTCCTTCTCTCAGCGCAGCAATGTCTCTGAAATTTTTGAAGCTGATGAGCGACTTTTCTCCTTTCGACAAAATAGTAGATCTCTTTTTGAGTATTATAGCAATCTGAAGGGGCTTGGAGACCATTTGATACAGCTTTGTCCCTTTCCAGAGACTAAGGCTAATATGATAAAGCAATAGGAGGAACTTATGACTGTTTTGCTTCTAGCTGGTCTGGATGATAATCTTCGTGGCTATCGGGATCAACTTCTGGCTGGAGAGACTATTCCCTCTATGGCAAATGCATGTTCTCGATTACAGCGTTCCTCATTAGGTCATCATTCTCGAACAACACCTCCTTCCTCTGGTGGTTCTGATTCTGCTGCTTTAGTTAGTGGTGGACGAGGTAGTTCTCGTGGAGGTTCTCGTGGCCCTGGGAAAGGAACCAAGAAATGTGATCATTGCGGTGGTACTAATCACATAGAGCCATATTGTTGGAAGAAATATGGTCGTCCTGAGCAAACCCATCATGTTGCTGTAGAATCTACGGGGGTAGATTATGGTCCAAGTGTTGCTAGCTCTGGTGAACCATCATTATCCCATTCTGATTTACAAGATCCCTTCTCTACTGCTGAATTAGATACTATTGTGCAAGCTCTCCGTATTTCTTGCTCTTCCAGTTCCACTGCCACACTTGCTCATTCAAGTAGTACTGCTTGTTTTACTGATTCTGCTCCTCAGTGGGTCACTGACTCTGAAGCAAGTACCCATGTCTCAGGTAACCCATCTTTATTTTCTAACTTGACTCAAACTACACATCGTATTACCTTAGCCGATGGGTCCTACCGATCTGTTGCTGGTAAATGACTACTTCAGCCTTCCCCCTTCCTTACCCTAACCTCTAGTTTATATGTCCCTAAGTTTCCTTTTAATTTATTGTCCGTTAATCAACTCACCAAATCATTAAATTGCTCTATAACATTTTCCCCTTCTTCTTGTGTCTTTCAAGATCTCAGGACGCAGAGGATGATTGATTCAAGATGTGAGCGAAATGGACTTTATTACCTTGATTTTACTAGCTTTTCTATTTCTCATTCTGTTTTCAGTACAACTGTTTCTCCTTTTCAATGGCACTATCGCTTGGGACATCCATCCTTGGCTCGATTCAAGTTGCCAGTTCCCAGTTTAGAGTCTGTTTCGAGTCTTGAGTGTGAAGTCTGTCAGCCAGGCAAGCATCACCGTAGTTCATTTCCTAGTCATAATAATCGTGAGTCTAAACCTTTTGATGTAGTCCACACGAACATTTGGGGTCCTTCACGGGTTTCGAAATTTAATGGATATTGGTATTTTGTTATTTTTGTGGATGATTACGCTCGAATGACTTGGTTATTTCTAATGAAAAATCGTTCTGAGTTACCTGCTATTATTTTACGTTTCTACAATGAAATTCTTACCCAATTTGACAAACACATCAAAATTCTTCGTTCTAATAATGCCTTGGAATACACTAAATCTATCTTGAATACCTTTTGTGTTGAACGGGGCATCATTCATCAGACCACTTGTGTTCATACTTCCCAACAAAATGGTGTTGTTGAACGCAAACATCGTCATTTGTTAGATGTGGCTTGTACCTTGTGTTTCCATATGAATGTTCACAAACCATATTGGGGTGAAGCGGTTTTGACTGCTTGTTATCTTATTAACCGAGTCCCATCGGCTTCTCTGGGTAATCGATCCCCCTTTTCTCTTCTATATCCCTCCACTTCCCCATTTTCCCTTACTCCTCGTACATTTGGTTGTATTGCGTTTGTTCATAACCTCGATCCCGAACTCTCACCTCGTGCCAGACGATGCATTTTTCTTGGCTATTCTCGCACTCAAAAGGGTTATCGTTGTTATCACCCTTTTTCTAGATGAATCTTTATGAGTGCTGATGTTACCTTTTTTGAGTTTACTTCTTATTTTTCTCGTGAGGGAGAGGTTTCTCCGTCCTCCCGAGAGGGAGAGTCGACTACTACTCCTTTGGATAATCTTGTTCTCCCTGATCCCGTTATTCCTGCTCCTAGCACTAGTCTGCTTCTATTATTACAGGGATCTCCTCCTTTGCAGGTATATCATCGTCGATCTCGTCCTACCGCTCACTCAGCACCGGTCAACTCTACACCTATGGATCCTGAGTCACCTGAGTTAGCTGCCACAAATGCTCCCGCAACCTCTGAAGATCATAACACTACATCTCCTCAGCCTAAACCTATACCTTCCATTGATGACCTTCCCATTGCGCTAGGACGAGGTAAACGTACTTGCACTAAACATCCTATTGCTAACTTTGTTTCTTATCATCATACGTTACCTCGTCTACGATCTTTTGTTTGTGCCTTGTCTTCTGTTTCTATTCTTACCTCTTATGAGCAGGCCTTATTATCACCAGGCTGGAAATCAGCGATGGATGAGAAGATGCGTGCATTGCATCATAATCATATGTGGGAACTTACATCTCTTCCACCTAGAAAGAAGACAGTGGGGTGTCGATGAGTATTTACTATCAAGTATTTACCAGATGGATCTGTTGAGCGGCTCAAGGTTCAATTGGTAGTTAAGGGATATACACAGACTTATGGCATTACTATTTGGAGACTTTCTCTCCAGTTGCTCGTCTTAACTCAGTACGTATCCTTCTAGCAGTGGCAGTAAGTCAATCTTGGCCTCTGTTTCAACTGGACATTAAAAACGCCTTTCTACATGGAGAACTTCAGGAAGAGGTATATACAGACTAGCCCACTGGGTATGTTGTTTAAGGCAGTGAACACCTCGTTTGCCGATTAAATCGAGCTTTGTATGGTCTCAAGCAATCCCCATGTGCATGCTTTCATCGATTTAGTAAGGTTCTTTTGGATTATGGCTTTAGCCGATTTACATCCGATCACTCAGTGTTCATACATCATGGATCCACTGGTACTATTATTCTGATCGTCTATGTTGATGATATTATTGTCTCTGGGGATGATGAGAAAGGAATTTACGAATTGAAGCAACATCTAGCAAGGCAATTTCACACAAAGGATCTTGGAGCTTTACGTTATTTCTTAGGGATTGAGGTTGGTCGGTCCTCACAGGGCATATCTCCATCTCAAAGGAAATATGTACTAGACTTGCTTACCGAGACTAGACTCTTGGGTGCACGACCAACTGATACTCCTATGGATCCTATAGTTCGTCTTGATTCTGAGAGTGGTAATCATTTTCCCGATGTTGACAGATATCGTCGTCTTGTGGGAAAGTTGATTTATCTCACTGTGACATGACCAGATATTACATATGCTGTTGGTGTTGTTAGCCAATTTATGCACGCTCCTCGTCAGCCACACTTTGATGTTGTATGTCGAATTTTGAAGTACTTGAAGAGATCTCCAGGCCAAGGATTACTTTATCGATCTTTTGCCACATTGGATGTAACAGAATACAGTGATGCAGACTGGGCTGGTAGGAAATCTCAGATTGTAATTTCCTTTTTTGATGTAATTCGTTTATTATAAATATAATGAAAGAGAAAGAGGCTAATCAAGTCTTTGAATTTCTTTCACCAAACTTTCAACTAAGTGAATCCATTCAAAAGACCATTTTCCTTAGCAATTCCAACCATCCTATTGAAAATTACCATCACTAAAATGAATAAGTATAGAGATAAAGTATCCCTTTGTCCTAGTCCCCTAGAACTCCAAAGAAACCCGTCAAGGTGCCGTTAACCATCAATACAAAGGGTTGACTATAAAGAAAATGCTAAAAATAGATTAGTCGTTATGAGAAAAGAGCAATAAAGAGCAAATGCAATCTAGATGAGGGATCAAGATGGTTTCACCATACACAGTTCTAGATCAAATAAGATATTATGAAGAAAGATAAACCAATTATATACTTGATAAGTTAAAAAAAAAAAAAAAAAGGATATAAACCATTGTATTATAGAACCGTTGGAAACACTAGTGGATCAAATCTTTGCACACAACGAATAAGCCTGGGAGAACATGTACTGAGATGGCAAAGAAAGGTCATGAATGCCTTGGACTTAACCAAGGATAACCAAGGATATTCATTTGAAAACAAATCAATGCAGTTTGCCTAGTAGTTGTATTTTTTATCTTTAAAGTTCTTTGTATAAATAAATGTGAATTTTATTAATGAAAGGCATCAATGGAATGCCACCTAAGGCAAACCAACTATGCCTTCAACTTCTCAACAAAAATTAAAAAAAAAAAAAAAAAAATCAAAAACCAAAATCAGGATCTAGCGAATATCAAATGACCCTTGATTTTAAATAAAGCATTTTCAGAACCTTGAAAAGCTATATCCTGCTCCCTCCAAATCAACCAAAAAAATACAAATCGGTGCCATTCTCCAAGCTTCTCTTTTTTTTTTTTTTTTAGGCATTCTACTCCCTGCCCATTGCTTCAATCATACTCTCATTTTCTTTGGAGAAACCCGAGCACCATCAATGCAAAAGGATTAAATCCCAACATTCCTTTGCCCGTAAACAATGAACAAAAATGTAATCAATTGGTTCCTCATCCATCTTACACAAACAACACAGATTAACAATAACCTTCTCGCCCGATAGTTATCAATCTCGAGAATGCTACCACGAATCGCACCCCACATGAACAAAGCAACCTTAGGAGGTGCTCCACACTTTCAAATGACCCTCCAAGGACATCTTGCTCTCAGCTCCCAACCAAACCATTATAATATGATTTCACTTCTTGTTTGAAAGCTAATCCATTTTTCCATTGTTTGACAAGGGTGGGTGAAGAGGGATAGGAGAAGTTTCCAAGATTTGGAATTTTCTTTGCATCAACTGAAGAGTAGCTTTTTGTCTATTTTGCATGGTTGGCTATTAAGCTGGATTGACACAGTTTCTTTTTGTACATGGGTAGCATCCCTTGACACCTTTTAATTCAAATCATGTTTATTTATAAAATAAGATTAATGATAATAACACAATTTCACTTCAAAAATCTCCAATTTTTTCAAACTCCAGCAGACTTCATCCTCTCCCCCTCCTACCTTCGCTCCATATAACATCTGCAACATTCCAACAAAACCTCCAGTCTCCCAATTTTGAAGATTTCTACACAAAATGCAATTCCATACTATGCTCCCCCCTTTCTGTTTAAGAAATATTCTCCCACTACAGCCTCCCTCTTAACAACAAGATCAAATAACACTGAGAAAGTATCGTGCAAACATCTACCATCAATCCATGGAAACTATGCACATAGCCTTAGAGAACTGAAGATTTCAAACGGAAAAATAAATTAATAAGCTGGAAAAAGGGGCTTTTTTAACGGAATACAACCAAAAGGGATCAGAACAACGATAATTTCCTAATCTGACATTTTTTTTACCAGATTAATTGCCTAATATCAACTCAATTGGAACTGACTAGAAGAAAACATTCTAGAGCAATTAAACATTATATGATAGATTAAAAGGGCATATAATAATTCTACTGATCAACATCTTCAAAGAATACAAAACTAAAACTTGCACCAACCCTCTTACAATTCAATGTCGTGTCAAATTCCATCACATCAAGCAAAAAGAGAAAAGTGAGTACCTAATGAGTCTGAAAGTACTTTTGTTAGCATTGAATTTTCATACGGAACAGTATCCTTATTGGATGTCAAGGAACTTAAAACATCTCCCAACCTACAGATACACAACAAAAGAATAAGAACATATCGCAAGATGCCATGAGGAGAAAGGAATCGTTTTTGTAGTGTAATAAGATAATATATCAATCCTACTAGCAAAAATAGATTTGAAAACATGAATGAACAATATAAATGTATCACAAATAGCATCTGCATATCCACCAACAGCAAATGTTTTCCTCTTTTCCTGTACAAAAAAGAAATAAGCATGATGTTTTTCATAATAAACCTTAGGGCTTAAAACTGCAGTCAAGTGGCAATTTATTCCCCAAGAGAACAGTTCTTTCAGTTTGCGCCACAACAAATGAAAGAGCCAACTATTAACCACATGAAAATCAATGCAGGTGCTATGAGTAAAGTAACTTGTCTACTTACCAAAAAGAAAAAGTAAGTAAACTGGCTACAAAGCCAAATCTTAAACAATACTTAGCCACATCACAACAGCAGCAACAGAAAGAGAGGAACTTGAATTGAACTCCAAACAGATGAAACTAAAACAATGGCAGGTCTTTATTATGAGTTAATAATTTATTAACTTGTTGCCAGTCTTCTAAACTAAAAGGAGCAACATTTCTTCAACAGCAAGCAGCAATGCAAAGTAATGTATATTGCCGATATTGCTAGGATTATCTAACATCAATAAAGCTGATTGATGCACAACATACGCTGAAAGTGATTTCATGACATGCAGCAAGTTGGTAGCATTATCTCCGCCATCATCTTCCACATTTAAACTTACACTTCCGGCCAGGTCAACAAGAGAAAGCTTGCTATATAAATTTTCTCCAGTGATCAGATTGTTAAAGTATATATGGACTGTGACAATCCTGAGAAGAGGAGAACCAAGATGAAAACTAAGCTTGTCAAATAACTTCAGAAAATTGTAACTACAGCACAAAGATAAGGTGATAAAGGCACATGCTCAAAATATATATAAATGCATAAAAACGCTGGAAAAAGTTCAACATATTCATGCTCTCATTAGAAAGGGAATTGATTGAATCAAAAACTTCATGAAATAATAAAATCCAAGATCTCTTGCACTTCCGAATTGATAATTTACCCATGAGGTGAGGATAACGGGAATCTCCACGATAACAAACAAAATAATTTAAATACAAACATTAGGTCTTCAAGAGGGGAGAAAGAAACAATGAAATTGAATGGAAAAAGGAGTAACTCCAAACCAAAGAACCAACCAATATCTAGTGAGATTGCCTGAGCCAAAAACAATCTAGCATAAGGGAGAAAGACAGCAAGCTAAGAAACAATTTTTAGAGACTCCCTGAAGGTAGGACAAAATTTCAATAATACTACCATGAACCAAACTAGCATGAAATTTTTTAAGGCACAAAAAGGTGATATCTGTAATAAAGTTTTGGAGCTCATATTGACTGGGAAGGCATTCTTCCCAAAACAGATGCTGCTAAAGTCTCAATCTCTTAATCTTGTTCTACCACACTAATCTTATAGTCAAATTCAATATTCCAATCATATACTGCACATTTGTAGAAGTATAATTGGGCCATGTTTTGGTTTTTCGATATAAGAGAACAAATAAAATAGTACTTCATTACACTAACTACTCTTTGGTCGGAATGGGATCGACCTTCCTCTGAACCAAAGAAGCTATATTGTGTCTTCCAATGACCATATGGGACACGAAATCCAATGAGTACAAAAATATACCTTATCACCTCTCTTTTTCATAATAAAATAGTGAAATACAAGAGTTGTTACTGCCAGTTTGAGGCACGCACTAAGGATAGACTCATTCAAGCAGCACACATAATAGAAGCACATTAGCCACTCTTGCCATCCAAAGCTATTATTGGAAATTGGGATCAGTATCCACTCTTTAATTGATTAGATTGGAGAACTAGATCTAAAAAATCAAGTTTTACTTCAATAAAATATTCCTAAAAAATAATAATGATTCAGCAGACGAAGTTGCAGGTTACATTGTTAAAACTACTTAATAAAGCTGAATTTCCACAATAGCAAACAAATAAATACGACTTCAAAAATGATGAGTGCTGATTTTTCAAAAGTCAGGCATCGGAAAATGCTAGTGGCTACAGTAATAGAAATGGCTAAACAAGGAAGAATTTAACCAAGTTAGAGGCAAAGGATTGTCAAATTTTGTGGGAATTTAACAAAGTCTGTTGCCTACATATTAGAGAGAGAGAGAGAGAGAGAGAGAGAAGACATTAAACATTCTCCTCGTGCGTGCACATAAAATGCCAATTGACAATAACACATTTTTTTTCAATCAAGTTGTTAATGGTGAGAATCTTCTCTCTGATTGAACAACAAACAAAGAAAGCCATATTCATAAGGGCACTACTCAACTAGATCCATGACCAAGATCAATCATCATATCATTCATTAGCAAGGTGAAAATATAAGAACTTCAACCCAATTCCATTGTTGTTTGCCCACCAGACGTAGTCCAGCTCCTTCCACTCCCTGGAAAAGAGCAAATGATCTTCAAGAATTCTACAAGCAGCTTGACTTCCTGGTCCCACAGGAATATCCTCAGGCTGATATCCCGAAACACTCAACCACTCTCCTTTCTTCTTGGATCTGCTGATATCGCCTCCTAATTCATCAGTCATAGCCAACAAAAATGTTCCACTAAAAACAGCCTTTTGTCTCCATAGCAAATATGCTGTGATAATTTCACCATATTGCCTTGATCTGCCTCCACTCTATCATGATCCACAAAACCATTAACCCCTCACCCCCCCCCCAAAAAAAAAGCCTTTCCAGAGCCCATCACCAAGAGATATAGATATCTCAGGTCTGGCCCAATTTCCCCAAGATGAACCATAATTCAACTACACCGCCCTTCACCAGAACCTATTCCTCTCACCAGCAAACCACCTGAGCCATTTACCAAATAAAACTTAATTAAATTTGTCCAATCTTCTGATCTCCGACCCACCTCTGTTGATGGGAATACACATTGTGTCCCAATCCTCTAATGATATTTGAACTCTCCCATAAGCACCCCAAAGAAATTGGCACTGACATTTGTCAATCCTTTTTGCCACCGACAAAGAAATAGGAACAAATATAAACATGTAGACAAACTCAACAACGTGATCTTGACAGGAGTTAAGTCTCACTCTTTTTGAAACATACTATCACTACTACCTGACTAACCTCTTTCAAAACCACTCTAAAATTCCATCCCAGACCTCCTCAGATTAATGGGTAGACACTGAAGGCAAGCCCAGATAAATGACTGGCTAAGCTTCCATCCTACATCCCAAAACAGTGGCCAAGAGTGTATATCAAACACCTCACCTACTAGAAATAGTTCAGATGTACTCAAATTAACAATTGCCAGACACAGAAGCAAACAACCATGACCTTATCAGTGCCCGTCAGAAAATGAATCTATTGTAGTTCAAATTTAATTGCACAAGTACAGTCATATTAATATATAATACAAATACAATTCTCTGGATGGCTAAAAACTTTTGAGAATGACTACAAAACGTGGATTCGTGGCTACGAAAACTCATTTAATGATGCTACTTTTCCAAACAGAACAGAACCCATTATTTAATCAGTATAGGGCCTCTTTCAAGCCAGAGGGTTTTAACTGAAGTTTCACATAAATGAATGGAGTACTTTGGAAGAAACTAAATCATGCCAAAGTAATAAATCATATAAGTGAGCATGAGGGTAAAGATTTTAGAACACTCCAGCAGTAACAGACAAATCAGTGCCGTGTTTGTTACTACAGTGAACCAAGCAGTGTTGCAATTTTTCCCATTTTTCAAAATTTAAACTCAGTAGTCACGTATAATAAAGGATGACCTTGATCTTCTCAAGGAAATAAGCCTCACCATATTTTCCGAAAAGGAATACAGAGAGAGGCATAACAAGAAATTGAAGAAAAACAGAAAAAGAGTTTACAGAACAGCAATGCCGCAGAGAAATTATGTGGTGGTACAGAATACAAAACGTACAGATGAGAAAAATTGAAAGTCACTAAATCAGTTCCCCGGTTCTGAAATGCCACTTTCAAGACTCTAGAGAAATCTAATGGATTATCAACCTTCTCCTGTGCAAGCTCTATGAACAATTCTGGGGTCCCCATCCGGATCTTTGGTAGGCTGTTTTTTGATTCTAAAAGCAAATCTCTAATCTAAAAAAACACAGAGGAGCACTGCCATTAGGGAATTGTAATAATGCTTAGCCAAATTATTGGCCAAGAAAACAAAAGGTAGAGTTAACAGAACATTATCCGAGGGAAGAAAGATAGCAGAAAGATGTAGTAGCTAACAAACCTGCTCATTGTAGATTTCAAAGACTGTGACAGAAAAATTAAATCGAGAAATAGAGGTTGTATCTGAGTTAGACAAATCAAACAGCTCCTCAAAACACCGATTATATAACCCACGATCATGGCTGGATCCTTCCTGCAAAAGGTGGGTGCACATCTAAGGGGCATATTAGCGAACAAATAAATTGGCCACTCAAAGCATTGAGCATATCCCAATGACATATTAACAATACAGACAATAAATCTGTTTCATGTAGTTCAACAGAACCATTGCCTCATCATATAGCCTTAAAAAAATAGATTGCACTGAGGAACCTTAAAGTAAAGCCGTCCTCAAATTGAACAGATATAAAATCTTTCATATACTTCTGAACTAGTATAATAAGAAAAGCAAAACTGACAATTATTTTATCCATAAAAAATATTGAGTGGGGAGAGAGACCATAGTGTGAGTCTTTCCTGAGCCTGTTTGCCCATATGCAAATATAGAAACATTATATCCATCCAAAGCAGACTGCACAAACGGCTGAACATCACTGAAAAGTTCAGCTGCACGTACAAAATGTCAAGACATATTATTTAGTTAACATACTTCCCCACACACACCAAAAAAATATATATATTCAATAAATATTCCATAAAACAAATATAAACCAAACAAAATAACCACCTTGTCCAAAATGAGGCCCATAAACCCTGTCGAATTCAAAATCCTTCTTTGGGTTTGCAACATTGTCATCACCAGTAGTGACACGAATGGTGAAATCATCAGGAAATTCAATAACAGAAGGACCTTCTTCTTCAAATACTGGTCTTGCACGACAAAACACCTTTATATTTCCTGAAATTGTCAAGAAAAGAGATCCCTAAAATTATTGGTCCAATTTTCAGATAAAAAGAAAAAGAAAGAAAAAAAAAATTGCCTTGCTTCGTTAAGCTAGATGAACAGATTGACAAGGTTTTCAGAGGGATAAAAGGAAAAGAATAACATTCTTTATTCTTCAGTTTGTACGTGCAAGTTTCTGTGTGCATGAAAGACAGCACTAAGAAAAATGTCTTGAAAAGGGTAAAACTTACAGAAAATCACGAGTACCTTTGGTAGTCAATAAGTCATTGAACAACCTTTTCTTCTCATATATCAGCGGAGAAATTCTAGCTTCAGTTTCAAGGACAGTTTGATCTGAAAGTAGAAATATTTTGCATTGGTAAAATCCAATAATGACAACATAACTAAATAACACTAATACATTTAAGAAGGTTATAATTCTACTGGAGAAGGTGGTAGTGCCTTCTAAAACAAATTTAATCCATGTTAAGGCTAGCCAAGAAATGGTTAGCATAAACAGATCATCCATAACAAGATTGCAAATGTAAACTGCCTCTTATGAAAACATACATTAAGAATTGAAGCAAACTTAAGAAACTGCATATTAAAAAAGAAGAAGAAGATATTAAGCTTGGATTATCAAAAGTTGAGATTAGATACAACTAAATATGGAGGCACAGAACGATTGTTTATTGATAGCACATACTTTTTACTCTTTCAGGCAGAACAAAGGAAAATAGTGGGTACGAAACAGCATAGTGTAGCAAGATATAAGAATTAATGCAGCAAGATGGTACAACATCTTTCTGAAGTCATTTGTTCAGATTATACAGCCAAACTCATTTCCTACCTAACTTGCGGGTCTTATCAGCAAGAACACCCAGATACCGTGTAACTCGTTCAAGCTTTGCATTTGAATATTCCTGAAGATCACATGCTTCTTGTCTCAACTCAAAGTAATCTTCCCTAGCAAGCTGTCCAGAAAATTGCATACAATTGAAAACCAATAAATTAATGAATAAACACATTAACGGAGAGAGAAAGAGAGAGAGAGAGAGATGTGTTTCTGAAGTCACTATATCTATGGCATTTCATCCAATCTACAGCATGTCTTGGGCATGATTGAGTATGGTTGTGGAGCTACAAATGGTACTCAATCATGCTAGAGGATGATCTGAGTGCAGTTGAATGAGCACTCAATTATGACTTGATTGAGCTACAAATGGTACTTTTGTAAGTATGGCACTTTTGGGGTACTCTGAATGGTAACCAAGTTTAATAGCAGTATAAGAGAAGAAATAAAAGAGATAGAAACTCTAGAAACCACACCTGCAACTCCTTACAAATTGTCCCATAAGTTAAGCCAGCTCAAAGCATCACATGATCACATAAATTCTCTAAAATTCAAATCCAAAATAACAGAAAGCTTGTACGGGCATTTATAGGTAATCGATTCTCTTAATTCTTCTAGGACTATAGATCTACTTAGGAAACTCGACCAACTGAAAAATTCAAGTTTAATTATTTTGCTTTAATTTTTTAAAGCAAAATAATTAATAAATATGAATTCAAGTTGTTATTGATTTATTATTTAAGTTCAAGTTTCTATTACTTATTAGGTCTTGAATGTTTTAGTTGGTCTGAGTTTCCTAAGTAGATCTAAAATTTTAAAACTTTAAAATTTCCAATTCGTTTATAAATAAAATTTTCTAAAATAGATATGAATAAAGATAAATGTATTTAAATTATAATGATAAACAAATATTATATATATAATTATATATTTATTCTTTCATATGTCTTTGTTATATTGTGTTTGTATAATTTTTCAAAATTCCCGAGTCGGCATGTCAGTGCCATGCGATATCCACATATTGCATCCACCTTTGTGCTTCTTAGAATAAAAGTTAAAACCCTAAACACAATTATATAAAGCCTTAAATATGAGCATGTTAAATCTCTAATTAACCCTTTTCTTCCTTCCATGCTCAACATCAAGATCATTATCTATCTCAATTGTTCACTTCACTTTCACCACGAGGTTTAATGGATTTTTATCATTCACAAACCTACAATAAATTGATAAATAACCAATGAATAGTTAAATTCTCCATTATTCCTGCATATTGTTTCTATTTTTAGTTAAAAGGTTTCTTTTTTTCCTATTCTAATCCAAGCATTATAGCAAGGAATGGCAGTTTGTTGGGGTGGGGATGTTAGAAACAGTTTCGTGTCCGAATTTGATAGAAAATAGATTTTAAAATTATCATCTTTCTCTATTCCCTTTATGCTTTTGTTCATACTCATAAACATATACAAATTTATAAATATATAACATGGTCGGCTTCCAGATAGAAAATGAATGGACAACAATAAAATCACAGGATTCACGAGTTTGAACAAATGTGTTTAACCGGTTGCTTTATAGGGAATTTGTTTCCTGGTTAGGTCCATGTCTAGAAAAAATGATAAATTGTTAAATTTAAAAACTAGTCACGGACATGATACCATGCTGAGGTCCATTTTTGGCTGAAATTCAGACATGCAGGATAGTTAAGCCATAGAGTGACTAATCAAACATAAATCGATTTTAAATTATTCTTGATTGTTTGCACTTGGATTTTTATTTCTACAATATTTTGAATAAAAACTTTTTTTTTGAATTTTTCATTTGTTTATGCATTCTCCAATGCATAGCAAGAGTCAACAACTAGTAAGGGTTTTACTTTCGCACTGACTAAGAAAGATTGCATATGCATACCCATTCAAAAGGAGATTTCAAAAAATACAAGTTGCAGCTCTCTCTCTCTCTCTATGGGTATGAATATGACTATGTGAGTGCCCCAGTGCGGATACATGCTTATGTCCAAAAATACATGACGGTATAAGTTATCTAAGTTTTCTATTATGGTTTTAAAAAAAACGGCCGATACCATTAGCAGTTTCAGAAGGTTATGTAAATGTCGTTACACCAAATTTTAGGTAATTTATTTCCTTTGCACCATAATCACAACCATACGCCAATCATAACCGCTATTTAAAACCATGTTTTCCGCTACATCCAAACATATGTAATTTCCATAAATAATGATGACGTTCAGTCAATGCATAGAGATAATGATGATGTTCTGTCACTGCATAGAAATAATGATATTCATTTAATCCCTTTATCTGCAGACACCCAAAAGAATTTAAATTTCAAACCACTTCCCTCAACAACCAATCTTTCTTTCTGATCCCTTTTTCTTACCCCAGTCCCCACCTAATAAAGCATCATAAACACCTTTATCTCCTAGAAACATAATTTTATTTGCACAAGCCAGCAAAGAGCTGTTAAAACTCCAGCCTCACTTTTACGCCAACCTTTAAAGTCTCAATTTTCTGTATCCAAACGTTCAGCTGATTTCCATCACCACCATTCTACATGACTACCAAGATGCATTGCCAAGAATAACAACTACAACAGTAGCATCTACTACACTTCGTACCTAAAACTCCAGACCGAACCAAGAATGACCAAATTAGTGGTATCGAAACCCTCTATTTTCAGTGAAAGAGTCCAGTAAAAGAAATTTCATAAAACAGTCCATTAGAAGAAATTGAGACGCTGAAAGAAAAAGTAATAAATTGCGTACTTTAACTTTGTCTTTCAATCTCTGGAGCTTTCGGCCCCAGGAATGCTTGGAGACCTCGGAATGTGGTTGAATGGAAGTCGAAGAGATCGAGTAGCGCCTGACGAGAGGAGCCGGCTTGCGATCGTCGTTCTCGAAGGGCCTTCTCGGCTCGAACCCAGAGACATCCCAGTTCCACCTGTTCTTCTGCTCCGCCATTTGCAAACCCTGGAAAGCCTTTCGAATTCCGAATCAGCACTCAAAAAAATGGACTCAGATAGCAAAAACAACGCCCTCGTCTGTGAACGAAGGACAAGAAGACACAGAGGCCCCTCTCCCTCCCAATCTCTTTATTTTCTCTCTCTGGCTTTGGTTGCGCTTTCCCTCTTTCCCCATTTCGTGAATTTTAGGGTGGGAAGGAGCTAGACGGCGTCGTATGGGCCGGGAGAAGCGATGGAATTTAATTGAGACACCCTTTGGCTCTTTACTTCACATATATTTTGCGCTTCTTATTGCTTGACGCCTCGCCCTCAAAAATTTTTTGTGACAATAGATAAGGTGGAGGCGAGCACGTGAGCGTGTGTTAGTTTGTTCGAATTTGTTTTTTATTTTTTTTTTAGGCATTTGCCAACCCAAACATGTCACGTGATAATAATTTACAGTTGCTCATACACAACTTTATTAAAATATAAAATATTATTATGTGACATATTTTTATTAACTCTTAATAAGTACCATTGGAACACCCATTAACAAGAGTTTTTTTTTTTCTTTCCTAAGTTGAAAACTTTAAGTGACTATAATCTCTGGCTAATATAAATGGATGTTGAAAATGGGTGGCACTTCTAGTTAAAATCTATTTGGCGTATAAAAATTTTTAGTAATTTTTAGTAACTTTTCAATTTTTTGTAATTTTTTATCACTTAGCATACAAATTTTTTTAGTAATTTTTTATTATTGTTTATAATTTTTTATCATTTGGCATACCAAAAATTTTAGCAATTTATAGCGACTTTTGGTAATTTTTAATAAATTTTTATTAATTTTAGTACAAAATTGCTCATAATTTAGCTAATAAAAACATATACTATGTTAATTAATTTATATAATAAAACATAACACATTTTCAAAATGTCTCTCTCACAAATTAAAATTCAAATGCTAAGATTGAGTTTTATTTTTCAACGAATGATTAAGATTTTTTACAAACTAAAACTCCCCCTCAAATTCCCGTGCCAATCTTTGGGTCACTTAACATTCTTGTAGACCATTGAGTTAAACTTAATAATGATATCTGAAGAGTTACATTGAGAAAGATAAAAATTTTAAGTTTTTGAAAAGATAATTTATTTTTTGGATTTTTGAAAAGAAAAAATGTGCTAACATATTTCAATTTCAAATGCTTGCATATTTAATTTTAGTTGAGAAGTGTCATAGGCATGGGTAATCTGCTAGTAATCTTATATTATATGCAGGTGTGCAGGTGCCAAATAAGTGTTATTTTATTTCAACAACGTTAAACAATGTAATTGATGCCATGTTATCGATCAGTAGATTGAGAAAAATTACTCCAATTGCTCTCTATCCCATTGATTGAAACCTTAAATCATTAATTGGCTGTGAGAGAGCTCATCTAAAGTGATGCCAAGTTGTTTTATTGTGCAAGAAGATGTGATATTAATTGTAGATCTGTTGTCCATAAGCATCTTAGTGATTTTTTTTTCTTACGTATAAATCCAGTGATAAAAAGAGGATGATTTTGGGGTATTATTGAAAAAGTACATTTTTATCTGAAAATACAATGTTTGTCATTCATATGACACAATTATCGATGTAATTTTTATTGTCTTCTTCAATTGGCACGTCATTAAGTGTAGAAGAAGAGAATGATTCACATCCATCATTTTCTTCAATACTTATTAAATGGCAAATGGCAATCTTAATAGTATATAAAAATAAGCATTCTGCTACGACTTTGGAAAGAATTCCCACAAAGAAATAAAAATGATTGGTGCTTGAGTATATGATCTATCTAGTATAGTTGATGACATTTTCTCAACATTTTCCTTTCTCCATTAATTTATTTTACTAGATCTTGTGACTTTTTCTTGTATGGAATGGCTTGTGGATAATGTAACTTCAACTAACTATTTCTTTTGCAAGCAACAAGTTTTCACCTTTCATCAATTGAGTAAAATGAGTTTCCTGGCTCGCTAGTATTATTATTATGCTTAAACAACTGTGTACCAAGAACATGTTAGTATTGTGTGATTACTTAAACAAGATCCAAAAATGTAAATTGAGCTTCAGACCTTGATAGGTTAGAATTTGAACTTTTAGGTATAGGATTAACAAACCCAATCACAAAAATAGTTTGGTTAGTTGTCACCATATTCTCTTCTTCTAAAAGGATATTTACTTGGCTAGCCAACTGCACTATTCTTTTCTTGAGAATGAAGCACCAGCGATGGAATGGTTATTTAATCAACGATATTTGCAATAGTTTGGATCATTAACCTTCTTAGTTTTTTTTGATTACTTCATCTTTTGAAACTCAATAAGCTTGAATTTTAACAAATTCTCAAACATTTAAAAGACTTCAGAACAGGAAAATGGGTACTCATTTGCTTGCATTTCTTTTAATGGCAGTCTTTTCCATCCCATTCTTTGGTTAGATTCGACTTTATCTATTTCTTTCCTTTTTAGTTTGCTTATAGCTTTTCACTGGTGCAATGGACACAGACATAGAATCTATGTTGCCAACTTTGAAAAAAGTCTAGTCTCTTTTACGGTTATTTTTTGGCTTACTTCTTACTTTCTAAGACTCTTGAATTGGCAGCCCTTAATTTCACTTACTACAATGTTGAATTCTATATCACTTGCACATGTAGCTAATTCTTCAAATGTTTTAGTCTTAATGCCTTGAAAAATGTAATGGAGCCCCTAATGCATAGCTCGAATGCACATCTCGCTTGTAGAAGATTTGAACAACCTATCCTTACGATTTAAAGTCAATTTTGTCCATATGTTGTTAAAGTCAATGGTAGGCTTTCCTTTTTATTAGCAGGAGTTAGCGAGCTCGATTATACTCACGGTATGACGAATATTGTAAACTTAGTTAAGGAATTTTTACTTTACTTGATCCTAGCTATCAATGGTGCTAACCTCCAGATTGTAGTACCAATCAAACTCATTTTTCGTTCAGAGTCCAAAAAAACTATTTGACGAGAAGATCTCCTTCAGTTCGAGGTTGCTATAAGTATACACAAAGTGAGCAACATGATGATTCAAATTTTATTTTCATCAAATTATTGGAGCTCGAGGGTTAATAGCTCGCATTCATCTTTAGTTGACCAATTTGAAAAGCATAGGATTGGCATACATGATAGCAGATTTTGGGATTTCCTCATATTTATTTTTGAGTGTGCCTAAAATGAATTCCTTGAAATGATTAAAAGGGATAAAATCATCATCGAAGATTGGTAAGCTTTTTAGAGTTTTTTCTTACCTATTGGATGATTCAGTCATGTCTTATGGTTTTGGAGAAACAATAGTTTGAATTGATTCTCCCATGCTATTTTATTTAATCATTATAGATCCAATTTGGAGGTCAATATTTTGTACCACCTTTCACAAATTATCCACAATTTTTTATAACAAGTTAACTTTATCCTCTAATAATGTTACAATTGTTATTATCACTATCATAACCATCGAAATTTAAGGACTAGTGGAATAATCTCGTGGCTTAAAAAATAAAATGGGGAATTTTTGGAGAGTTAGACTCGAAACTACTAGAATCACCAATTTTCTTGTAATTAAATTAATGTTTGACACTTATATCAAACTCTTAAAACATAGATGGATGTGACAGAGCCTTGAAGCTTAACTCTTGAAATAAACTTTTAAGACATGGATGGATGTGATAGAGCTTTAAAACTTGATGCTTGAATCAGATTCTTGAGATATGGATAGATATGACAGAACTTTCTTTAAAATTGGAAAAACGTCTTTGTTTGGTTTTGTAACGGAATCTTCTTTGCCCCCTAGAAGACTTGAGGATATGGATGTCATTTTTAGCAAGTTTAAGTAAAAAACATGTGTATATTTTGGTAGCAGCAAGGATTGCTTTAGTGCTTTAGCTATGACTTTTGTTTACTTCATGTGGTCAAGTAAGTGCTCTGAGCAGTAAATTTGAACCAGCGTTGTCGATAACAAATTTGGAGCCTTTAGCTTTCGAGGGTGGAACCTTTGAATAGTCATCCTTAGGAGCCATTTAAAGTTTGATTTGTTTGATTTGACAAAAAAATAGATGAGTGGCAAAGATTATCCTACTAAACATGTCAAAAATTTGTACATACAAATTTCATGTATATAATACTAAGGTTAAAATTATAGCAGGAAAGATGGATTATAATCTCTGATAACTTCTTATCAAAGAAAAATATTCCTTGATTCTTCTATTTAAATATTTAATTAATTCGAGGGTCTAGTTTGATCTCGAATTACAATTTGAGTTTTCTTAATGCTTAAGAATTTTTGAAGTGTTGGCAGTTTAATCCAACAAAGTTTCTTTGTAAGCAAAAAATAATCTTCTTTTCACTGTAACAGTGACCTATATTTATAGAAATAAAAAAGAGAGTTGTAGTGGAATTGAACTTTTCTAAGATAATTATCTCATTATTTTATTTATTCATTAGAGATAACAACCAAGGAATTAGATATATAGCAATATATTTTTTTTAATAATAATCTCCTATTTATTTATTTTTCAAGAGATAAAAAATTAAAAATTATTGATTATCTTCAGCAATAGACCATACTTAGAAATGGCTTAATTTAATTGGCCACTATTTTCATTTTCAAAATTGCATCACTTTTACACATGATAATATGTGATTCTTCTACTTATATAATTTACTTGAAATTTCTCACAAGACACGTGGCAATATATGATTTGTAAATTTAATTGGACTTCTATTTGCTACTTAACAATTTGTGATTAGCTAAATTTTATGTGTCTACACACATCTATATAATAAAACACAATTTATTTAAAAAATATCCATCTCACAAACTAAAACCAAACGCTGAGATTGAATTTTAGTTTCTAATGAATGGCTCTAATTTGTACACATCAAATCTTCCCCCAAAAGCTCCCGCCCAATCACTTGCAGCTAGATAGCCACTGCCTAATCACTTACAAACCTTCTCTCTTATTCTCTCTTTGTTCCAACCCAAACCCCTCCTCTTTCTCCCTCGCCTATGTTGCAGTCACTAGATAGCCACCACCATTGCTGCTAGTACTCTCTATATATATGTATGCATCAATGACTTTCTTTTTACTCCCGCCCAAACTCCCTCTCTCCCTCACCTATGTTGCAACCACCAGACAGCCACACTGCTACTTCACCGCCGCAGCACCGCCACTGCTAGTACTATATATATATATATATATATATATATGCATATCCAGCTTGAACCAGAATAGATTGGGTTTTGGGTTTGATGTGTGTATTACTAGTTTTTCGAAATCTTTCATTTTGATTGCTGGTGAAAATTCCTGTTCAATGCAATGCTTGGGAAATTTCTATTCAATGCAATGCTTGGTTTGATTTTTTTTTTTTTTTTTGGTTTGATTTTGATTTTGGTGCCTTCTTAATTAACCAAGTACTTAAAATAGAACGTAAGAAAAGTCATTTGCAAATGAGGTACAGAAGACATTTCACCCCAAATGAAAAAAATGTTATATTGATTTGAAGTCATGAGTACATTCTCATAATCCATTTGGCAAAGGAGTTTGATTTCGTAGAGGGTCCTTTTAGTATCAATCCTATTGTTGAACGCATTCCCAGTTTTCTTAATTGCAACCTCTTTATTTGTCTTAAAATTTGTTGCACAATAGTTGAAAAAATAAAAACAAAATAAAACACCCCGCCATTTGTAGTTCATTTTTTTCATTGAAATGTTTTGTCATATTAGGAATTTTTTTTTTTTTTTTTTTTGTGTTTAGTTTATTTATATCCTTACTTTTTCTTTTGCCTAAAAAAGCACTAGAATTGTAACATGTAATATTAACAAATAATAAATGTAAAAAACTAATGAGTTCTAAAAATGGACTTACTTTTTTAAGTTCCGAAAAGAAATTCACTGGCTCACAAATTTGAAAAGGGGACCCATTTGCTTAAAATTAATGTGATTCTTAAATTTATATATTTCAATTACATTAGTAATCAAATTAAAAATGCAAATAAAAAATGGAGTTGGACTAAAAACAGAAATAAAAAAAAGTTTAAATAATAATTAGGTTATTTTTCTTATTATAACAACTCTTAGTATTTTTAGAATTTAAAAATACAAAAAAAATCAAATATTAATTAGGTTTGGGAGTAGTTTTTTTCTTAATCCTAATTTTAAGTTTAATTAGGCTCGGGAGTAATTATTCAAATTGTGCTTTAGTTATTTTATACAATGAAAAGAGAATTTATTTTGATTTTTTTGAAAATGAAAAATATGCTAACATATTTCAATTTAGGCACGTGTATGCCTTTTTATGATTTTAAGAATGAGATTGATAAGCAGGAAAAAATTTAATGCCATTCATGATTTTTTAATTAGTAATTTCTATTTTTATAGGTTACTTTTATAAATTTTTTTATGTAAGTTTATTTTATAAATTTACAATTGATAGGTAGGAAAAAATTTAATGCCATTCATGGATTTTTTTTATATTTTTTTTTTAACAGTAAAACTACATTCTCTATAATGCCTTTCCCGATGGAGCAATATATGAAAAATCCTTCATAAAAAGAAACTTATTTTTTAAATAAATTTTTATGTAAGTTTATTTTATAAATTTACATTTAAAATACTTATTTTTAAATATGTTTTGTTAATTTTTAGAAAAAATTAAGCTTTTATATGAAAATTTATAAAATAAAATATTTTGTTTAGCACTAAACTACTTACTTTCATAAATTTTCAAATTATTTTTTATTTAAAAATATAGCCTACAATTTTTAAGTCAAATCAATTACAACAAAATTATTCTAAACTCGACACGTGCAATCCTAATTTGACATAACTAAAAAAATTTATTTAATGACAAAAAATATTATTATTATTATTAATTTACTTTTATCACTAAAATCCCATTTTCTATAAAAATTATGCTTCGTGCCTTCAAGCACGGGCAACTAGTAGCTTGCTTTAGTTGGTAAGTTATTTTTTACATTATTATTCTTATATGTGTAATTCAACATATTGCACAAATAGTAGCTTGCTTTGGTTGGTAATTTTGAAGGGCTATTCGATAAAATGTAAATGAGTATTTGATTTCACAATTAATGTATAATTTTAATGAATTTTCATGTTGTAACATAATCAGCTTGCAGCAATTTGTGATCATCTAAGACGTCACAATTTTTGGTCATGTAAGTTAGATTTTCTTAAATAGCTCAATTTTCATTGCGGTTAATGTGTACTTTTGCTTATGTTATTTAAAATATAGGTTGGATACAGAAGTACACCAAACAGTAAGATAGATCATTTTTCTCCTTTTATTTTATCAATTTTTAAGGTATTAGGGATAACTCGTGCGTGCGACACTCTTCCATAAAAGAAAGAATTAAGACATGGCATGAAAATTGTGTTACCATCTATTTATTCTCCTCTCAAATGCCTTTATATATATATATATATATATAGGTTCAATTTTTGTGTGAAAAAAAATGTAGGCATTGTAATTCGTGATCAATAAGACCTTAATGCTATGCACATTCATAAGGTAAGACCACTATTCTAATGTAATAAGGTGTTGTTTTAATATAATAAATACAAAGTAGCATGTGATGACTCTAAATTTTTTACATGTTCTTCTAAACGAAAAGGCAAAATCAAACATAATATTTAAAGGAAATGAGAAGGTTAGCTACATTAGAAAAGGGAAGAAAAATGCATTTCCAGTTGTAAGTTCTTTAATAATTTTAATATTTGTCTGTTATTTACTCATTTTAAGGTAAAATAGCAAGATAATAATTTTTTAAACTTATTTTTTAAACGCAAAGACTAAGGCAAGCAAGATTTGCAAAGGAAAATAAGCAAGCTCTTCTAGCAAGGGGAAGAAAAATGCATGTCCAATGATAAAGATATTTAATAATTTTTAGTATGTATTATCCTAATGTCTAGAAGGAATAAAAAAGTTCAAAGTTCTATGTGTTTAGCGTAATTTTTTTAACCTTAAGTTTATGATAACATGCATACTATTCTAAAAGCTTTTATCTTTTTTATTAGAATGTCTAGAAGGTCTAGAAAAGTTTGAAAAAATTGTATGCACATAATGAGTGTATGGGTTTTGGTATTAATTTTATCATGACATGTATATTACTTAGGGTTGACAAAATTGGCAGGTTGGGCTGGTTAATGATGGATTTAAATTGATAGAAGATTAAATTGCTACAACCAAAACCTGCCCATATTCAACCCGCTTATTTAAAAGGCGGGTTGAATATGGGTTAGTACAAACTCATGAACCTATATCCAACTCATATACTTATGACCCATCTATTTTTTTTAAAATTGAAAATTTTATTTAAATTAATGTGTGGATATATATATATATATATATAAAAATAGATAATCCATCCTTTTAGAGTACTAAAAAAACAAAAAATATATATATATATATATATAGATCATTTTCTTAGAAAGTCCCTTGAAAAATGAAAATTTCCAGTGTTTGGCAGGTACGCAAATAAATAGAAAAGGGGTTTCTCGTCGCATAGAGAGAGAAAGAGACAATTTTAAAGAGAGAAATAAACAAAAGGCAAACAATTTGAAAAACCCTAGAGAGAGGGAGAGATAGAGAAAAAGCTTGCGCTAGAGAAGTAAACTCACCATTATACTGTAGTAATCTTTCTTGGACGCTAACACCTCTCCGATCATTACAAAACAATGTATAGTTATACATAAATAAGTATATTTTTCCTTTTTACTTTTTGTTTTTTGCCCCTTTCCGTAGTTATATAGAATAAGAGCCTAAAATTCTCAATGGAGTTGTACGAGCGAAACACAGCGAGGAACTGGTCATAGTCAGATCGACCAAAAGAATGGGGCCCGACGGGGATCGAAACGGGTGTAGGAGGTGGGTTTACTTGGTTGGCATTTGAATTTCATTTCATTATGGCTTGATTTTGAGTGTGTAGGCATTGTGGAAATTTTATCCTCAAACCTTAAATGCAAGAAATGTAAGGAGAGAGAAAGGTAGAGAGTAGAGGTCGCTAGAGAGAGAGGGGGCTCTGTACAGATTATTTTTTTAATTTAATTGGGTGTTTTAACGAGTCTGCTTTAACCACCTAATTATATCCATTTATAAATTACCTAATAACAACCCAATTATTAAATAATAGGACCCAAACCTATTTATCATAGATTTAATTAGGTGAGTTGATGAGTATGGGTCGATTTGCCACCCTTAATATTATTCTACAAGCTTTAAATAAATGACAAGTAACGTGTTTTAGTTAGTCCAATTAGTATATACTTGTGCTCCTAATGTTTTGCTTACTATTTTAAATGCTTTAATGCCATGCTCATAGATGAGGTAAGACCACTATTCTACTATGAATATGTATTGTTATTTTATTTATTATTTCAAGATAACCTACCAAGACATTAATTTTTTAAACTTATTTTTGAAAGGTAGATGTTTTTTTATTATATATATTCCAAGGTATCATAGCAAGACATTAATTTTTTGAACTTATTTTCTACAGACAATGACTAAGCCAAACATGATATCCAAAAGAAAAGAACTTGTAATATCGTCTAGTAAGAGGAAGGAAAATACGTGTCCAGTGGTAAGGATTTTTATTAATTTTCAATATATATTTTTTGAATATCTAGAAGTTATAGAAAAATTCAAAAGATTTTATGTGCTTAAAGAGCATATAATTTTCAACCTTAAGTATCATGCATACATACTACTCAAAAAGCTTTAAGTGTACGATGAGT
Organism: Vitellaria paradoxa; assembly: GCA_019916065.1. Lineage (NCBI taxonomy): Eukaryota > Viridiplantae > Streptophyta > Magnoliopsida > Ericales > Sapotaceae > Vitellaria > Vitellaria paradoxa. Next base: position 63,048,785 of record CM034233.1, read on the forward strand.
TAGGTATTTTTAAATTTTATTCTAGTTAATATATATTTTTTTAGTCTTACATATAAGGTAACAAAGAGCTTTAAATATATGTCAAGTTAGGTGTTTATTTGTTCCAATTAGCATTTTTTTTTTGTTATTGAAATATGATGGCATGTGTAAAATTGTAAATTTCTGATGGACGTAAGTGTTTTATTTGTTTTAATGGAATGTTATCTAAATCATGTTATAATAATTACAAAAATTAAAATAAAACAAATATATTTAAATCTTCATATAATAATGACTTTCAAGTATTGTATGGCTTCCATTAAGTTTTGTATAAAGTTAAATAGTTGTAGAGCAGAAAGGAAAAAGTCTTATCCAATAAACAAAATTAACCGAAACATAAGTAGAAAAATTGTACATTATATAGTTCCTATACACACCCAATAAATTAATATTTATATTTTAGGCATCCAATAATATTGTTATATCAAAAGTTACATTAACCCAATATGCACGATGGAACGTGAAAAGAATGAAAAAAATGCCATGTATATCAAGTGAGACAATGCTTGGGACGAGAACAAGAGAGATTAAGTTAATGTACTAAGCTAATTGAACCTCCATGTACGCTTTCTTTAACACTGAGTCCTCACAACCGGGTTTAGCTCAAAGAGGGAACAAATATAACCAAGTCATTCAACTATAAAAAAAAAAAAAGAAAGAGAGAGAGAGAGAGAGAGCTTTAATTAGGCATCATTCCATGTATTTATCCTCTATGCCAGACGTATCTTCAACTCCCAAAAGGATTGAGTAAATGAAACTATTTAAATTTATTGAAACAAATACCTCATTCTATCATTATTACAAATGTTGATTTTTACATAATTAACTTTGTAGGCCTACTCCTATAAACTAGTTTATGAAAGAGGATAAGTATAGTTATGATGAATCAGAAGCTTTATCTATGAATGCAAGGGTTCACACTCAATTTGTAATAACCTGAATTTTTTATCCCTCTTAATTAATTTGTTTAAGTGTGGTGGTGATTTTGTTATAGTAAAAAATCTAAAAAATTGAGGATTTGAAAATTTTTGGAATAATAAAATTAGTTGGAAAAATTTTCGGATGGAATTTCACTCTATGTGGGAGTTTAATGTAGAATTTCTAAAATTTTTGTCCAAACACTTCCCAGCCCAATTACCTATTTGGTTCAAACCAAGCCCATTAACCCATGAGTCAACCATTTTCTTTGACTCACCTCAACTCACTTCACTTACTTTATCACTCAATGAGTTGACTCATGAATGGTTGCTCTAAATTATTTCCCGACAACTTCATTTTCCATCTTCCATGCACTCGCACAATCTTTCAAAATTATTTGACTAATTAGACAAAGAGAAGACCCTACATTGATGACCTTAAAGCATCTTTTTCAAATTATTTAGCAAACAAGATTTAAAGCATTTTGTTTGAAAGCTAGCATGATTTAAAGCATTTTGTTAATTTGTCAAAAAGCTAGCATGATTGTTTAATTTGTCAAAAAGTTAGCATGATTCCCAGATCATGCCACCCATCCTCATCCATCCTCCAACACCTATTTTTAATTATGTGGTTAAATAGTAAAAAAGGCTAAGTTAGATTATTTGGATTATACTACCTAATGCATAATACTACTTTAGTGGTTTTCAAGTTTAGATAGTGGAATATGTTTTTCTCTACCGACGCTTCCTCTACACTCCCTATAAATTGTGTGTCTTCAAAGAGAAAAAAATAAGAGAGAAATAATAATAAATCATTAATTAGTGAGGTTGGAGATTTGGTGTTACTTGGAGGAAGAAGAAAGGCTTAGAATTTTCCAATTTGGGTGGTGTTCAAAGCTAACTCATTTTTCCTTCTCAGACTTGGTCATTAATATCTTCATTGAGGTAGGATGACGAATCTCCTAAAATATATTTGATGCATTTACTGGATTTGAAGTATGAAACTTGATTGTGATAAAAATATATACTCGTATATTGGGGGTAGGGAAGCCGAAACTTTGACTGATGTAGCTTAGCATGCTGTTAGCTCTCTTTTTGTAGCTTCTGACCCCTAAAATGGTGGAATTAGGCTTTGGCTAAAACATAAAAGTTGTAGGCCTTTAAGTTTTCTTTCCAACCCAAAAAGATTTGCATCAATCTGATTTGTGAGTCAAAAGTTATGCCAAAAATACTGAGCACGTGTAAAACTGTATTTTCTGAACAAACTGAATTCAAGACTATTTTTGTACCTTTAGACCTTAGAATTTTAAAAAGTGTAAAACATAAAAGTTGTAGGTCTTGAAGTTTAGTTTCTACAGATATAAATTTTATAGATATTGAAGTCCTGCTCTATTTTATATGAATTTTCTTTCAAACTGCTATTTCTTCTTAGCTTTAATTGAAGCTTGTTTGGATTTCTTTAGAATATTATGTTTAAAGATTTATTTAAATTTCCAATTACCTTCTATTAGTTATTGTCATCTTAATAATTTCTATTGATATGAAATTATTTTAAACTGGATATTATGTATTATTTGACACTATAATATTGATGATAATTGACTTAAATAATCAGTTTCATTATGGATAGTTGGATGACTTATTCAAACTAAAATGCTAAGTATTTGATAAAATGCCCAAAAGAAATAATGGATTTGTTCTCTTCCCATTTGGTCATCCTTAATGAAGTTGATTTATTATTAGGCATTGTTTTATCAACCTAGCATGTTATATAACTATATTTTTATGATTAAGTGAATTTAATGAAACTTATTTAATACATTCCTAAGCATTGGAATAATTCTATGGACATTTGTGGATATATTGAAGCCGAAAACCTATGATAAGGGTTTGATTATAAAGAAGATGATGATTGGAAAATTTATTCAAATTATTTTGAATAAAAAAAATATAAAACTTATAAATTTTTCTAAAATTAAATATAAGTTGAAAGAGCTATTTATTATCTTTATATTCCATAAAATAATAAAATAAAAGGTAAAAGAGGTAAAAACCAAGATTTGCAGCCAATGAGGTTCGAACTTGCGACTTTAAATCGCAATTAGGGTCGCCCACCCACTAAGCTACTAATCTCGGCTTAATTAATATACTATTAAAAATAATTTTATTCTTATCAAAGGTGGTACGGTAAACTTGTCAAAACAATTAACTAAAATACTAATTCGTATTCTAAATTTATTTTTTTACTTGCTACTTGTTAATTTACATGTAGTACCTACCTTTGTGATAATGATATTGGTGACTATGTTAAATCTTTGATTTATTGAGAATTATTATTAAATTATGGATTTAGATAAAATGCTTAAAAATATATTGCATGTGATTGAATAATCTCACTTTTGATTCATTGCCCGGGAACATCGCCGGTTGTTATTAAAAATGTCTTATTTCCATACAAGGTACCCTTGGAATGTAAAAGGGTGAGAAGAAATTAAGGCACTCGGTGCTAAAGTTATTTTTGGCAATAGTGTGATGGGTGGGTAGAAATGGCCTTTTAGATGGAGATGGAAACATATGTATTTTATTTGAGAGATGCTCCTTTCTGACCTGGCCAGTCAGGTAGCTGATTGCGACGGCTAGGTTTTTGGTGGGTGACATCGTCGGAATACATTGGATGCTAAGCCCGCAAAGTCACTGGTTCCCAAGGCTGGGGGTAGAGGAGGATAGAAATATGATTGCCTTAGGAGGATTTAGATTAAACCCCTTTATCAGATTTTACTATGACTGGCAATCTGTTTTGCTTATGTATGAATGATGTGTTGGAATTATTTAATTATATTTAATTCCTCTTGATGAATATTTTATAAATATATATGTATATATATATATATGAAACCTGTATCGTTACGGGGTTTGATCCCGAGACATTGAAGATTTAAATCTGAGATCCCTACCACTGCGACACATACTTCATTATGGTACACACATCAATATTTAACTATTTTTACATGTAAGTAAAATAGTAATTACGGTGACGGTTTCATCAAACCCTTGTAAGTATAATTTATATTATTCAGTTGGGATCTATTGAATTAATTGTTGCATGAACAGTATACCACCTAATCACATTCACTGTATTGGGTTATCTAATACAGTGTAGTATTATTACCACTGCATATAGATACCTTGGAGATTCTGATTATTGGGCTTTAGTAGCTTACCCTTTTGTGGGAATTTTTTTCAGAATATTAAGCACAGGGATATTGAAGATGAGCTGGAAAGAGATTAATTTCTCTTAAATATTCCATCAAAAGAGTTATCTTTTGTTTTTTCTTTCCTGCACAGTGCTGGAAGACTTTATTTGTGATTATTGGATGATTGTAATTTTTGACCTACTTGTTTTTATTTGGTATGTAATATTAATCACGTGGTTGGGACGCTTAGATGGCTCTGTAATACTATTATCTATTTTGTGCCCTGTAGTTGAATCCCATCAAATGATTCAGTCTAATGACTTATAAATATTGTTTGGGATAAATAAGGGATTTTGGATACCTTAAATTTTTATTGCGGGTCAACCCCAGTTTGGAGGAAAATTTTGGGAAGTGATAACGCATTATTATCATCTTATTTTTATACCCATTTTAAATCCCAAGTCACCCCCGGGCATTCGGGTTATGAAAATCCGGGACGTGACACAATCAAACATAATTCTAGGGCGAGATTACCTAGGGAAAATGGATATATTGCATCCTCATTGCTCAGCCTTGCATTAGGTGAATGAAAACTTGTCAAAATCGTCTATAGTATGTCCATTATTTAGAACTTGCTATTTGTAAGGAAAGATTAAGCTACTTTTACTAATGACACCCTTTTCAGAACTTCAAGTATTATATGATAGGAATGATGACCAATCAAAATTAATTAGACATTATACTCGTGTATTCAATGCAGCTAATGCTTTCACAAGTCTTGGTGCGACATTGGATTCAAGAGTTATAAATGGAAAAGGCCCTACATTATTCACTATCCATGTAGAATTATGTCATCGAACAGGATCCTTTCTACCATAAGTAAGACAAGATGTAGTTAATGCTCAATTATATATTTATGACCCAGATTTAGCTTTAGAAATTCATAATTGCAAAAATCCTTATTTAAGAAGTGATGTTCTTAAAATAATTCAAACTTGTATGTTAAAAGTCAATGCATTTGTTGGTAATTTTTGTCAAACTTATGTAGTCTTAAATCAATTAGCCTTGGAAGGACAGAATTTACCAAACTATCTTCATTATAGTTCCGCGACAAATCGAAGACGGTATAACCTACCAACAACTGATGAGATTACAGTTGTAATACCAGGAGATGGAACTAAGATTAGTGGAATGAGAGATATTATCTTGCATTTAAATGGAAGTAATGAGTTAATGCAAATAAATGAATGTCACTCTGCTTATTTGCCTTTGCATTATGTTTTATTGTTTCCATTTGGTGAGCTTGGATGGAAAGTTAATCTCAAACAGTAAGATGTTCTGCATGCTCGGCCTTCAACTGATTGACTCACTTAGATTCAATTTTACAGTTATCGTTCATTTGGATGTCCCACGAAGTATTCTACTATTTTGAAAGGTAGTAAACTGTTCCAAGAGTTTTTGGTAGATGCATGGGCTATAACTGAGCAAAATTGATTGACATACTTTAAGTTGAATCAAGGGAAACTTCGTGCTAAACCGTACCAAAATTTGTTAGATATTAGTTTAGATGAGTTAGGACCTAATTAAGTTGGTCAACAATTTATTTCGCCATCTTCATTTACTGGGAGCCTTAGACTTATGTTTGAAATATTTGAAGATTCAGTGGCTATAACCCGATATAATCAACACCCAGATATCTTTCTCACTATGACTGCAAATACCAATTGGCCTGAAATTATTTCTACTTTATTACCCTATCAAAAACTAATTAATCGTCTTGATTTAATTGCCCATATTTTTGAGTTAAAAAGAGAGTGTTTGATGAAAGAGATAGAAATAATGAAAGTGTTTGGAAATAAAGTTGCTCATGTTTTTACAATTGAATTCCACAAAGGGGCTCACCACACATGTATGCACTATTATTTGTTTAAGGTTCAGATAATATACGAACATATGCTCAGATGGATAAAGTAGTTTGTGCTGAATTTCTAGATCCAAATGATAATCTAACACTTTTTGAAACTATCAAGTGTCATATGGTTCATGGACTATATGGTGTTTAAAACTCGTAAGCATCATGCATGGAAAATGATAAACGCACTAAAGGATACCCTCAAGCCTTTACAGAATTAACAATTATGGATCAAGATGGATATCCTAGTTATTGTCATCACAATATTGGTCAAGTATATACTGTTATAGGGCAATAGGTTGATAATAGATATGTTGTTCCATATAATCTGTATCTTTCTAAAAAGATCAATTGCCATATAAATGTAGAAGTTTGCGCAGGAATAAGGTGTGTCAAATATATTCACAAATATATCTATAAAGGTTATGACTGTACAACAATAGTGTTGGTGTGATAAATGAAATTCAACAGTATCTTGATTCGAAATATATTGATCTGCCAGAAGCTACTTGGTGAATATTTAGTCATCCTATACGTGAAGAGATTCCAACAGTTGTACGATTAGCACTTCATTTACCTAGAATGCATCGTGTTATTTATAATCCTGCAGACTCATTAAGCACTATTATTTCCAGAGCCAGTCAACAAACGCTAACTTTAACAGATTATTTTGCACATTATGCTTCTAATGAGTCAACACACATATTCACTTACCAAGAGTTTCCACAACATTTTGTTTGGCACAAGTCAAGTAAGATGTGGACACACAGAAAACAAAGGCTATGCAATTGGTAGAATGTACTTTACTAGCCCTAATTGTGGTGAGAGATTTTGTTTGCGTTTGTTGTTGACTGTTGTTAAAGGACCACAATCATTTGAATGTTTACAGACAGTCAATGATATTTTATTTAATACATTTAAATCTACATGTGTTACAAGAAGACTTTTAAAGGATGATCGAAAATGGCTATAATACCTTCAGGAGGCAGTACTTATGAAAACTGGGCATCAGTTGAGGAGATTATTCAGCATTATTCTTATAGAATGCTCTTCGTTGCAACCGTATGTGTTATGGAACAAATTCTCAAATCATATATACGATGAACTTGGATAAAAAAATTCATAATCTATTTTCCATTTCAAATCTAACTGAAACATAAATTGAAGATTATGGTTTGTATCTTCTGAACCAATTGCTTCAAGAATTGGATAAGAGTTTAGCTGACACTATCCGCCTATGCCACAATTAATGGGAAATTAGAATATAATAGTTGGCAACAAATTAATATTAGAGCATTGAAAATTGCAAAATGATGCAGAACAGCTAGATGTATAAACTAACATTGATCTTCCTAACGATGCACAATGTTCTGCTTTTGTGGCGATTACTTCTTCTATTTTTTAAACTAAAAGAACTGCTTTTTTTTTTTTGAGGGGCAAGCACAGGGAAAACATTTCTATATAATACAGTTGCATTGAAATGCCTCAGCCTTAGGCATATTATTGTAACTATGGTGTCGTCTAGTATTGTATCATTATTATTAGTAAGAGATCGCACTGCACATTCAACCTTTTGCATTCTGCTGGATGTTATGGAAAACTTAGTTTATGGATTTAGCAAGCAATCAATACAAGCAGAGTTATTTAGAAAAACAAAACTTATAATTTGAAAAACAAAACTCATAATTTGGGATGAAGTTCCTATGCAGTATAGACATTGTATTGAAGCAGTTGATCGCACACTTCGGGATATTTGCGAGAGTGAAAAATCATTTGGAGGTATAATTGTTATACTTGGTGGTGATTTTCGACAAATTCTGTCAATTATACCTAAAGGTGTTCATGAGTAGATTGTTAATGCATCGTTGGGGCATTCTTTTATGTGGAAATATATGTATATCTTGACTTTGGATATGAACATGCGGTTAAATCATGCGGATGGTGAAAATATTGACTTTATAAAATTCTTAATTGAGGTAGAATATTTGAAACTTTCCTTCATGATATTTTTAGGTAATTAAATTCTTTTTATATTATTTTTGCTTTGACTAATTTTAATTATATGTCTTAGATTGGGATCGATCCTTAAGAAATTGTAAGACTTCCACCAATAATACATAAAATGCAAAGATTTGAATGAATTACTATATGCAATTTATCAAAATCTTGATGCTATTGATATAATGACTCCAGCCTTTTTAACTGAACGCACAATTCTTGCAGCACAGAATGAAGATATCAATCCTATCAACATTGTTGCATTACGTATCTTCCCTGGAGATAGCATTATATATTAGCTGCAGATAAGACGTCTGAAGATAGTGAAATAAATCGTACCACTACAAATCGATACACTAACGAGTATTTAAATTCATTGGATCTATTGTCCTTCCACCTTTTAGGCTAGAGTTGAAAGTGGGTTATCCTATAATATTCTTAAGAAATATTATGCTAAAAGATAGACTTTGTAATGGTATAAGGTTGATAGTTGTTTGATGTACTATTTTTGTAATTGAAGCTCAAATTTTAAGTGGATAAAAGTTTGGAGATTTGGTCTTTATACCAAGAATATCCTTAACACCATCATCTTTAGAATTACCTTTTCATATCACAAGGCAGCAATTTCTTGTTCGATTGACATATGCTTTGACAACCAATAAATCTCAAGGCCAATCCGCTAAATTTGTTAGAGTTGATTTGCATACACCAGTATTCAGTCATGGACAATTATATGTGGTATTATCCACGTGCACATCCTTTGGCTGCGTATGTATCCCTCCCCCTCAAGATGGCTTAGAATCCACAATATACGTCGTTTATCTTAAAGTTTTGTTGTATTATTTCATGTGTACTAATTAGTTATTTTATTAATGGTGCTTTGTCTTTATATGATTATTTTGGTTTTATGTTTTAGTTATAATTACGCATATTATGTTAGATAATGACTTTGGATGTAATTGGACTTTTGTAGGATTTAGATGAAACAACTAAAGAGCTAAAGAAAATACATGCTAGTAGATTGCTCCAATGGTGACATAAAATAAGATATCTTTAATTTGATAATGTTTCTCTTTTATACTATTTGTCTTTCATTAACGTTTGCGTAATTAATTAGAATATCGTGTATGCTCCTCATTGGCGACAATATGCAGAGATTGGTATGAAATCATTGTGGGAAGTGATGAATAAAAAACACGTGTATAAGCATCCAAAGGTTTCCTAGCAAGCACAAGTATGAAAACATTATTAAGAAGTCTCTTTTGTAAAGAAATACTTTCTTTTTGTGAATAAAATCTTTATTTTGTTAGATGATAAGGTTACATTTTTTTGTGAAACTTTATTATCTCTTTCATATTTTTTATATTTCATTAACGTTTGCGTAATTAATTAGGCCATCTTGCATGCTCCTCATTGACGATAATATGCAGAGATTGACACAAAATTATTATGGGAAGTGATGAAGAAAGAGAACAGGTACAAGCTTCCAAAGGCTTCTTGTACAACACAAGCTTGAAAACATTATTAAGAAGTCTATTTTATAAGCAAATACTTTCTTTTTGTGAAAAAAATCTTTATTTTGGTAAGTGTTAAGATTACTTTCTTTTTGTGAAACTTTACTATCTAGGTGACAATTATTATACTTTTGTTAAACCCGTTATCTATCTGAACTTTGTTACCCATTTTTTTGCTTATTTTATGTGAACAAGACTCCCCCCATTTATTTTTTAAGTTTCCCCACAATCCAAGAGCGGAGATCTTTCATAAATACCACTTTTTCCTGTAAAAACTTCTATGTTAGTACTTTGAGGATAATAATAATGGTCTTTAGTTGAGAGATAGAATAGTAAAAGATCAAAAGCAATAACCAAGCTCCCTAAGGTGCCAACAATTTCAAACTGCTGAAAACAAAGTACTCCAAACAAGATTGGCTATGGCAATAATTTCAGACAAATATGTTTACTGCTCATTTAATCTTTATTTTTAAGTAAATTACATCAAAACCACCTAAACATTTAGGTAATTTACACATGGATCCCTCAACATTTAAAAATTACAGACACCTCCCTTATTTTGAAATGTTTATAACACCTAACCTTCTTCTGTTAATTTTAACCCTAACTCTGTTAAAAATTTATTAAGAAGACAAAATTACCTCCAACTTTCTCAATCTCCAAAACTCTCTTCTTTGTTCAAACAATTTTGTCAAATTTTTAACTTTGAAATGAGTTTATATATTTTCTTCATTTTCTAAAAAATATAAAAAATTAATTTCTCAAATTTTATATATTCTTTTATTATTTTCAACACAAAACAAACAAAAAATGTAATTTTAAATTTTTTATTTTTTAATGAATTATTAACATAAATTTAAAATCACCCTATATATTTGATATTTAATGAAAAATGATATTTTAAAAATAAAAAATAATTAAATTAAAAAATTAAATTATTAATAAATACATTTTATTTTTCTAAAATCTGTTCAATCTAATCAAATAAATTCATAAATTTAAAATTTATATTTCCTTTCTCATTTTCCTTATATTTGAATTATCCAAAAAAATTATATTCTGTATCACCTATACCAAAGCTGTTCTTAGTTTACAGGCTCATCCCAAGTTTGTTTTCTGTATTGCTCATCCCGAGTTTGTTTTCTGTATTGCATCGCCTCGTTTCTTTATTCTAACCGAGTTTTTTTCTTACCATTTCTTCTTCCATGAACACATTCATGGAGACGGGTGGGATCTTACTTTCCCTAGTCATTCATCTTCCTCGATCGCTTTCGTGTTCTTCATGTATGAGCTCTAGGGGAGCTCTCACGTTCCATTCAACAAATAAGTCAACGTAAAACGAGTCTAACCCAATAGATCCAAAATTCACAGAGCCCATCCTTAACCTCGAACTCATTCTAAAATTAAGGTTTGGCACATAAGTTTCCTTCGAATTTTGTCTTTGCCTCTTCAAATCGTTACTAACAACAATTGGTGGTTTCATGAGTCTTTGGAGTTGGAGATACAATTTGCCACCAAGCATAGCCATCGCCACTGCTGCCAATAGGCATAGCCGCTGTAAGGCGAGGGTTTTCAGTCATGCCTAGAAGATGGGGGAAGATTGAGCAACCTCCATGAGCGCCACCTCCCCTGCTGCTGTCTTTGTCTTTCTTATGTACTTACCCTTTAATCCACTAATTTCTCTAATAGCGTTAAGCTTTCATGGAGAACGAGATACCTAAATGGGTAGACACGGGATCTTGTAAAGAACCCGACTAGGTAGTTGTTATTTGAGGGCCAAATTTTAAATGCGAAGTTGATTGATTTCGAGTTGATCTCGACATTGTCGTTGCAGATGAGAACCACGTGGGTTGTGATCGTCGTCACAGAAGTTGATTGATTTTGGGTTTTATTTGACAATTTGAGGGTTTTGTTGTAGAATCGTACATGAAGGAAAGAACACACTTGGGAATGATAGAGGGTCTGAGGTTCATGGTATGCAAGCTAAGGCATAAGGAAGAGAAGGCTGCGCGACGGAATGCTATCGGTGGATCTAGTAGTCCCTGGCAGAACTTGAAGCGGGAGACATGGAGATGTCAAATGGAACCATGGAGGCAACGGTAAAGGGCTAAAGGGTAAACTCCTAAACTTAGAATATCGGAAAAAAAAGTTTTGATTGACGTCATCATTTTAACAAAAATTCAAACAACATTATTGACGAAGGGGGTTTATGTGCAATTACCGAAATATTTAAGGGGTCTATGTGTAATTTTTAAATATTGAGGGGTTTGTGTGTAATTAATTAAATGTTTAGGAGCCTAAGTGTAATTTATCCTTATTTTTTTACTTACTCTTCATAGTTTCATTTCAATTTTTTTTTTTTTTTTTGGCACTGGTAGTGGCTAATCGGCTAAAACAAAACTCCTAAACCCATTTTGTAATTTCTTCTATTAAAACCAATTTCAGTCCTAAGCGCATTTTGTAATTTCTTTTATTCAAACCAATTTCAGTGATTTACCCAGTAATTTTCATTTCTCACATGCATATTTAGGAAACTATCGTAAAAATTTCAGCCAAGTTACGTGTAAGCAAATGGGTGCTCGTTAAGAAGATCTTTCACATTCTATTTGATTATTCCTAAAGTTGACTCAATATCGAGTAATCAGGTAATTTGGTAGTACTTTGATTATGAGCATGTCATGATATTTTCTTTTTATAAATGTGATGGTGATAATGAATTTCAAGTTTGTATTGGTTATTTAGCTAATAGCTTTCAAATTGTGCTTTAGTTCTTCTGAAGAAAAAAATACAACGAAAATGGAATTTATTTTGGGTTTTTGAAAAGAGAAAATGTGATAATATATTTTAATTTCAAATGCGTACATATTTAATTTTATTTGAGTAATGTCATAGGCACAAATTATTTGCTAGCATTAAATAAACCACATCCACAGGAGAAATAAAGTTTTGGGTTTGTTTAAATAAAAGTTATAATTTTTAAGCAAAAGTTACACAAATAAAGGAAAATGACTTAGGTGGTATTTGGATGGCCAAAAAAATAAAAAATTAGTGTAAAAGTGATATTTCACTAAATTTGATTGGAGAAAGTTTGAAAAAGTTAACAAAAATTATTTTTTTTTAATATTTTTTTGTAAGTCAAACATCCCTTACTTTTTAATAGTATGTACACTTGTGTAATTTGACTAAGCAAGATGTAAAAATTGTAGTCTACATGCTAAAGGTTGCATCAACTAATAACAACAATCAAATAATTTAAATATGTAAACATTAATTAATTAAGTTTGCAACCTTGTGCGATAACTCAACAGGTAAGTTCTTAGATTTGCTCATTAGTGGTTACAATTTTTCTTACAACCATTGGAGCGCTTATCTAGTTGTTAACTTCAGGGTCTTAAAAATTAGTTGAGGTGTGCATCAAGTAGTTCGAATATTCTGAGTATTATAAAAAAAAAAAAAGAAAACTAATCAAGTTTGCACCATTAAAATATGAGTTGCACTTCTCAAGTTCATTTTTCTTAGTATCCAAAAATAACCTAAAAATCACCTTTTGCTAGTGTAGCATTTTCCGTGTGAATGTTACTTTGTTTACTCTTTATTCCCCAATTGAGAGAGAGAGTTTTAGAACAAGCATGGTATACAAAAAATACTTGCACTTATGCTTTAAAAAAAAATCCTTGCTCTATGTTTATGTTCAAATTTCCTTTCTAATTTTTACAATAAATATGAAAATTTTATTTATGAGTGAATTTTTATCTAAAAATAATGTTTTATAAATTTTAATAAATACAAATAACATACTTAAAATTAATAAAAAAGTTTAATTTTAATAAACAAAATCGCATACAATAAAAAAAAAAAAAAAAAACTAGCCAAAGCATTCATAAAAGCTTAAGTTTTATGAAAAGGGGATGCTTATGGATTATGTGACATTAATTTGGGATCATTAAATTTTAATTTAATGATTGAACTGTATTCATAATATTTTAATTAAAAAAATAAATATATACTGTTAAATTTTAATTCAATGATATTGATTGTAAGTAACGGAATTGACATATAATTGTTAAGTTACTTCCCAAATCCTAAGTTTTTAATGAGATATTTGGATGATAAAAAAAATTTAAAAAATTAATATAGAAGTGATGTGAATGGAAAAAATAAAAAAAAAATTATAATCTTTCATAAATTTTAATAAAATTTGACAACAAGCATTAGAGGAAAGAGTGGAAGATTGCTTCGCCAGAAAAAAGCCTTCCCTCTCTCTCTCTCTCTCTCTCATTGTATCACTGTCTGTCTTTCCATTGGTGGCTTTTCTTCCAACAGCGACCCTTCACAGTCTCCAAAAACCAAACAAGACAACAATAGACAGACCAATGAGCACAACCACGAACCCACCCTGAACTGGTAAGTAAATTCCCCTTTATCCAAGTATCTCTTACTTTTCAGTTTTCACACGCACAGAGGCACAAAGACTGCCATCTCAATGGTGGCTTTTTTCCAATAGAGGTAGTCTTTATGTCGATCGGTTCAAAGAATGGAAATGGGTCTGTTTTTCTCTCTCCTCCTTCATCTCTCTAGGGTTTGTGGGTTTCAATTCATTCCTCGCTAAATTTAGCAAAATACTGCCATTTCTGTCCCCAACCTGTCCTCCTCTACACGTTGCTTCTGCAACACACAAACTCTTAATATAGAAAGAAAACAAGTCTCTCTCTCTCTTATTTCCTTGTATGTTGGTTTATTCTGTGGATTTAGTGTGAGAAGGTTGTTTTTGATTGCTGTTATATATATATATATATCTCGGTGTGAATATTGTATTCTCGAAGGATAGAAGAAAGAAAACAGAGATGGTCAGAGAGAAGATCCAGATCAAGAAGATCGATAACGCGACAGCGAGGCAGGTCACCTTCTCCAAGAGAAGAAGAGGGCTTTTGAAGAAAGCCCAAGAGCTCTCCATTCTATGCGATGCCGACGTTGCCCTCATCATCTTCTCTGCTACCGGAAAGCTCTTTGAGTATTCCAGCTCCAGGTTTCTCTCTCACCTTTCTCTCCCTCTCTCTCTCTCCTTCTCTAGGTGGGTGGGTGTGTGTGTGTGTGTGTACATATACACCCACATATGATATAATCTTCATGTCGTTGCTAGTTGTAAAATCAATCCATGAACCAGGCTATTGATCATCAACAGTATAAGTCTGCTAACAGTAGCTTCGGTATTGAGATACGTTAGGAGTCTATTTAGAAAATTGGAATATTGTTGTCGTTGGGATTCTAAACATGATTGATGGATTGGGAAGAATCTTGCAGGTTGTATTCTGGAGATCTGCTTGATTCTCTCAACTACCATGAGTTTTGAACCTATACTGGCATTGTTGGAGGGTTTTGCCAAACTCTTCACATAAAACACTTTTAACAGGGGCCTTTGTTGGCAAAATTTTTAGTAAAAAATTACCAACTTTTCATTTTTGAGTGTTTTGTAAATTACTAATTTTTGTCATTTTTTTGTTTCATTACAGTAACTTCTCAACTTAAAAATTACAAAAAATTGATAAAAATTACTAAAAGTTATCAAAAATTACTAAAAAATACTAAAAATTGTCAAAAATTTTTTTAAAGACCCAAAAATAATAAAAAATTACTAAAAATTATTACCTGCTTCATCAAATATATCAAAAATTATAATTAATAACTTTTGATAAAAAATATCAAAAATTATTAAAAATTGTGCCTCATTAAGTGAGTCGGAAAAATGTTTCCTGAATAACGTGATGCTAAAATTATCTGTAATAGTGGATTTAAGATAGAGTTGATAGAAAAGTAAGGCTAGCTGAGAGAGAGTTTATGGAAGTCATAAATTTGGATATAAAAGAGGTAATTTGAATATCTATTCACAGTTTGATGCCGTCACAACAAAAGATGACTTTAAGTGGGTAATTTGTATCAAATACATTATTTCGATTGACGATTTTAGCGGTGTCTAATTTACGAAAATGATCTTAGGTGACTACTTTGAGTAAATGACTTATTTCAAGTACGCTTTTTTTACGAAAATGATGTTAGGTGACTAGTTTAAATAAATGACTTATTTCAAGTACGCTTTTTTTAAGTCGTCAATTGACGACTTAAACGGCGACTTATTTACAGAAATGATTTGTGAATTGGCTTATTTGAGAAATTAAGGTGTAATTTGATTTGTATTTATATTTTCGTTTTCTGTTTTTGTTTTATGTTTTGAAAATTTTAAAATAAGGAAAGCAAAGAACGCATTTGGTTTGACATTTTATATTTTCCGTGATTGGAGATTTTTCTTATTTTGGATCGAAAATGTTCAAAACAACTTTTTGTCAGTTTGCATTTTATGTGTAAATCTATTTTTTTGTTTTCTAAAATAGATTTTGAAAATACAAGTAACAAAATAAGTTTTGAGCTATTTTCCTTATTTTAAAAAACACAAAATAAAAAAAAGATTTAAAACGGGTATATGTTTTATGTGAGGGGTTCGGGCAAATCCCTTGGCATTGTTGGGTAGACTTTATTCAGAACTTATTGCATTTTTCATTTGCATTATATACATGGATGATTGTGCAAAAACTGCCCTCGCATTTACATTTCCTTAATTTTCTGAGTGTTGCGATTCTTTGGCGAAGGTATTGTTGTTCTTTTGGTGTTTTAGCACAATTTTATTTTATTTTATTTTTTTAAAGTTGAGTTTATATTGTTTGGCTTATTTTTTAAATAATTTAGGTGGCATTTAGTTTACTTTTCTGTTTTCTATTTTTATTTTATGTTTTAAAAATTCTAAAATAAGGAAATAGAAAATACTTTGTTTTCATTATCTCTTGAGATTTTTCTTATTTTGTGTTAAAAATGCTCAAAACGATTTTTTATCATTTTTCATTTTATGTGTAAACCTATTTTCTGTATTTTAAAACAAATTTTAAAAATACATGTGACCAAATGTGTTTTGAACTGTTTTCTTTATTTTCAAAAGCGCAAAATGAAAAATGAGTTCAAAATAGAAAATAAAAAATAAAACAAAAAATGAAAAAACAAACCAAATGGGCCCTTAATTTTTGAGGATATTAGGATAGCTGGTTACTTTATAAGTTCTGTTTGTTTCAACATAAAATATTTTCTTATTTTTTGTTATTTGGTTAAACAATGAATAAGCAAAATAATTTTTGTGGAACTCATTATTTTACGTTATAAGCTCAAACTGAGGGGAGGGTGACAAAGGTCTAATATTGTAGCAATTTGAATTTTTAAGTCTTTAATTATCAAAATTAAAATGTTAAGTCCGAAAATAAAATTTGGTTAAAAAGCTGTTATGTACATAAATTTATTTATGCCTATAAAATATTTGATATTGCGTTGACACTTGTTATTTTTCACTTCTCGGATATAGAGGAAATTAATGTTGGTAAGTTCTTCTGGGGTTGGGGAGAAACTCGCAGCCGCTACCCATAGGTGCGCACTGGGTGAAACCCGCCCCGTGGCCCTAACCGGCAAAGAACCACGAGGAGGTAAACCAGTCTAGGCAAGCCTTGGCTGACCGGCTCAGCTGAGAAGGCTGTTAGATGGCCCTCCACAATTAGAGGAAGGACTGCCCCCATGAGGAGTCGAACCCAGGACCTATTGATCCCTAACCCTTCAGCCCACTATCCAAACCAACTCGACTACTCCTTTCAGGGTAATGTTAGTAAGTTCTTGGAGAGATAGGAATTGGCTTGTAGAGAAGTAGTTCGCAAAATGACCCATGTTGTTTTCTATTGGTTTAACAACTGCAAAAATTTAGTACACCCAAGAATTTGAAGAGCATGTGTACTAGACCAGGAGCCAAATGCTATGCACCTTGGCTTCCTAGTAGATAAACACGCTAAAGAGTTTGAAAAGCACTTTATCAACGTTCAGACTTAGTTTGGGAATAAAAAAAAAAAAAGCTAATTTTTTTTTGTACCTAACTACTAAAAAGTTAAATTTAAATTTTTTTTTAATGTTTGGAAAGGGAGAAAAAGTTAATTTTTTAATAATTAACTTTTTAATTTTTTATTTATTTGACATATTTGCTTTTTACAGTTTAAAAAAAATTTAAAATATAAGAGGGTAATTTTGATCATTTAAAAAAAAGACAAAAAACTAAGATAGAAGTTAAAAAGTTGGCTACGCTTCCCAAACAGAATCTCAGATTGGTGATATTATTCTTTGCTTATTTTCTTTGAGCTTTATTAAGGAAAATGATAAATACACTCCTTCATTAGTTTTCCCACTTGACATTACTCTATTTTATTAAAACTATTGTGGAGTGAGTGAAATTAATTGAGAAGTGCAAATATCTCCACCCCTTTATTAATTGCTGCAAAATATAGACTACTACGTATGAATGTCTGTTCAGAAGCTGGATTGGAGGTGAAGAAATATGACTATTGACACAGCTATAAGTCATTGTTATATTTGCAAATCTTGGATTGTTCTTTGGTTTAGTATTTGGACGGTGTTGGTAACGTACATATGTGGTGCCAAGTAGGCAAATTAGAGTCTAGACAATCAATGACGGACCTGTTTTTGGAGTGCCCTTTTTGGTGATTAAGAATTTAAGAGTTGGGTGCGTATGGCTGTTGGAATTCTTCAAACCATAAAATTTTAAGCTATAGAAATATGGAATCAAGAAGTTAAAAGAATTTGTGGAGGATACACCTTTACCATTAAACTCAAATATAAGTTTCTGTTTCTTCTTCTTCAAATAGAGGATACAAATATTTGATAATTAGGTATATAATTGATCATAATTTGGTAATAAGATGTGCCGTGTTAAATTCATAGTTAGTATGAATTCATGTCAATTAATATTTATGTTAAAATATCTTAAAATTTAATAAACATGTCAATTTCAAATTAAAATATTTGTGTAATATTTATATTTTTTCAATAAGTTTGTATTTGTGTTGGTGATGTTCGTGTTGTCCCCAAGATTATCAACCCTGAATTATTAACCCTACTTGGTCACATTTCAAATACTTATATATATATATATATATATTTAAAATTATATTTATGGTAAATACGGGTAAATTCATTAATGGAAGATTTGACGGGACATTGGTGATAGGTGATCCACCAGGTCTGAGTCGGTGGACATCTCTAAAAGACTTATGTTTAATGTTTCCTTGACTTGAAGCACTTAATGTGCCTATGAAAAGGGGGCAGAGTAATTGGAAAATATCCTCATAAATGAATATTTATTATGACTGTCTTGTACCGTATATCTACCGTCATTATGACCAGGGATGAAACTTTTGTAAAGCTTATAACTTTGATATTTTATCTGTATATCTCTATCTATATATACATGTTATATTTTATTAAAAAATTAAAAATAAATACTTCATTAATAATATTTCCCTTCCAGTATCTCCATTATTAATAATTCCTTTTTTATAAATGAAAAGTCTCAGTTAACTTAATTTTTTTATAATGGAATCCACATAAAATAAAAATTAATAAAACGCAACAAATTATTTTACCTTTTTTTTAGTACAAATTCATAAATCTCTCTCCTTCCTCTCTCTCCACCATGGATGTTTCTATAGCTCATATCATCATTTATCACTTTTTTACATTTTTTCTTGTACACTTCATCTCTCCATCATTTTCACATTTTCTTGCCTATTTCACTCTCCCGTCTCTTAATCTCTACAAACTGTTTCTCTCAAAATAAAACCAATAAGAAAGATTTGAGTTTTAAACTAGTAAGGAGGAAGTGAAGTAGAAAAACATTACTGGCAGCAACTGTAGCGCTGGAAGAAATTTTCCGATTCTGGTGAAAGTAAATTTCAAATGAATAGTTAGTATTCTTTGATCAATAGTTAAGTTTTTACTTAAAATTTTTTGACCCCTGTTATGAAATCTTAGCTTCGTTCCTGATTATGACCCTTTAAGTGAATTAAATAGGATTAATTCTTTCACGTATCCTGCAATAGTCTATCGACCAGATGTAAAAATAAATAAATAACTAAAAGTTAGAAAAGCAAATGTTAATCAAATATTGTTACCACATTTACTAGTACAATTACTGGCTGCAGGAATTTAATTAAAAATGCCGACCTGAAGAAGGATTCATAATTTCTTTCACATGAAGTGGCTTGTGTTGTTTGTCCTTTGATATTCAAAATTAATTACATGATGTCTCTTACATGGAAACATGCTAAACTCTGGAGTATCTGTAGTAAGCATCCATATCTTATGAGTATGCCTCAACGCTGTGACGACAATAGTTGATCAAAACTTCAAAAGACAAACAATGGGCTCATTAAATAGATCTAATGTTGAAAAGGTTTGTTCCTATCTAATTATTATTTGATTGAGGAGCCATGTTTCACCTCGTATCGATCTCATTTTTCAATTAAAGTTAGGTGGTGTGTAAAATAAAACCGAAATTGAATAATCAAACGAAAATTTCAGTTTTTCAATTTGTATTATTCGGTTTTTATAAGGAATCGAAATAATTGGGACAATTCAAGTAGAACAAAACACCGAGTAATCACCCTTAATAAAAAATGAAGGGCAAAGCTATTATAAATTATTGAAAATTTTAGTGGTCTTCCAGTAGCTGTAATTTAAAAGAAATAAGAAAATCGGACGTATGTTTGAGAAGCATATTAATTAACCCCTCAGTGCTATTTTATTAATTGCAGGAGTAAAGAGAGATTGATAACTCACTGTAAGAGCCAAGATAGAGGTATTAAACACGTACACTGTTGGGAGTTGGAACAACAAAACTTGAAATGTAGAAAGCACGTCAAGCAACATCTGATGTATGGCAAAATTATGGATTGCATGAGTGTGTTAATACTAGTGGTGAAAACAAACAAGTATGATTACTGGGTGTTATAACAATATCGAATTTAGTGACTTTGGAGTATCAAATTTTGGAAAAAAAAAAAAAAAAAAAAAAAAGCAGGCATATTTTTGATTTTGGGTGTTTACTGTATTTCTTGAAAAGTGTGAAAAAATTGGTAAAAGTTGGAGATTTTTGATGTAAAGAAAGTTAGAGAAAATTAGAAAAAATTGAAGAAAGTTAAGAGATTTTTTTATCAAATTTGGGACTCCAAACACATACTTATTTTAAGTTATTATTTAGGAACATGTGTTGCTGTTTGTTTCTAAGTGGTCCAGTTAAACCTCTTATGTGGATCTTGTATAAATTGGCCCATCCGGTATAGCAGAGTTCAGTTGCAGAGCATTTAACGATTGCTTTTTTGGGGATGGAGGTTTGGGGTATTAATTGGAATTTGTTGAAAAGAAAAAAATTTTTGTGGGAGTCTTGACTGCTTCCTTTTGTGCATGGGATCCCTATATTTGGAATTCTTTGTCTTGACCGTATATGTATATTTTTGATGCTGGGTTTTATATCTCATGCTAGAGGGAGTTGATTGACCATTATTTATGCATTGTAACTTACCTCTGGAAATGTCTGAGATGGAGTGGAAAAGTTTTTATTCCGTTGTTGATGTACTTCTGAATCACCTCTCTCCGTGTTGAAAATATTGGCAGGTCTATTTTGAGTATGTAAGGTCGCATTTGGGAGACTAAATTTCATCAAAAGTTACAAAAATTTTATTAATTTTTTCCAACCTCTTCCGATCAAATTTCGTCACGTGTAACTTTTACACCAACTTTTTTTTTTCTTACTTATCTCTCCAAAAAAAAGCTTTTTCTTTTCTTTTCTTTTCTTTTCTTTCTTTCTTTTTTTTTTTTCATCCAAACACTACCTAAATAATTGTCATTTAAAATATATTCACACTGTGATGTGTGGCTTGTTATAGAACTTATGTTACATCAAGTAGAGGAGGTGGCAGTTTGAGTGTCTGTTTGGAGTGTCAAATTTTTGGAGAAAAAAATAGAAAGTAGGCAAATTTTGAATGGTTGGGTGGTGTTGTGTTTCTTGAAAGTGCGAGAAAGTTAGTAAAAATTAGAAAAAGTGAGAGAAAATTATATTTTTGATGTGGAGAAAGTTGGAAAAAATTAAAAAAATTAGAGAAAGGAGATTTTTGGCCAAATCTAATACTCCAAATTCAGATTCATCTATAATTCTTGTGTATAATATTTGTTTTATTTTTGTAGGAAAGAAAATATGATATGTGTATGTCTAAATTTACAAATTGAGCTTCATTATTGTAGATTGTTAATTGTTTTCTCGGAAGCTTGTGATGTGAAGATGACGACTTATGAGGGGATGGGCACAGCTAAAAGTAGTCTTATATCAGGAAATTTGCGAAATCTTATAGTTTTGATTATTGATTTGCAAGATTAAGGGAAGATTTTCCACAGGAGAGATCTATGTGTTACCTGGACTATCCTATTTTATCATAGTATTCGTGGCTGTTAAATTTGACAAGAATAAGGGTATGAAAATGTGTAGTCTATTCTATAGGACACTTGAATTCTTTAAATTTTTTATAATATTTGAAAAACAACTGTTCTCATTTGATAATAGATATTTTTTTTTTTTTTTAACTTTTCACGTGGGTAGATTAAAAAAAAATTAATTTTTTTTCCAAGTTTCAGTCAATGCTAAGTACATTTCTAAATAATAACATATCTTATTTTAGTATACTGTAGAATATATTTATGACATGTCCATATATCGATACTCAATTTTTAGATATCTATCCGATCTCTTAAATTTAAAGTTTGAGAGGTATAACATCTGAATATATATCCAAGCTCGATATTCATACTCGAGTCTCCGTAGTGGTGACATGTATCTGGGTTTTCTATGTTCACTTTCGCAAAGTTTTTGAAAGATACTTAATTTTTTTGTTTGCTGCAGTGAAGCTTTGTTGTCAAATCTGCGCATGCTTGAAAGTAATCCTGGGGAAGATGTGATATATCAGTGACTGTTTAGGATGAGGATATAAATGAAGTCACGACCTTAGACTAGTAATTCAGTTAATTGATGGAAATCTTACCTCTGAATTCCCCTTGTTTAAAATGAAGTCCTCATTCTCTCCTTGCTTGAAATAGAGATAAATAGCAATGCATTCATCATTTTGAATAAGTGTTGGTAAATAGCAATGCATTCATCATTTTGAATAAGTGTTGATGTTTTTAGACATCAAATGTTAGCCGGGAATCACGATTCCCTTTCTCATGTTAATGACTTGATGCTTTGTAATTTAAATTCTGTAGGCTTGTTTGGCATGTGCTCATAGTCATTGCTAGTCTCTCCCATAACTGCACGAGCTATATATGAATGATGTTCTTTGGCTGATTCTAAAACTGAAAATCAATAAAGCTCAGGTTGATTTGTTAGTGGCCTCGAAGGAAAATTCATATCGAATTTGTGCTTTAATAGAACTCATCTACATTATGTCACATGATTACACAATTGGAATGGAGCTTTTACTAGGCACAGTCGCAGAGAGAGAAATTGTAGTGGGTGGGGGTAGGGGTGGCAAAATGGACGGGTTGGGCGGATTAGTGATGGGTTTAAACGGGTTGGAGATTAAATGGGTGCAACCCAAACTCACTTATTTAAAAAGCGGGTTAGATATGGGCGGGTTGAATATGGGTTATATCAAACCCATGAACCCATATCCAACCCATTTACTTGTGACCCAACTTACTTTTTAAAAAAAATTAAAAATTTATTTCAATTAATGTGTATATATATATAAATACATCAATATTTATTTTAATTAATATAATAGTATACATATTCTATTATATAATATTATATATTATATTTACATTTTTCAGTTAATTTCGAATTTGTACGAACCGATTTATTTTTTATTCAATTTTAAATTAACAACTCTCTCTCTCTCTGCGTGCACGCTCGCACGTATGCGTGCAGGGGGTGTGTGTGCGTGCGCGTGCGCGTATGCATGTGTGTGTGCATGTGTGTGTTTGTGTGTGCAGGTGTTCGTGTGTGTACGTGTGCGCGCACGAGCTCGTGTGTGTGTGCGTGTGCGCGCCCACACGCACGTGTGTGCGCGTGCGTGTATAGGCGTGTATGCATGTATTTGCGCGCACGTGCGTGTGTGCGCACGCGCGCATGTGTGTAGGTATGTATGCGTGTGTGCGCGCGTATGTAGGCATGTGTGCGTGCGAGCGCGCACATTTAGGCATGTATGCGTGTGCGCGCGCATGTAGGCATGTATGTATGTGTGCGCGCGCGCGCGCGTATGTGTGTAGGCATGCATGCGTGTGTATGTCTGCGCGCGAGCGTTTGTAGGCGTGTATGCGTGAATGTGCGCGCGTGCGTGTATGTGTGCACATGCGGGTGTATGCGTGCGCACGCGCGTGCGCCTGTGTAGGCGTGTGTGTGTGCGCGTGTGGGCGCGCGCATGTGTATGTAGGCATGTATGTGTGTGTGGACGCGTGTGTGTACGCGCACGTGTTATTTGTATTGAATATGGAGGAGAATAGGAACAGAGAATGGAAGAAGAAATAAATTATATATAATGTATATATTATACATTTATTGTATACGCTGAATATATATATACACGTATCATATATATATAATGTATATATTATACATTTATTATAGATATTGTTAGAGAGAGAGAGAACAGTGTAAAGAAAGAGGGGGTTAAACTAATTTTTTAACTTAAATGGGTGTTTTAATGGGTCCCGTATTTTATAAGTTATCCAATTACAACCGAATTAGTAAAATAATAGGACCCAAACCCATTTATTATGAGTTTAATTGGGTGGGTTGATGGGTTTGGGTTAATTTTACCACCCCTAGGTGGGGGCAAACCAAAAAGAAAAAAAAAAAAAACACAAAAACCTTTAATTTTGATAAGTAAACAAAATATTAAAAAATTCACCTTTGCATCTATATATATATATATATATATATTAATGTACAATATATATATATATATATATATTAATATATATGCTGCGATAATATTATCAAAATGCAGCAATATCTTATCAAAACTGAATTATCCTAATATATATATATATATATATATATACACGCATACAGCTATATGAGGCAGTGATGCGGCTTAAAATGAGAGGGTGCAAATAATTTAGTTCAATGGTGACCCATTCAATGTAACTAACCAAAGGTGCCTACACTAAAATAATACAGGAAATCTCTGAGAAGAAGAGAGGGTTTTTGCCAAGAAGAAAAATTGATGATGGGAGAAGGTAGAGAATTTTGTCTCAAAAAGAAAATAATTTAACTTTTAATCTTTTAGAGACAAATTAAGATAGTGAGGTAAAAAAAAAGTTAGTTAGGATAATACTGAAATATGTATATATATATAATTATTTATTTATTTTCAAAATGAGCGGGACCAATTGACCCCACTCAACCACCTATCTCCGCCATTGACTAGACACAATAAGAAGAAAGCTTGATAATTAATGGTTTTTGATCTTATTTCCCATTTGTTTTTTTTTTTCCCTTCTCTCTTTTAATGGTGTATGAAACATGGCCTTTAATATATGATCATGCACACTGAACGGCAAGCAATATGCATGGCAAGTCTGTAACACCCTTTTTTTTTTGACTTCTGAAGTATGAAGGAAATACTCGAAAGGCATAACTTGCACTCGAAGAATCTCGATAAACTGGAACAACCTTCTCTGGAGTTGCAGGTTAGTTGTTTTT
Source organism: Vitellaria paradoxa (assembly GCA_019916065.1). Lineage (NCBI taxonomy): Eukaryota > Viridiplantae > Streptophyta > Magnoliopsida > Ericales > Sapotaceae > Vitellaria > Vitellaria paradoxa. The sequence goes on from CM034233.1 coordinate 63,073,987, forward strand.
CGTTTATATGTCCTTTTAATTAATATTTTGTAGGTAGCTAAAATTCCAAACTCCTTAGTTTTAGTATGCATAAAAATTGATTTACATTTGTGTTTATATATATATATATATATATATGGTGAAGTGAATTGCTTTACCTCCTTATAATGTGTTTGGATAAGGATTTGGTAAGGTTAAATTTAACATTCATTTTCTTAAGAGTATTTTTGGAGTGATAAAAAGTGAGACAAAGTAAAATAAGTTGTGGGTTCGTAATTTATGTAATGAAATAAAAAGTGAATAATTTTTAAAGGTTTTCAGAGGTTTTTAGATATTTTCGAATGTTTATAGCAAACCAAATGGAGTCTTAATTTGTGATGAACAATGAAATGAAAAATGTATGGGTTTTGGGAAAATTAAAAATAACCAAATTAAAAAATTAAGGTGGCATTTTGTTTATTTTTCTATTTTCTATTTTCGGTTTTTGTTTTCTATTTTGAACTCATTTTTCATTTTATACTTTTGAAAATAAGAAAAACAGATCAAAATTCATTTAATTACTTGTGTTTTCAAAATTTGTTTTTAAAAACAGAAAATGAGTTTACACATGAAATAAAAAATGGCAAAAAGTCATTTTGAGAGTTTTCAACAAAAAATAAGAAAAATCTCAAAATAAGAAAAATAGAGTTTTTTCTGTTATCTTGTTTTGAGATTTTTAACACACAAAACAAAAATAGAAAATAAAAAACAGAATATTTATTGATGAATGTATTTTACTTTATTATATTTGTTATCCATTCAAATAAAGACATATATTTAGGGTTTTATATTTTCTTTCTCTTTTCCGCTCTTTTTTTTTTTTTCTCTTGCCAAATCCTCACTTCAAATACAACCTTAGTCCTGGTATGCATAAAAATTGATGTACGTTAATATCTTAGTTCTCTCTCTCTTCCCCCCCCCCCCCCGAGACCCACACACATATTGGTGGTTTTTTTTTTTGGGGGGGGGGGTTGGTATACCTTCTTTCCCTGATGTGAAGGAAACAAGTATGTGTGACACCATCTATACAACTATATCTGAGCTTTCTATGATTTATTTTGTTATCGAGCTACTATTTTTTTCCCCCTTGTTTACCAATTATTTTTTTTTTCCTTCTTGACTAAAGAGCTAGAAAACTGTATTGTAGCTAGTAGAGAACAACGACTACTCCAGATTAAGCAAGGAAGTGACAGAGCAAAGCCGTCAGCTGAGGTGTATTTGTGTGTCTCATATATATATATATATATATATTTATGTTCTGATTAGTTCATATGGAATATAATTCTATTACAAACAGGCAGATGAGGGGAGATGAGCTCCAAGGGTTAAACATTGAAGAATTACAGCAGCTAGAGAGGTCCCTTGAAGCTGGACTGAGCCGCGTGATAGAGAAAAAGGTCTCGACCAACATTTCTCTGTTTTGTTTTAGTATATGTGGCTGTGGATGTGATACTTATTAGCCTCCAATTTGATGATCAGGATTTACCATTTTAACAGAATTTTGTTGATCATATGGCAGGGTGAAAAATTTATGAAAGAGATCGCCTACCTTCAACAAAAGGTTAGAAAACTCTACTTTGTAATATTGTAACATATTACATATCTTTTGCTCCGGCAATATATATGTGATTTGACCTCAGTGGATTAAGATTATTTGATTAAGTTGCTACAATATGGATCATTTTTTTTAGGATAAATTACAATTAGTATTTTTGTATTTTATCACGAAGTTCACTTTATGATATAGACTTTAAATTATCCCATTTTGTCCCTTATATAGTTAATTTAATTCCATTAAATTTACCCCTTCCACTAGCAATAATTAAAATAGTTTGATGGAAAATGTCACGTGTGACATTTTCTGTTAATAAAATTTGATTGAATGGGATGAAATAAGATTAATGAAATGTACGGAGGACAAAGTGATAGAATTTAAAGTCCAAGTTTTGAACTAAAATTTATGATAAAATACAGAGAGAACAAGTGTAATTTATCTATTTTTTTTTCGCTCATAAAATTGATAATACGTGCGTAGGAAATGCGCCTTATGGAAGAGAATGAGAGATTACGAAAGCAAGTATGAATTTGTCTATAAACCCTACTTTGTTTATTTATTTTTTTTACTTCTTTTGTTGCCATATAAGTTACTGACAATTGGAAAATTTGGCTGAAGGTGATGGAAGTATCTAATGCTCGAAAGCACATTGCTGTTGACTCAGAGGTGGTGCCATATGAAGAAGGCCAATCATCAGAATCTGTCACCAATATTTGCAACTCTAGTAGTACTGGCCCTCCACAGGACACTGACAGTTCAGACACTTCCTTGAAGCTGGGGTGAGGTCCCTCCCCAATCAACCATTGTAGTTGACAAACTAAACTAGTTCAGGTTGGATTTGATGGGGGTGAAGGTGATATAAGTTTGGCTATTTTATTTTTATTTTTTATTAAGTTGAAAATATTGATAAAAAAATTCAGTACTTTCAGGATGATATTAGAGATAACTGGCTGATTTTTCATCCATCTGTTGTGTTTATTGTCTTTGTTGGTTGTTATTAATGGTGTAGGTTTACTTTTGTGTTCAATGTATACTTATAACACGTTTAGTTCTTGTTAGCATATGCTTTGCTCTAGCCGCGTCAAAGATGGGGTTAAAACATATAAACTCGAAGAGTTATCTTGCCAGTGAAATGATGTCATTTTGATTTAGTTAAGTTATTCGTTTTAATTAATACAGCCGATCCTACCCAGTGAAAAAAGACGTAGTTTGGTTTGATTTTATACGTTTTAATTAATAATATTGTAAACGAAAACGAGATTGTTTTATCAAGTTATTCTCGAACTAGGCTTAAACTGCAGTGAGTTTTTGTTTGAGCCAAGCTCGAGTTAACTAAAATGAAGTTTGTCTCTCGTGCTCCCTAATTCTATGACAAATCATTTCCTCGAACTTGCTTAAACAAAATATGTTTCCTCTTATATACATATATATATATATATATATGTAGATATTGTCTTCCTAATATTTTTATTTACTTGTTTGTGCAGGTTACCGTACTGAATGTGAAGGGAAAAGGAATTTATTGGGAGAGGGAGATAAAGAATTATTGTTGTCTATAGTTGTCAAAGTCGACTAGTATCAAGTGGAATGCAAAACAAACTACCTAGTCGTTTTATAATTACATATGATGAGTGCGAATTTCTTTGATACTTCAGTTGGAACTTCGGCCAAATGTAAATTATACGCATTGGATCAGTTTTCGGTAATGGAAATAAACTGGTTACAATTATGATCTACTATTTAAATTTAGTACTTTGTCAGTAATTCTATTCAAATTGGTGAATTTCGTGGCTAGAAAAATACAACTCCTTGGTAGCTCTTGAATAGATTTAAGAAGAAAAATAATTTTTATTTTATTATATTTTATATATCACTAAGTCAAAATTAATTAATTATTTTCAACAAATATCTCTTTATTTTCTTTTCATTTTTCTAATGAAAAGGCATTCTCATCTCCTTCATATTTTTTTGGCGGCAGTCCTCGTAAAAAAAGAAGATTTGAATTTTTGTAGATTTGTCTATAATTGTTAAAAGAAGATCCTCAAGGGCCCGATTGGATGATGTTAAAATTTCAAGGGATAAGTTTTAGAGAGGGTATAAGATAAGAGGGTGTATTATTTTTAGAGGATGTGATATTTACGGAGGGGGATAACTTTTGACTTGATTTGGATGTTTTATAAATAAGAGGAGGTGAATGATGAAAAAATAGTTAAATGACTCTTTTACCCTTGTGGTGTCCCAAACTTGATTATTTATTAAATTAAATATTATATTACAAAACTCACTCTATTTAATTATTTTTGAACAATTTGAAGTTATATTATTTATTTCAGCGAAAATTTAATTTTTTATAAATTTATTTAAACAAAATTTTTTAAATATGTACTTTTGAATGGTTGATTATTATCTAAATTTATTTTTACTTATGTTTATTTTGACTTGTTGGCCTATCTATTATTTTTTTACTAGCATTATATTTATTTTGATCAAATTAATGAGAGTTAAAAAGGCCAAAACAACAACCATTTCCCCGGATAAATTTTCGGCAAGGGTCGAGCCCGCCCAAAATTTATCCGGCACACACCGTGGGCGAAAGAAAGCGAAGACCGGGAGGAGGGGGGGGGGAAGGATTGCCAAACCATGACTTACAGTGAAACCCACGGGTAAAACCTTTCCCTGCTGCCTTTTCCCGTATCCAAGCGGCCCCTCATATTAAAAGATAAGATGGACAAGGAAAAGAAGTGGGCAGGTTATTGTTTGAAGAATAGCCATAGACTTTATTTGGGAGTGGATTGGGGTATGCTATAATTTCGTTTCGTTTGAAGAACAGCCTTAGGCTTTATTTGGGAGTGGATTGGGGTATGTTCATAATTTCGCTTTCAAGAATAGCCTTAGGCTTTATTCAGAAGTGATTTGGGATACGTTTATGATTTTGCGAATCTACAATCAACAATCCAAATTAGAAAAAATTCATTTGTTCTTACTAACCTTCACTGAATCATTGATCGTTGTGGTGACCCCTTCCATCGCATAAGGGCATGTTTGGATTAGCACGGCTATGAATAAAATAGATTATAAGTTATTCAAACTAGGTTCGAGTTTTATTTTTGGTCACAAAAAAATTAAACTTTTGTGTTTCTAATGATATTTAAAATTCAAGTCGAGCTCTATTAGTTAGATGCTCAACTAATATATTAGGCCGATGTTTTTTTTTTTGGCTTAATAAAATAATATTATTTAGTTTAATCAAATATTTAATTTTAAATTATAATATTTTAGACTAAAATAACATTATTTTGGTCAATTAACTATTCTCGAATAAAACTTAAATCCAAATTGTTCTTTACCGAGTTAAGCACATAAAAAAAAAAAAAAAAAGTCGAACTCAAGAATGAAGCCTTTGTTATTTGTTCAATCTGAAACTTCAGTAAGTTTAGTTCTGTTGCTCATATTTTTTACTACAAATCAAACAAGAAAAGTAATTTTTAATCTCCATTTTTCATTTTTCTTGACTAATCTTAATCCAAACACAGCCTTAGGAACGGCTATCTAGGGCCGAAATCAACCAAATACACCAGGTAGGCTGGTACATCATATATTTTGCTGCTTAAAAAATATCAAGGTTCAGTGTTGGTCCCCAGATAAATGCCAAATTTCTAGTCTTATTCCTAAAGTTAAACTTGACCATCCAAAGACTTTGAACATCAATTCTCCAGTTTTAATTTTTCTCTTTGTTCTTTTTTGGCTCATTGTATATTCTCAGGTTCATGTCCTCTACTGCTTTTACCCATCCTTCTTATTTTCTTCACAGACAATACAATTACCAAGAATTTGATGTCATTTTCTTCTTTATTTACCATAAGAACAATGCTATAAAACAGAGAAAAATATGCCCAAAAAAAAAAAAAAAAAAAACCATAATGATGTGAAAACCTTACCTATCACTTAAAAGCAATGAACTCGCATAACTCTATTTTAATTACGACTCTACCACCGTGATGTCATTTGGTTACCTTTTTGGTACAATAGCATTTTTCTTATGGTAAAAAAAATTTTTAGATAAAAAACATCACATATTTAACTTTTAGGATTCAGAAAAAACTACAAGTTGATTTTGAATCTTTGATCCGCTATTCCCCTGAATTTTCTGGAGATAACCAAATTGTTTCTTGTATAAAGAACTCTGGATGTCAGAAACAACTATTTTATAACTGAAAAACACACACAAAAATAGCTAGAGATGTTACACTGAGAGTCTGCTACACCAACCAATGATCTAACAACCGTGGGTACCAAAGTTTATGCTGCACTTTCTACTCCCGCTTTGATTTTGAGAGAGCTTTCTTCCTTTGTCCAAGCATATACGTGTACATGTGAGGGCTGCCTGCAATAGATCAAACCATCGGATTAACTAGCAATCAATGCAGAAGAAACAAACTAGCATTACAAGCCAGTTACACGATGAAGGAAATAATATCTGGTAAATCATACCTGGGATGTAGGTAAGGAGGATGACAATTGCAGCATAGAAGTAATCAAAAGAGAAATTCCATTTGTTAGGCATCCGTACACAATATTTTTCAGATTCCTGGAAGCGCCATAGTTTGTCGGTACATGTATTTCAAGCATTTTATGTCACAAAGTTAGTACTCTTTTTGCATTTCAAATTAGAAACTTAGTACTCTTTTTGCATTTCAAATTACAAACTGACAAAAATAAACGTATTGGAAGATATACGAGCAGAGAACGGAACTTTCATATTCCAGGTGTAGGAGGTAGGCTTATTACCTGAACATATTGTAAAATCATCCAAAATCCACAATCCTAAAACTTATATTGATGGGATCTCACTTTACCACCTATACTTGATCTTCCTTCTCTTTTTATTTTTTATTTTTTGACCTCCAATATTATTTGCATCATTGGATTCAGATTGCTATTTTGTAACTGTGGGTGATAAGGTCAGCCCAATGGAAGGCCCACTGGTGCTGACTGAGTGATGTAGTAGTCTTGTGTGAGGGAGTGGCAGAGTCATCTCAAAGCTCACTGAACTAATTGCTGTTATTTGTTCAGAAATTCAATGAGTGAGCAAGTGAGTGTGAGCCTCTTCATACAAGGCAGGCACATGAACATCACTGCATGTCTAGGTAATATAAATATTTATGGAATCTGTCAAGCTGTTAGAGACCATGTTCTTCCTTGTGGTGGGAGACTTTTCCTTCAAACATGAAGGAACCAGACTTCTAGAAGGTTCTATGAAATACCAAGGGTGCTGTTTAGTTTGGAAAACATTTTCTATTTTATGTGGAAAACGACATTTTACATTTTTGTTTTTTAAAATAATGAAATCATGTTTTCCAAAAATTACTCTCTAAACCAAACATCGTTTCACCTGTCTTCATTATCTTGGAAAAAGAAAATGGAAAACAAGTGAAAGAGGTCAAACCAAACAACCCCTTGGCATAGAGAAGTCCCCTCTCATGTGGATCAGCCAAAGGAAGATAGACACATGCAAAGTGCTATGCAAGCCTCCATTTTGTCATTAAGGCCCCGTTTGGCATTCCTAACAAACTCCAAAAATCACTATAAATCTCCAACAACCCCTATATCTCTAATTTTCCCGCCATTACTAATTACAAAAAGTTTCAGTATTTCGTTAAAAAAACAAAAAATCTGGAAGTAGGTTAACCGAATGTGTAAATTTTTTTTACAATCATATTCTTTGTGTTGAAAACTTTCAAACGAGTACCATTGTTGCTATTTTATTTGATTTTTTTTGAATCTGTGGGAATGGATTTAGAAAACCGTTTCCACCGTTTACTACTATTCAGAAAAAAAGACGTCAAAATTAACCCCAAATCACAGTTTATCTCAATTTATCTTATTTTTTCTTACTCCAAACGGGGCCCAAGTCACAAGACCACATAGTCTTGCACTTCATGTGGAGTTATTCAGCATGCCAAGGTTTTGTCCCAGCCTAGACAAAAAGACTTCAGGTGTTGCTTAGACTCATGACTCCCGTAGGAAATTAGGAGAGTGAGCATCTCTGCCAGTGTTATACCAGGGATACACCAAGTGCTTTTGATCTGAGGATTTTGTTATGCATTGATCTTTGTAAGTTGCTCAGAGTCTGAGCACGCATCACGGCATCAGTGATGGCTGACTATGATAATCTGTGGTATACAAGCAACAATGACGTGTTCTAAGATACATGATGTTGACAATATTCCTGCGCTAAGCAAACAATTAAAGCTACATGAACACATAGGAGAACTTTATTGTGGTGGCAGCAAACAGGTCAAATAAAACTCAAAAGAACAACAAAACATATTTTACTAACAATGCTACAATATGCATCATTGACCTTTTTACCTTCATGTAAGGCAGCGCAATGTATATTAGACCAACTTCACTGGTAATGCCAGTGGGATACAGCAACAAAAAGGTGCTATACCTGCAGTAAATAACCTTGATATAGTATCCTTTAAAAAAAAAAAAAAAACTCGAAATAATTATTTAATACGACTACAAATTTGTGGATACATACCTCAACCACAAAAGCCAGGAAGGTGCAGAGCCAAAAGTCTCCTTTGTGCCAAAGAAAGAATACCGAATAATCTAATACGAAAAGTAGAACTTATCAAATTAGTTATCACTGTACAAATTGTCCAAATGAACTCCTTAAGGACAAATATGAAGAGGAAACCATTCTGAACTATTAATGATGTATTAATAAATTTAATACTCATCAGATACATAGACGTGTTCTCTTGCACCTTGAGTTTGGTTGATTCATATGACCTCAAAACCATCAAGTGCCACTGTGCCAATGTCTTAAGCAAAGTATAGCAATTCTATTTGAAATTGAAAATCTTCTTTCCGCATTATCAGTTTTTCTGGTTGTATATTTGCGTGAAGAGTTAGACATGATTACAATTCACTGTGAGCACTTGTAAGGAAAATAAATAAATAAATAAATAAAACATGCTCAACAACATTCTTGCTGGGAATTTTTTTAAAGTAGTTTTCTCCTATGGAAGTTGTGGATAAATTGATGATTAGGACCAAGGGAATGCGCCCATTTACAAAAGAAACAGTGAAATCACCCAGAAACTAATTTCCCATGTCCTCCACAAAGACACTTCGGAAGTCCAATCTATTCCCTCCAAAGCTCACTTGTAAAAACTAGTTAAAAAATAGATAAAAGAATATTTCAATCTGTACAAAGGGCTCCCTCTACATTAACCATGATATGCAAAAAGAAGCCACTTGCCAAACTCCTTCTTTTTAGAATCCAAGTGCCCCAACAAGCATCAAAAGTTTATCTTGCTTCTTTAGGGAAGACTCATTGCATATCAAAACATGAAAGGGTCAAATCTCAAAACTTCTTGGACCATGAATAATAAACAAAAAGATAATTAATGGGCTCCCCATCCCTCTTACATAAACAACACAAATTTACTATTAATTTTCTCCACAAAATAAGATTATCTATGATTAGAGTTTTCCCATGAACCAAACATTACACAAAAGAAACCTTTGGTGGTGAAACAAACCTCTAGATATTTTTCAACAGAAAATCATCCTCCTTTCTTCTAATTAAAGAGTCATAACATGGTTTCACTTCAAAAGCTCATGTTTTAGACAATTGCTGGTGCATGCCATCCTTTACCTCACCCACCTTGGTAGTATAAAACATGTTACATACGAAGAAGCCTGTCAAGGCGATGCATCTCTCCATCCTGAAAATGTGAGAAACCTGAAGCCCCGGTAGTAACTGCCAAGTCAAAAATTTCAGGGAACAAATCTTGTAGACTTCTACCATCCATCCATGGAGTCAACTTCAAATGATAAATATTTCATGAACACATGACATCAACCACGAATGTCTTTCCATAAACTAGAACCATGAGAACCACCCAAGTTGATGAAGTTCACTCACCCCAAAATGATCCAAACTTCACAGGCACAACCTTTCTCCAAAATCAGTTCCTCTTTCTAGCAAATCTCCACTGCCATTTGTTTTATCTGACTGAACAGTTTTAGCTTCTGAATACCTCCATTCCCCAATGGTAATCAAACTGATCAACCAGACGATTCTGAATTTGTCCCCCATCCCGCCAATATATATATATATATATACTTCTTAAGTCTTTTCAAATAAATGCAGTATGCAGACAAAATAGATAGTGTACTCTTGATAAGAGTTACCCTAACCCTTGGGACAAATAAATTTTCTCCCCACCTCCCCTGTGGCTATGGGATGGTATATTCCTCATTCTACAGAGTGCTATATTTGCATTTTCTTTTTTTTTTTTTTTCAAGCAAGAGATTTGTGAGCCAACTGGATTGTTTATCAAACCACCCCAATTCTAATTTTCTAAGAAACATAGCTTAACGGTCAATTAGTCAAAGTGGGTGACAGAGATTGCCAAAATCAAAATACCTATACTTGGAAGTCCAAGGGTTTGACGAGTCCATCCTACTTCTGGAAGAGAATTACCACAATATTGTTTTTTCTTTTCCCTAACAAAAATCCTCTCATGGTCTGCAGAATTATACATTGTCAAGTAGGTTGGCATAGGGCCATGCTAATGAGGCTGACATCTTTTAGGTGTTCTACTACTACCAAAGGTTGCACAAGAGTAAGTCAAACGCAACGAGAAGAGAATAGTATCAAGAGTATTTTATATCATATTTTGCAAGACACATCAATAAATTGCTTATTTGACATAACCAACTCTTCAACATGACTTCAAGACTTTCAGCCCAGGTGGTACCTGGAGGTCCCTAAGTTGGAGGCTGATATCCATATTTTTGAATTAAATGATATAACTTCTGAAACCAGAAGTAGAATGCTAATTGGAGCACTTGTACCGAAAATAAATAAATTGTTTTCGATATGATTAAAGTAACTACAAGATAGTCCTCTCATGGAATTTTTTTTTTTCTTTTCTTATGAATAAACAAAATTTTATTAACAGGGCATTAAGGAAATTTTCCAACCATGCATACAAAAGAAACTCCTCCAATCTATGTAATCATGTTCTCAAAAAAGTTCAAAAAAGTGTAAATCCAGTTTTGTAACCCCCACAACCCAACTATACAAACTAGACAAAAGCAAACTCTTCAATCTACGTATAGGCATCTACATGCCTTGGAACGACCTCATATTTCTCTCTCTTCAAATAACCCAAAAAATGCAAAAATGTGCTAATTGCCAAGACACGAACAAATTCTTTACATCTTTGTGGAAACATCAAGTCACTCCAAAACCAGACAAAATCAAATCACACAAATTCTTTGACAAATTGTAGTGAATGAAAATATGGTCAATTGATTCTGCCTACCTTTTACAGAGATAACATCTATTCACAATAACATGCACTCTCAACAGAAGATTGTCCAATGTTAAGGTTCTCTCATGAATCCCACACCATACAAAAAAAGGTTACTCTTGTCCCCCTTGACTTCCATATTTTAGTCTAAGTGAAATCCGCTGCTTTACCTCCCACTAAAGCCTTGTAATAAGACCTCACTTCAAACACTCATTTCTTTGAGATTTCCCATGTTATTGAATCCTCCCCCTCATCAAATTTTGTATCCTGAAGTAATTTCAAAAAGTCTGTGAATCTTTCCACTTCCCAATCAAACAAATTCCTTCCTTCCGTCTAAAGTTCAAAAAATTTATTCTAACCCCATTAGCCACCTTCCAAAACAAATGCTCTTCGAAAACATCCCATTTTTTCCTTATACCATTCCAGAGGCTCATTCCATACAAATTGACAGAACTCACAGATCTCCACCCTCCGCACTCAATTCCAAACTTCAATGAAATAATCTTTTTCTCCACACGATGTCACCTTCATTAACAAATCTCCACAACCGTTTTCCCATTAGCGCCTCATTAAATTTTCTCATGTTTTTGAACCATGATCCTCCCTCTAACATAGACAACACACCGTCTTCCAATCCACCAAGTGATATTTGAACTCATCTCCTACTCCTCAAAACATAGCAACAGATATAGACTAACTAAAGAACTTTCACCTGTAGAACACCATTTCATCATCTGTAAATAGAAGTTATGACACCTCCAGAACTTCTTGCCCTCTGCCCCCCCACTATAAACCCTCAATGTGGCCCCTCCGCACCGCTCTCTCTCCATCACCAATAAAAACAAGAGAGTTGATAACAAATCCCCCTACCTTAGACCTCTCAAAGACCCAAAGAAACCTTTTGGGGTTCCGTTTACCAATAACGAAAATTTTACATTAGAAAAGAAACTGAGAATCCATGCCATCCACTTCCTTCCAAAACCCATACGCTCCAATAAGTACATTAAAAAACCCCATGTTTCACAAGGTCATATTCTTTTTGAATGTCTAGCTTGCATGTTAACCCCAGGATTTTACTCTTGAACCTGGAATCAACCAACTCATTCGCCACCAAAACTACATCCAAAATTTGATGCCCCTTAACGAATGCATTCTGTGATTCTGACACTAACTCCCCCAAATTTCTCCTAAACAGATTAACCAAAACCTTTGCTATTATCTTGTACAGGCTTCCAACCAAACTGATGGGTCTGATGTGTGATATTCAATACTTTTGTTTTTTGGGAATCAATATGATGAATGTTGCAGTTATGCACTTTACAAACTACTCCTACAGATGCAGTTCATCAAACATCTTCTTAATGTCTTCTTTTCCCTATTAAGGGATTTCAAAGCTATCCAAACTTCTTCCTCCGAGAAGCGTCCTTTGAAATCCATCCTTGCTTGATCAGATATTGACGAGATCTCCAAATCATTCAATCGTAGTCTCCAATCCTCCCTTTCTGTTAATAAGTCTTCATAGAAGCCAATAATGTTGCTTTCGATCTATTCCTCCTGATCCACTAATTTTCCTTTAACCATCAAATTTGCTATGGTAGCTACTCTTTCTATGAGCATTCGCCATTCTGTAAAAGAGCTTGGTATTCATGTCCCCCTCCTTTAGCCATGATAACCTTAATTTTTGTCTCCAGCTAATCTCCTGAGCTTTACAATTCTACTGAATTCCTATTTCAATTACTATCTACCTTATCTGTTTGTCTGACAGTGCCTCAATTTCATCTTTCTTATCTATAGCCGCTTACTTCCCTAGTTATCACAGCCTTTTAAACCTTTAATGTGCTAAATGCCTCCTTATTCCACTTGATTAAGTGTGCCTTTAAATTCTTTAGCTTCTACACCATAAAATATCTCGCACAACCGAAAATCTCAAACTGCCCCACCACTCATTCGCCTTTTCCTCGTAGCCTTCTACTTGAAGCCACATTTTTTTTTTTTTGAAAAGATAAGTAAATTTAATTATATGGAAAAAGTTACAGCATCCAGGAGATGCGATCTACAATCCAACCCAAAGGAAAGCTATAGCTGCCGAGCCTAAGGATACTATGAAGTACAATAAAGAAAGTAAGTCTGCATCGCTCCCCTCCATAAGCCAAGAAAATAGGCATTTTAGAAACAAGCTTTTGATTTTCACAATATTCCTTTCATCATCATCAAAGATTCTTCTATTGCGCTCTTTCTAAACAATCCAGAAGAGACAAAGGGGAACCAAATTCCAAACTTCCATCTTACGCTTCGCTAAAAGATGCCCCCACCAAGCCAAGAGAAAACTTCTGAGATCTTTAGAAGGACAGAAATGAACACCAAAACACGATAGCACTAGAGACCAAATACCAGCAGTCCAAGGGCAATGAATGAATAAGTGATCAATCGTTTCCTCATTTCTTCGACATAAGTAGCAACGATTCACCAAAGAGTAACCACGGTGATTGAGATTGTCTATAGTTAAGATTTTACCATGCGCTACACACCAAGCAAAGAAGTTTACCCTAGATGGGACCACAGATTTCCAAATCTTCATCCAGGGAAAATAGTCTGCTTCATCCCTCTCAGAACCCTATAAAAGGATCTTACGTTGAACACATTATTCTTAGTCGCCTTCCAAGTCAAGGCGTCAACAGAATTTAACCAAGTGACTGAGTTAAGCACCTCCATCAGCTGAAGGAGTCTCCCTAATTCCCAATCATTGACACTTCTGCGTAGCTGAATGTGCCAATTTCTGCTATGCCCCACGTTAGAGTAGTAATCAGAGACGAGAGCATCCTTGTCAGTGGCAATAGAGAAAATATCTGGGAAAGCTTCAGCTAAACAACCAATGTCCAACCACCGTTGTTTCCAGAATAGAATACGATCGCCTCTACCCAACTGCCAGGAAATATAGCACTCAAATTTGGGCCAAATATTCATTATACCTTTCCAAAGGCTGACACCATAAGGCTTAGAACAATTAGTTGTAAACCAACCACCTCTCTCCTCCCCATATTTAGAAACAATCAGCCTCTTCCACAGGCTCGAGGTTTCATTGGGGAATCTCCAAAGCCACTCCCCAAGAAGAGCTTCATTTTGCAATTTGAGCTTCTTGATTCCCACCCCACCTGATTTAATTGAAGTGCAGACTGACTTCCAAGCAACCAAATTATGTTTAGCGACCTCTGCTTGCCTCCCCCAAAGGAAATCTCTTTGTAATTTTTCCATATCTTCCAAGACCGATGCAGGGGCAGTAAAAAGAGAGAGATAGTAAGATGGCAAACTCGAGAGCACACTCTTAATAAGAGTTACTCTAGTCCCTTTTGACAGATAATTCAATTTCCAATCTGAGAGTCTCCTCCTGCATCTTTCAATTACTACCTCCCAGACCTCTTTACTCTTATACTTGAAGCCACATGTTTTTGAACCTAAAGGGTTTTGGGCCCCCTCTCATCCCTCTAGCATTTAGAAAGATCAAAAAGTCGTCGGACAACATTCTTGGTAACAGAGGTTGAATCACATCCAGGAAGTACTCCTCCCAATCAGAAGAGATTAAAAATTTGTCTAATTTGGATTTACTCCTATGAATTCCTCACCTCCCCCCCCTTTTTTTTTGGGGGGGGGGGAGGTAAATTCATTAATACCAAATCTTCAATAAAGTATGAAAACATCTTCGTTTGGATTGATATTGTTAAAGTTTGAAAACATTTACATTTGGATTGAATTTGTTCTGCAACCCCACCTCTCTCCTTGGTTCAAAACCAAGTTGAAATACCCACCTGAGTACCATGGAACACTCAATCTGTGGGCAACATGCCCTAACTCCTCCAAAAAATTGCGCCTAAAGAGAATTATCAATAGGCCCATATAATCCCATAAAGCCCATTGAAAATTATCTTCCAATGAGTTGAATAAACAAGTATTAGAACCCCCCCCCCCCCAACTTCATTTCCTTTTGACATCACCACCCTACTGTCCCACATAATCAAGATGCCCCAAAAGCACCATTAGCTACCAAAGACACCCATTTCACCCAATTGCGCCCCCTCCCCCCCCCCCCCCCCCGGGGCGACCCTCACACCATGCTTTCATCGCAGGACAATTTGGTCTCCATCAAGTACACCACATTAGGCCCCCATTTTTTTAAGGTTGCTTTAATGCTCATTCTTTTACCCTTCCCTCAAAAACATTCCAATTAATAATTTTTTGTTTCATCAAAAAACATAGCGGCAAAAAAGTCCCCTCCTCCCTTGTCCTCCCCCCCCCCCCTCTTTGGAATTCCCCCTCCTATCATAATTAATCAAGCACTCTAATATTTTAAGCTCCCTAACCCACCTTTTCTATCACCTAACTTCCTGCTCCACCTCCTATTTCCTCCCTGACTAACTCTATCTTGTTTTTGTTACTTCGTAATTTCTTTATAGAAATCCTCCCAGAGACCCCTAGTAATTTTCCTAAAAGACTTAACCCTGCTCGGCACTCAATTAGAAATTTTTATCTCATCAATTCCACCTTTCTCCAACAGCAGCATCTTTCCTCCCCTCATGACATAGGCATTTGATAGGCCAGTAGTGTATAGTCGACTATATACAACTCCTCCCCCGCCCACTATGACTCTCCCATCCACAACTCCATAGCCCCACAATCTTTATAGCCGGGATTAACTCTCACCTGCCCTCCTTCCTCCCAATTTCAATATCTTACTCACTCCAAAACAAATTCCTCCCTTCTTCCCCTCTCGTGCTCAATTCATTGTCTTCTCTCCACCTACACCAAAAACATCTCCAATCTTCTCCGTTGACATACAAGAATTCCCAGATGGAGAAGAAACAGAGCATGTAGGTCAAACATGTTCTTTTGATACACACCTAGATTAGGCCTCCAATTCTCCTAGGAAAATTGAGTGCTAATATGTAAATAGGCCTTTTGAGTGATTGGGCTTTCTCTTTTCTGATGTTAGGCTGGCTTTTGGATGGCCTAGTTAGATATTCCTTACTTATATCGCATTCCTCCCTTTGACCCAAAGCTTCGGTATCCAGTATCCCAAATCTATTACTAGTCTCAATTACTTGTGGGCCTAACTTAGTCACTAGCCCACCCTTGCCCCATCCATTAGTGTGAACCAACCTAGAGAACCTGAATCCAACTTTAGAAGATATCTCCTCTCTCTTGTGCTATCCACTCCTAAAGGCTTCCTCGATAACCCTCTCACCACCATGCACTTTAAGATCCTGTTTTCCATAGACCACCTTTTTCTTTCCCCTTAGCACCTTGATCGCTGCTCCCTCGTTCATGTGTATTGAGCTTTATTCATGAAAACTTCTCGTCCCACACACAAAGGTATGTTGTAGATGATTTCACCCCACTCGATCCCCACCGAAGCTGAAATGCTCCTTTCATTTCCCTTCACCTTTGATCGAGCCATTGAAACTGAGATTTTTGCTCTATATCTTTGACTACCTCAATCAATCCCCCGCAAAGCTCCCCTACCCCCTTGAACAACTCCACATCCCACAAGAACACCGGCAAGTCTAACACCCTAACCCACTTACTCTCACTATCCCAAACCATCTTTGCACATTCTCCCCAACTATGCCAACAATCCAACAACAGATGGTTCCCTCTCAAACTCCTTTTCACCAGTAGATGCTCTTCCGCTAGCTCCTATAACAGAAACACGACGATGAAACTTCGTTCCCCTTTCCTCTTCACTTCTACCACTCCCAACACTCTAAATTTTTGCTCAACCCACCTCCTAACCTCCTCTATATCCACACACTTTTTCTCAGTTCCACTGAACCTCCCAATCAAACATCACTTACATTTTTGCTACTAACCACGCTTCCCTCCCTATTCACTACCAATCTACCTTTGTCCCCACTCCCCACCTTTAAGCGTCGTAGCCCACCTTCCAACTACTCTAGAACTACTGCAATACTAGTGTAAGTTTTCTTTGTCTTCATCTTCATGTCTAATCCTTGCTCTCCCCCAAGATCGAACTTTGCTAAGCCATCCGCAAACCACGGCCATCCATCCCTTGCTACTGTCTCGGGTATGAAAATCCTAGATCTATTGATTGGCAAGAACAACCAAAATTCCATCCCCCAGTCATTTCTTTCCTTTGTTTGCGAGCAAATCAGAACACGTTGGCCCCCTAGCTTGCTTCCTAATTGCTAGAAACCACCCCCCACTGACTTCGCCATTTGACACATCACCACAACCCACTGCAGCTCTTTGTTGAAGATGATGATCAAACTCTCGTACTGACTTCGTCGTTTCACAATTCCGAGTGCTGCGAGAGCACACTAACTTGTGAGTGTTGCCCCTAACTAACCCTTGTAGCTAGTTAAAGGAATATCAGGAAAATGTTAAGAGGAACAGAAGTTGTCCTATCATAAAAAATAAACATCTTCCCTTTCCTAATTTCGCACCATGTGAGAAACGTATCATTATTGCAATGAAAAATAAGATTCCCTAAGCACGTTACCTATCTCACATTATAAAGATCACAAGAACAATTGATTTTTTGTTTTGTTTTATGTTTTTGTTTCGTTTTTGTTTTTTTTTTTTTTTGGATCGATTACAAGAACAATTGATTATCATAACAATGAAACTTGATAAGAATATAATATTTTTTCAAGCCAGCCCTGAGCAAAAGAAGTTTTCTCTGTTTCCTCTAACACAGGCATGGCAACACTGAATATATTTAAATCAACCATAGATAAGGCAGCTTTTTTAAAAATAACCAGCCTAAAAACCAAAACTTTTAAGATACAGTATCATAGATCTTAAAGTAGCAATCATATGATGCTAACCTCAGTGATAGACCAGCTTATAACCAAAGAGCTAACAAGAATGTGAGTCCGAGTCTGCCAAATACAACATTTTATTAGTATCTTTTTATTTTTATTTTTTATTTTTTATTTTTTGATAAGTGAGTCTCTTTTAATTATTAGATGAACATAACACAAATATGGAATATGGATACTGAATCCTAACCTCAGGAAAGCTCCACAAGATGCCCCAAGCTACATACAACCTTGAACCTATTTGTGGCAGTGTTGCTGAAATCGGAGATCTTACCAAACCTTTTTGAAGAAACAAAAGAGGAAGCAGAAAAAAAAAATGCTTATTTGGTTTAACACAAAAAATCTTCTCTCCCACGAGATGAAATCATAGCTCATCAATAGAAACAGTTCTCACCTACTAGACCATGAAGTATCTGTTCCACGGTTGAATTAAAAACACAAAACGAAAAGAAGTAAGACACATCAGATAGTCCAAGAACTGGAAATTCAAGAAACTGAGGCCCTGTTCATCCGTGGAAATACATACTTGAATTCTATTTTTTTTTTTAATGAAAGAACAAAAAATTGGTGTGGGTATGTTTCTTTCACTGAAAATTTAGTTGAGTTCTCTTTCCCTCATGAAACCTGAAGAAGCTAATTTAGTTCCAATATTCTCTTTCTCTTTCTCATTAATGTTCTCTGAGTGAGGTAAATTTTCATTCAGGCTCAGTTTGTTTCAGTGAAAAAAAAAATTATTCATGTTTTTTAATATTATTGCTCTGAATTTTTCCAAAAATATTTTACATTTAAACAATAGAAGCCTGACAAAAGTAGTTGCTTGACCTAACAGAAATTAAGGTAAATATGCACCCAATTCTCTTCCTACCCAATCATTAAACAAAACCATAATTTGCGGGGCAAGTTATTTAGGTCAAAATCGAAACTCCTCATCTTTGTGGAGTGGAGGACTTCACTTTTCCACGGAAACAAACAGAGCCTCGGAAGGGCAAAGATTAATATTTCAGACTTTGAATCAATAAAATAGGTAGTAGGGTACCTCTGAAACAGCAGCGGTTTGGGCGAAAAGGAGAGGCTTTTGGACGGCGTCGTAGACATGCTCGTGGCCTGACTCCAACAGAGTTTTCAAAGCAAGATACAGAACTTGAAACCTATACATACATATATATATATATATATATATATATAACACATAGATTGCGTCAGTAGAATAGTAGCAAAAGAGAGAAAACGGAGTGAGAATTCACAATTGGAGATGTGACGGAGACTTGCCATCCAAAAAAGACGACCCAATTGTAGAGGGCTAGGTACGTGCGTCTTAGAACTGATGGAAAACCCGCCATTAGAGATCTGAATACAGCAAGTTTATGCGACAATGTAGAAAGAGAGAGAGGAGGGGCTAACAAATTGGGTGTCTGAGAGCAGAAGGAGGAGAAGAAAGAGAAGAAACGGGATGGGACATAATTAATCGACGTAGGTGAGCTGATCAACCACCTGCAATCGGATTGATAACTCGTTCCCTCTCAACTTCCAACCAACTTGAATTAGACATTACATTTGTTAATGAATCAATTTAGTTTTCTAAAATTCTACATAAAGAAATAATTAAAATCTCTCTCTCTCTCTCTCTCTTTCTTTTTCTTATTTTTCATTCTTTTTCCAGGTGCGTAAAAATAGAATAAGAGGTATGAAAAGAATTTAGATAGAAATGGAATGAGTTATTCCATTTCTTTTATTTGATTGCTAACATAAAAATAATGTGAATGGAATAGGTATTCAAAATTTTATAATTTAGTTATATATTTTAAATATGATAAAATAAAATCAAATATAATAAAAATTACTAATA
Source organism: Vitellaria paradoxa (assembly GCA_019916065.1). Lineage (NCBI taxonomy): Eukaryota > Viridiplantae > Streptophyta > Magnoliopsida > Ericales > Sapotaceae > Vitellaria > Vitellaria paradoxa. Next base: position 63,093,577 of record CM034233.1, read on the forward strand.
TTAATTTTTTTAAAACTATAAAAATAAACTTTATTTTTGCATCACGAATTTAAGTAAAAAAAGAGCCAATGAGTAATGTGGTTATTTTACAATTCGTGTTTAAATTAAATCAAAATTTTCTTAATTATTAAGAAACATGTTTATAAATACTTTTTAGTCTTTTAGGATGCCTAAAAATATAAATTTAGCCCAAAAATGGGCCTAGGGGCAAAATAGTCATATGTAGTTCAAATTCAGATCGGACTAAAATTTGTTTAACTATTAAGAAACATGTCAAGGATATTTTTTTAACCTTTTAGATAGCTTAGAATGTAAATTTAAATAAAAAATGATCCAGGGGTAAAATTGTTATTTTACAATTTGGGTTCGGATTGAAATAAAATTTTATTAGTTATTAAGAAACCTATCGATAAATATTTTTTAACCTTTTGGGAAGCCCAAAATACAAATTTGTGCAAAAAATGAATTCAATGATAAAATGGTTATTTTACAACTTGAGTTTAGATAGGATCAAAACTTGTTTAGTTATTAAAAAATATGAATGAATATTTTTATTAGCCTTTCGCAAACATGAAATACGAATTTGGGGGGAAAAAAAGAATCTAGGGGCAAAACAGTCATTTTACATCTTGAGTTCGGATCTAGTTTAAAAATAAAGTCAATGGATAAAATGATTATTTTAGAACCTAATAGAATAATTGAGAGAAATTTATTATAATAAAGTAGTTGCTTATTTTTATTTTTATATACTTTTTCATTTTTTGGATCAAGTTTTAATTGCAGTAAAATGACGATTCCATCACTTAAATTGAATGAAGTGGAATTGAATGGAATTCATTCATATTTTAGCTTATTCTCATGTTTGGTATCAAAAATTAAGTTAGAATACTATTCCATGGGAATAACTATTCTCACATTAAGTAAGAAAAGACATTCCACAATTACATTGATGGAATAATCATTCCATTGTAATAAAATTTGATTCAAAAATTAAAAACAAATAAAAATTAAGGAACAAATAACTACTTTGTAATAAAAAATTTCTCTCAATTACTGTAATGGGTTGTAAAATGACAATTTTACTCGTTGACTTTATTTTTGAACTAGATCCGAACTCGAGCTAGAAAATAACTGTTTTATCCCTAAGTCTTTTTTTTTTTTAAATCGTATTTTGGGCTTCCAAAAGGATAATAAAAATATTCATTTATATTACTTAGTAACTAAGCAAATTTTGATCCGATCTAGGCTCGGGTTGTAAAATGAGACCACTACTCTTGGGTTCTTTTTTATCCAAATTTGTATTTTGAGCTTCTCAAAAGTTTAAAAATATTTGTCGATGTGTTTCTTAATAATTAATAAAATTTCATCTCAATTCGAACTGAAATTGTAAAATAATGATTTTAACACTAGGTCATTTTTTATCCAAATTCGCATTCTAAGTTATTCAAAAGACTAAAAAAATATCATTGACATATTTCTTAATAGTTAAACAAATTTTAACTTGATCTAAATTCAGATTACTTAATGACTATTTTGTGCTCTTTTTGAGCTAAATTTGTATTTTAGGCATTCCAAAAGATTAAAAAATATTTATTAACATGTTTCTTAATAGTTAATAATTTTTTTTGGGTCTAATTTAAACTTGAATTGTAAAATGACTGTTTTACCTCTAAACTTATCTTTACTCAAAATCGTGATTCGAAAATAAAGTTTATTTTTATAATTTTAAAAAAATTAATACTAGTAATTTTTATTATATTTCATTATATTTAAAATATGTCATCATGTTATGGATTTTTAAATGTATATATCATTCCCATTAGTTTCATGTTGGCAACTAAATAAAGAATAGGATAAGCATTCTATTCCATTCTCACTTGCATTCCATTCTTACCTCTTATTTCATTCCATTTCCTTCTATTTTCACGTACCAAATATGGCCTAAGTGTCTATTCCATCCTTTTTATTTTATCATTTTCATTTCTATTCTCTTTATCATAGAAGGGGCGGACTTAAAAAAATAATGGATTATTTCGTTTCTAATAATTATTTACTTAATCAGTGGATAGAAGCATACTCTAAATTGAAATGTTGCTTGATTATTTTTACTAACTTAAAGCCCCAATTAAAATTATTTTTTTTTTAAATTCCAATTGGATAACTTTTATAATTTCCATTACTAATCTTGTTTGTATTTTGGTATTGCTAACTATCTACTCTTTTTTGTTCAATCATCTGATAAGTTAATACATATACGGTAACAGATAGTAAAAACTCCATAAAATTCATCTTTTAAACCCATTTTAAGCCATAATGACTACTTAGAGCTTGAGATAAACAATCTATATATATATATATATATATATTATTTTTCATTTAACTCTTGTACATAAAAAATGAAATTTAATCCTTTTATTGTGAATTTATAAGTTGTTTTCTTTTTCTTGTATAACTATCCAGTTTGGTTCTTCAACTCAAATGATGAATAAGAAAAATAAAAATATATTCAATTTATTTAATCGATTTTCCTAGAATAGGATAAACAAAAGAAAGTTTATATCTCGAACGAATCAAAATTGATAACATATGGAGAGTTAATGATATCTTATAACTAATTGATTGAACAACAACTTGTGGATCACCTAAAAAAGAATACTTATTATTTGATCGATATCCTGATGTAACAAGTCCAATAGGAGCAATGCTTGAAATAACAATTCATAAGAGTGAGGCACTTAGCACGGTGGTTGAGCTCCATTTTTTACCCACTCATCACCTGAGTTTGAACTCGAGGCCCTCCCCCAGGCTTACCTATCAAAAAAAAAAAAAAAAAAGAAAAGAAAAAAAACACACACATACAGATACTGAGATTGGCCAGAACAAGACAATAGCCAAAAAGAATTACTAAATAACTTAAAAAAAATTGACACGACTGCTATGAATGGTCCAATACTGAATAAACGAGTATCTCCTCTAGATGGTAATACTAAATAAACGAGTATATCCTCTAAATGGAAAAAAAAATTCTCTTGAAAAATAATTTTATCCCATCTATTAGGGCTTAAAGAATTCCCAAAGGGCAGCATATTCGGGGTCAATACGTTGTTGTGTTATTGCATGTATTTCTATTTCTAACTAAATAATTACTAGCACACACATGTAATTCCTAATGCAAGAGTCGAAATAGGAACAAACATCCATACAATCCTATGGACTTCTTTTAAGGATTCCAACCTAGAAAAGAATTAATAACCTATACTTATGTTGTATTAATTATCATTTTAATGATAATTTATCTCATAATGATATTGATGCTACTTAGTATCGTTATTTGCCAATTTCGTTCTTTTAACTAATTGAGGAAGAATTTACAAATTGACAAAACTTGATGGTCGAATTTTCCATCTCGAAGAAAAAGCATTCCAATCTTCTATCAAAAAATTTCCACTACTCTTTTTGGAGTTTCGACTCTTACATAAAGTTCTTATTTCGACAATTTAGGAGAAGGTTTTTTTACTAATGAATCGAGATTTAAAACCACTCCATTCAGGATTCCATACTCTATCAAAAAGTCAAATTTCTAAATTCTCATAAGACCTTCCTCAAATTCCTTCCAAAGATTGTTGAATAATTTTTATAAATTTTGTCATTTCATTGATTTGTATTAAATTATGAGCTTATGAATCCTCTTCTTTTTGCCATTGGACTTCTTAGTCAAATTCATTGTAACATTTACAATGATAAACTTTACGAAGATCCCATTGTATTTTGGAAGCTCATAGTATTGGTCCTAATAAAATCCAATTTATTGCTTCCTTTTTGCCAATCACGCTTACTTTCTCAACTCATTCTAAAAAATCAAATTTTTGTAATAAACTTTGATATTCAATAGCTTCTCTTAAAAATAATAATAAAAAATTCAAACATTTATTTATCCAACCATGAGGTAGATCAGTTGTAATAACCTGATTTTTTTTTTAATTTGCTTAAGTGTGGTGGTGATATTTATTATAATAAACATCTAGAAAATTGAGGATTTGAAAATTTTTGGAATGATAAAATTAGTTGGAAAGATTTTCGGATTAAATTTCTTTTATGTGGGAGTTTAATGTAAAATTTCTAAACTTTTATCCAAATAATTCCCAACCCGATTACCATTTGGTTCAACCCAAGCCCATTAACCCATGAGTCAACTTGTCCTTTGACTCACCTCAACTCACTTCAAATCACTTTATCACTCGCTGAGTTGACTCATGAACAGTAACTCTCAATCATCTCCCGGTAAATTTTATCATCTTCCATCCATAATTCCATACATCTCTCAAATTATTTAGTTAATTAGTCAAAAAGAAGACCCTACATAAATGACTTTAAAGCATTTCTCTCAAATTATTTAGTTAAATAGTCAAAAAGCAAGCATGATTCTCGGATCATGCCACCCATTTTATACATCTCCATCCATCCTCCAATACCTATCCTAAATTATTTGGTTAGATAGTCCAAAAAGAAAAAGGCAAAGCAAGATTTTTGGATCACGCCACCTATTGTATATGCATGATCCTACTTTAGTGGCTTTGAAGCATGAGAAGTGGAGGTTGTCTTCTCCATTGACATTTTCTCTATACTCCCATGACTTCTTATAAATTTACGTGCTTTCAAAGAGCAAAAAAAATAAGAGAAAAAAAATTTATTATCAAGTGTTGGTTGGAGATTTGGTGTTTCTTGGAGGAAGAAGAAAAGCTTAGAACTTTCCAATTCGGTTGGTGTTCAAGGCTAAACTCCTCTTCATTCTCAGACTCGGTCACCAATATCTTCATTGAGGTAGGATGAAGAACCTCTTAAAATGTATTTGATGCCTTCAATTTGAAGCTGAAGCATTTTCTGGGTTTGAAGTATGAAATTTGATTGTGATAAAAAAAAATACCCATATATTGGGGGTTGGGAAGCTGAAACTTTGATTGATGTAGTCTAGTATGTTGATAGCTTTCTGTTTGTAACTTCTGATGTGCTTCTGACCCCTAAAATGGTGGAATTAGGTTTCGGCTAAAGCATAAAAGTTGTAGCCTTTAAGTTTTCTTTCCAACCCAAAAATATTTGCATCAATCCAATTTGTGAGTCAAAAGTTATGCCCAAAATACTGAACATGTGTAAAACCGTATCTTCTGAACAAACTGACTTCAAGGCTGTTTTTGAAGCTTTAGACTTTAGAATTTTAAAAAGTGTAAAACATGAAAGTTGTAGGTCCTAAAGTCTAGTTTCTACAGATATAAAGTTTATAGATATCGAAGTTTTGCTCTATTTTATATGAATTTTCTTTCAAGCTGCTGTCTCTACTTAGTCTTTAATTGATGCTTGTTCGGATTTTTTTTAGAATTTTATGTTTAAAGATCTATTTAAATTTCTACTTACCCTCTATTAGTTGTAGTTATGTTAATAATTTATTTATGTGTAATTTTGTTCATATGGCCTAATCTAGTAAAACATTTATACTATTTGATGAAATATTGAAGTGGACTATTAAGTTGAGACTACTTAGTTATCTTCCAGTTGATATGAAATTCTTTTAAATTGGATATTATATATTATTTGACACTCTAATAGTTATGATAACTGATTGGATGACTTATTCAAACTAAAATGGCTAAGTAAAACTAAGTATTTGATAAAATGCCCAAATGAAACAATGGACTTGTTCTTCCCTCATTTGGTCTTCCTTGAATGAATTTGATTTATTTTAATTGATTTTTTTAGGCATTGTTTTGTCAACCTAGTAAGTTATATAACTCTATTTTTATGATTAGGTGAATTTAATGAAACTTATTTAAATACCTTCCTAAACATTGGAATAATTCTATAGACATTTGTGGATATTTTGAAGTCGAAAACCTATGATAAGGGTTTTTTTATAAATAAGATAATGACTGAAATTTATTCAAATTATTTTGAATAATATTATTCTCCTACCGAATCAAAAGTTTAGAATGAATTAGTTTTGTAATCTCACATTGGCTTAATTGTTCAACTGATGTACCTTATTATCCAGTTAGAATAAAATAAAACTTATAAATTTTTTTAAAATTTAAATATAAGTCCAAAGAGCTATTTATTTTCTTTATATTTCATAAAATAATAAAATAAAAAGGAAAAAGAGGTAAAAATCGAGATTGCAGCCAATGAGGTTCGAACTCACGATTTCAAATCGCAATTAGGGTCACCCGCTCACTAAGCTGCCAACCTCGACTTAATTAATATACCATTAGAAATAATTTTATTCTTATCAAAGGTAGTACGGCAAACTTGTCAAAACAATTAACTAAAATACTAATTCGAATTCTAAATTATTTTTACCTACTTGCTACTTATTAATTTACATATAGTGTCTACCTTTGTGATAATAATATTAGTGACTATGTTAAATCTTTGATTTATTGAGAATTATTATTGAATTATAGATTTAGATAAAGTACTTAAAAATATATTACATATGACTGAATAATCCCACTTAAGATTCATCGCCCGAGAACATTGCCGGTTGTTATTAAAAATGTCTTATTTCCATACAAGGTACCCTTGGGAATGTAAAAAGGTGAGAAGAAATTAAGACACTCGGTGCTAAAGTTATTTTTGGCAATGGGGTGATGGGTGGGTAGAAATGACCTTTAGATGCAGATGTGAACATATACATTTTATTTGGGAGATGCTCTTTTCTGACCTGGCCAATCAGGTAGCCGGTCGCGACGACTAGGTTTTTGGTGGGTGACACCATCGGAATGCATTGGATGTTACGCCCGTAAATTCACTAGTTTCCAAGGCTGGGGGTAGAGGATGATAGAAGTATGATTATGCGAGGAGGATTTAGATTAAACTCCTTTTATCAAATTTTATTATGACTGGCAATCTTTTTTGCTTATGTATGAATGATGTGTTAGAATTATTTACTTATATTTAAATCCTTTAGATGTAGAAAAAATATATATATGAAACCTGTATCACTATGAGATTTGATCCCGAGACCTTGAAGATCTGAATCTGATATCCCCACCACTACGACACTAATTTCATTGTGGTATAAATAACAACATTAAACTATTTAACGTGTGAGTGAAATTGTAGTTACAGTGACGGTTTTATTGAACCGTTGTAAGTATAATTTACATTATTCAGTTGGGATCTATTGAATTAATTGTTGCATGAACAGTATGCCACCTAATTATATTCACTGTATTGGATCACTTAATATAGTGTAGTATTACGACTACTGCATATAGACACCTAGGAGAATCTTACTACTGGGCTTCAACAGCTCACCCTTTTGTGGAAATATTTTTTTCAGGATATTAAGCACAGGGATACTGAAGTTGAGCTAGAAAGAGATTAATTTCTCTTAAATATTTCACTAGAAGAGTTATCTATTTTTTTTCTTGCGCGGCACTGAAAGACTTTATTTATTATTGTGGTCTGTAGCAATAATTGTTGGACGATTGTAATAAAGAAGTTTAGACCTACTTTGCTTTTATTTGATATGTAATATTAACCACAAGGTTGGAACGCTTAGATGGCTCTATAATACTATTCTTTATCTTTATTTTGTACTCTGTGGTTGAACCCTACCAAATGATTCAGCCTAATGGCTTATAAATATTGGTTGGGATAAACTAGGGATTTTGAATACTTTAAATTTTTATTGCGAGTCAATCCCAGTTTGAAAGAAAATTTGGGGTGTGACAGCATGTTGTTATCATCTTAGTTTTATACCTAACAAATAATCCTAAGTCACCTTCTGGCATTCGGATTATGAAAATCCAAGACGTGACAAATTCAGCTCTTTTTCACCTCTAACTATAGTTCACCCTAGCCCGAGTGTACCTACGCCCATGCTTGTGGGGCTATAATGATGTCACGAATTATAAGTTCCAAAAAATTGTGCTCTTGGATTAACTTTACAACAGCGAAATGATGTATGTATTTTATTTCATGCTTTCTGAATAATTTTGTTTATGTTAGTATTTAATTGTGAACTTATTTTAATATTTATATTGTTACTTGTTACTTTAGTTATGCTAACAGTCACAGACTCTATGTAGAAATTTATCTGATAGTACAATTATAACAGGTGCATATATACAATTATGGAAATATAGCAAATAAAATTGGAAAAATATTAAAATAGTAAATATATAAAAACCCTTCAAAGACCATCTCAAAGTCTTTCTTTTATTTTATTTTTCTAAAAATATCACAGATTTGTAGAGTTTAACAATAATTAGAAGCAAATCACACTCCAATTTTTTTTTTTTTGTTCTCAATTTTTTTACCATGCGTTGAGACATCAGTAGCCAATTCAAAATGAGTTCCAAGGCTGCAATTTTTTTCCTTTTTTAATGTGATGTTATATAATTTTTTTAATCAAAATGATATGCATAATGAAGTATCTCTACAAAAAAATTCTTGTATAATTTTTGAAAAAATTATTAAAAATATATTTTGTGTAAATTACAATTTGCACTGTGTGTTCTTGGTCAAATATTAATTCCACTTCAAGGTTTGAGTTTTTTAATTGATACAGATAAAAATCTGAATTTTTAATTTATTCCTATGTCAATCCTCCGTAAGGTTCTATTAGAAAATTTCCTGTTAAATGTTATTCTTGAATAAATTATATTTTACATCTTTGAGCTTTAATTAGAATCTCATTTTAAGATTTGGTTTTTTTTTTCTTTTTAATTAGTTAACAATTAAAAGTTTCAGTGACCATTTTGCTCATAAAACCCCTATATTCTCACCGTTAACTATTTAACTTTTAGGGACAAAATGGTTAGTGAAACCCTTAGTTGTTACAAAAAATGTTTAAGCCCTTAGTTGTTATAAAAAGAAATCCTAACCTTGCAATGAGATTTTAGGTAAAGACTAAGGGTTTAAAGTGTAATTTACCCGCTACTTTTATTAAATGAGAAAAAACTATTTTTTCAAATGTGAATCTATATTGAAGTTTAGAAAATGTTACAAGTTGGTTAGACTTTACAGATACATATATATTTGTACATATATATGTGTATTTTTGCATATACAAGCTAATCCTATGTATTAGAAGAGCATTAAAATCATAAATAATTACAAACAATTTGGGAAAAATACAAGAGTAAACTTACAAGTCGAATGCTAATTGGTTAAGTTTCAACACGTATAAGAGAGCAAATATATCGTTAGTATCGACCTCGATATCCAAAATAATATATTGTGCAGATCATCACCACCCTCCACCATGTGAAAATTAGTTGCGACTATTCCAATTACCACTATGACTATAATTATGAACATACATCTCTGTGATAATATTTTCATTGTTTTGGTCACAAAATATTGCAATCTCTTCAAAAAATATAAAATATAATACTCTTCATAAATGTTATAGTTATGGAAGATAAGAGTTCAGGAAAGATGAAAGAGGGGTTAAAGATAAAGGATATATTTAGTAAAAAAAAATTACAATTATTCATCTTTTAATACTCTCCATAAATATTACAATTGTAGAAGATGGAAGGTTAGGAGAGATGGAAAACGTGGGTTAGCAAAAAAATAATTTTATAATTATTTAGTCTTTAATACTTTCCTTGAATATTACAATTATGGAAGATGGGAGAAAGGGTTAAGGAAGAAGGATACATTTTGGTTTGTCTCACAATATGATGGTAAAATAGTAAAAAAAAAAAAGTTTTACAATTATTTAGCAAATTTATGGTAAAATATAGATATATAATAGATACACATGTATGTATATATGTATGGATATGTGGTAAATGAAAACTAATAGCAGAATGGATGTTAGGGGAATGCATACGTCGGTTTGGTTTCAATTCACATTTAACTTATAATCAAACTAATTTTTTTGGTTCCTGAAATTTAGACCTACAACCGAACTAATTTTAATTTGGAATCGAACTAAAACAAAAATATCAGTTTAGGTTAGTTTAGTTTTAGGTTAGCCTAGATCAGGTTGAGCTTGTTTGCATATTTTGGGTTGTTAAACATCCAAATAAGTAATGTTAAAAATTCAAATAAGTAATTTAAAAATTCAAATAAGTTTGAAGTTTAAGCACAATTTTTCGAATCTATGATATTATATATAATATAACTATATGTATCATATTTTTCGGATTAATTTCAAGTTGGGTGATATATTATATATTATATTTTTTAAATTAGTTTCGAGTTAGTTCGAGTTGAATTACTTTCAGTTCAAGTTCAATTCAATTTTTTATTTACTAACCTAAGAATTGAACTGAAAATATTAAATTTTTAATATTTTTTAACTCAAAATCGAATCAATTTTAATATAAATACTCAAAACAAAGTGATTGAATTAATTCAATTTTTATTTCATTTTATTTTTTTTGTGAACCTTTAATGCAAGCTAGGAGAACCGTGGATGTAGCAGGCCTGCCTTGCAAAACGTAAGTTATAGGAATTCAATTTTATTTATATTTTGTAAGCTACAGGTAAAAATGGAAGTGGGAGCCCCCTCTCACTTTTTTTTTTTTTTGGTTGGTTCTTTTGGTGTTTTTGTCAAATTGTCAGGTGGGCAGTGAAAGGGAAGGCTTTTTGTGAGGGATGACACAGCTTGTAGCTATTTTTGAATTTTATATTTTTAAAGTTAAATATTATTCGTTAATTAATGTGAAATTGATAATTATATTTTTAAATTAAATAATCAAATCATTAACTAAATGAGAAAATTTAATCAACTTAAAGAACATAAAGTGTTCAAAAATAAATTCAAACCCCTTATCCTTTTGGTGAGAGTGCGAGTGTGGGAGTGCATACCCAAAAAAAAAAAAAAATGGGCAAATGATTTAGTTTGGGAGACGAATTTCTGAAATCGTAATTTTAAAATGTAATTTATCAAAAAAGGGAGGAAACAGAGCATTAAAATACGATATTAAATAATGCGAATTCACATTATTAAAACGCAATTTCATTAATGATATTTTTAAAATTATTTTTTTAAAATAATATTTACTTAATATTTTTTAAATTACGAATAAAATTATTTTTTGAAAAATATTTTAGAGTCTAAAATTCAAATCCTTAATTATTTTTTAAAATAGTATTTACTTAATATTTTTAAAATAGGAATAAAATTATTTTTTTAAAAACATTTTAGAGCCTAAAATCCAAATCATACAATTTTTTTTGGTGGACCATGAAAGATTTGATAATGTCTCTTAGGACTTATGCTTCTGACAGTGCCTCAGAATTATTCGTCAGATGTGACCTAAGAAAGAAATACTTCTTTGTGGCTTGAATGCCGTTATAAATGGCTAGGGTTTGCTAAATTTTATCTAGTTTCATTCATTGAAATGCTTTTTGGCGGCAAGTGGCACGCATACTTTGGAAATGCTTTCAGTACTCTTTGTAATTTTAATTTAGCAGTCAACGTTGTCATCATTTTTAATAAATTCAAAACTGCATAATTACATACATGCTAAATTCAACATCCCATTTAGATTCATTTTGGCTAGTTGATTATATTGAAATCTATATCCAATTGATCCCAAGTTGGGGGCAATCATGTCCTGTTACCCATGTCCTCCAACTTCCTCGTTTTCTTTTAACACCTTGAAATCAGTCAAATCACTTATTGTAGGTAACATTAGTTGGTCTGTGTGGTACATAACCATGTAACTGAAATGGCTGTCCCTTATTTTTTTCTTGAACTATGTACCCCTTAACACACTGGAAAACAATTACTTTTCAGAAATAAGTGGAAAAACGGGGAAGAAGATTAAGGGTTGATTTTACTGTTGCATTACACTCATGCAGCAGAAAATTTGCATTCGACTTGTTCATTTGAATTCTCGATGGTTTATATAATCATGCATGATCGGTGGAAAATCTTCATTTGGCATGTTATCGGGGTCTTTATTGAAGAATTAAGAGTGAATGAAGAAACTGATGATGATAAAATTTCTCAGCCTTACCTTATTGTTCTTGGGTGCTTCTACACTACTTGCAAAGAACCATAGTTGGTTTTTTTTTTTGGGGGGGGGGGTGTTGGTAAATTTTGGATTATTGTGAAGAGTCCTTGCTTTCTCCACGAACTATTTTACATGCTAATTCTGAATTTGAAAGGCACACAATGTCAAAATATCAGCATGGCCCTTTCTTGATGATGTAATGTTTTGATGAAAAACTTTGGTAGTTCATTTTGGCTATTAATTTTTTCAGAAACATGAGTGTGACCACAAGCGAATCATCTGCAGATTCACAGGCTTAAGGTTTTAACTTGTTGACTTGTGATGATGTTCAAGGATAACATATAGTATCCAATATGAACTTACCAAAAGAAAAAAATCGAATATGAAGGCGTTTCAAGGTAAAGCCATACAAATTATAAGTGATACTTCTAACCTTTCCTACCTGAGGTGGTTGCCTTTGAACATCTAATTGGTTGCACTATATTTTTGAAAATTTTGATACGTTTACTGTGTATATTTAGTTTGTTCTTTGAAATAATTTCAAAGTGCAGATCTCCCGGATGCATGATTTAACTTAAAAAATGATTATTTCAACAGTGTACTAGTCTATGTCTTGAAATTATTTGAACTTTTTTAGCTTCATTTCTATTCTTAAATTGCAATTTTAATTTGCGGTGAATGGTCCAGTTGTGGGGATAGCAGCGATTGCACCATTCTCTTATTGTCTAGCATTTGACAACTTGCCAATGGAGATCCAACGACTTTGTTGTAAAGTCAACTTTAAAGCATTAATCTTTGTTCCGCACATTAAAGCTCTTGGAGATACTCTTGTCAGTCGCCTTCGGTATCCACCTCAGCAAAGTGAAGCAATTGGTAACAATTACCTAAGAGAGGTGTCTGATGCAAAAGACAAAGAAGTAGGAAAGTTTGTTGTCCTACACCTTCGGTTTGACAAGGTTTGGTCCAATTCTTTCATAAATTTAGTAATTTATTTATATTTTATATTCTTGAGGGTCCTCCGGGTAAAGAAAGAGGGACTCCTGCTTGATATGCTTCGATAATTATGACTTTCAAGACAATTTATTTAGACCTACCATGCAACTCTGTTCTATAAGCACGTGAAAATTTTGCATTGATGGGCAAACTACCCCAAGGATCCTCTCAGTTCTTTTCTTCGGTTGTCTAATCTTTATTCTTCTTTACATATTGTTATTTATTAGTAAACTTCATGCTACCTCTGGTTCCATCACATATTGGTGTCATCAGTAAATTTAAAGTTACCTCTGCTTGCTACTACTTCATTTTCCATTTAGTTTGCATATGAGTTTAGGCTGTTAAAAAAAAAAAATTGATTATGAACACACAATGTGGTTGTGATGCAGGATATGGCTGCCCATTCAGCCTGTGATTTTGGTGGCGGTAAAAGCTGAAAAATTGGCTCTTGCTAAGTACAGACAAGTGATGTGGCAGGGAAGAGTGTTAAACTCTCAATTCACTGATGAGGAGCTGAGGAATCAGGGGCGTTGTCCACTGACTCCCGAAGAAATTGGGTTGCTGCTAGCAGCTTTGGGCTTTGACAACAATACTCGTTTATATGTTGCCTCCCACAAGCTTTATATGTAACTTTTCTATAAGTCAACTCAAAAAAGTGTAATGTAATCCAACTACTTTGGCTTGGCAAATTCGCTTCTCCTCTTAAAAGGGATACTAGTGTGTCTATATTATCTAAATTCTAATGTTGTTGATGATTGTGTTTTCCCAAGTATATGGTGGAGAAGCTAGGATCTCAACCTTAAGGAATTTGTTTCCGCTAATGGAAGACAAAAAAAGCCTGGCCTCTGCAGAGGAAAGGGCCCGGATTAAGGGAAAGGCTTCTATATTAGCTGCAGTTGATTACTATGTCAGTATGAACAGTGGCATCTTCATTTCTACTTCTCTAGGAAATATGCACAATGCATTGGTAAGCCATTGTCTCTTTTTCTTAAAAAGACTCCCTAATCTACAAATACTGCTGGCAAACAGCGTGGATCCTATTATGTGAATTTACTCAGAATAATTTGATTAGTCAAAAGTTATCAAACCAGTTCATGATTTGTGATGCAAATATCAGGAGTCAATTGTCGGGTTGAACCCATGTAAATAACAAATTAAAGTTAGGTAATGTTGGGGACATCGAGTTTATTGGGACAGTGGTGTAAAACATATAATAAGTTAATGAAGGATGAAGTTAGGTTGTATCATTGTTTTCATTTATTTTCAAAAGGAGGTTCATAGAATAGATTGGATATTTACCAAAAGAGTGCAGTACAAAAAGAAACGCGCTTGCATATTTCATATACTGACTGAAGAAACTCGGGAAAAGATATTAGGATGATGGGATTTGTGTTGGAGATTTGGCTTATGTGTACGTGATATCCTTTTGCTACAATTTTTTCAAAACTTTCTGAAGAATATTGCTGCAATGATTTTGAATGCTAGAGAGTTCTAATGCCAGAGTTGTGAATTTAACAGGTTGGGCACCGAACTTTTGAGAATTTTAAGATGATTCGGCCTAAGATGGCATTGTTGGGCCAGCTCTTTCTGAACAAGAGCATGGTTTGGTCAGAATTTCGACAAGCGGTGGCAGAAGGGCACGAAAGCAGACAAGGACAGATCAGGATTAGGAAGCCGAAACAGTCTATGTACACATATCTTGCGCTTGACTGCATGTGCCATGCTCAAGGTGAAGTCATTCAAGCGAATGTGAGTGTCCCTTGTGTATTGAAGAGATTATTCAATTGCTACTATTGTTTGTATTGTAATACCTAAATAAGATACGATACTATCCCTTTTCTGGGTTTTCTCCTATCTGTAGAAAACACAGAAAATGGGATTGTATTGTCACATTTAGAAAAAAAAATTTGGGATTGTGAATTTGTATTGTGTATCTGAGAGATATGATTTATGAATAGCATTTCTAGACAGGCGTGTAATATAATTATATCATTCAACAAGTTACAATTGCTTCTTCCAGCTAGTTGAACCTTTCTACTTTTTGCTGTTCTTAGCTAGTTGAAATTCAGTGTGGATGTGCCTAAGTGGGAATGGACAAACAATTTGGAGACTGTAAGGTGTGTGATGTAACCCTCGCTGTCTCCCAACACTTCCTATTGCTATTCCAACTGTGACAACACATGGGACCAGGAGGGATGGTCCTGGGTCATATAGGCTCAAAATGATCGAACCTAAACCGACCTGTCCTTGTTTTGCTGTGTCCCAATTTACATACCACGAGACAGGACAAGCAGCTATGATCATAGCTGAGTTTGGGAAGAAAAAAAAAAAAAAATTGTCCTTGTTTTGCTGTGTCCCAATTTACATACCACGAGACAGGACAAGCAGTTATTATCATAGCTTATTATCATAGCTGAGTTTGGGAAGAGAAAAAAAAAATTATTTTTTTTTTTTTGGTAGCTGGCTAATTGCTAGTCGCTAAAAAATTAGTTTTTTTTTTTTTTTTTTTTTTAAGAAAGGAAAAAAGTTAACTTTTTAGTAGTTAGTTTTTTAGTTTTTTTTTTTTTTTTTCGGTTAATTTGATATTTTTGCCCAAAAAAAAGTTTAAGATGTAAAAAGGTAAACATAATTATTTTAGAAAAAAGCAAAAAACTAATAGTTAGAAGGTGAGCAATTATTTATTTATTTATTATTATTATTATTATAACGTTTACTTAGCCGCAAATCTACTTCTTAAGGTTAAAGTCAGAATAAGTACTTTATGCCCATCACATTATTGTGGAACTTTTAGTTTACCAAAAGGCTTGAACAAGTACAAAAAAAAAAAAAAAAAATAGAGAAAATGAGAACACTAATGAGTGCTTCAGTTGTTTGTATTTATAATTCTACAATCTATATAGAATAAATAATATATATAATTACAAATCAATTCAATCATCTTAAATATCTACACTACCGTACATTGAATATATCTTATAGTTAATAGTCCCCTCAAGCGGAAGCATGCATGTCATATGTTTCACTTGTGCATATGTATTGAACATGCATGTCCCTTACAACTTTAGTAAATAAGTCTGCAAGTTAATATTGAGATTTCACATGAATTGTTATCATATTCTAGAGGAATTTCTCTCGAACAAAATGAGTTTACTTTTATATGCTTTATCTTTTTGTGGAATATGTAATTTAAGTTATTATGAACCGATACCTAATTATTACACATTAACTCTATAGGAGGAGTTCATGCTCCACACGAAGTTCTTCAAGTATATGTTTTAGCAATACCAATTCACATAATGTGTGTGCTATAACTCGGTATTCATATGTTGCACTTGACTATATTAGAACAATTTGCTTTTTTTTTTTTTTCCTAAAACTAGACAATGTGAGTTTCCTAGATTTAGCCCAAGAAATAGTTATTCCCATTTAACTTTCAAGTAGTCAATTAAGGGATTTGTGGAATTTGGATAGTAGGGGTGACTGAAGAGGTCTTGTTTTGGATTCCATATATAAACCACTGGAGATAAATGTGAAAGATTGAAATGAAGCTATTGGAAATCAACAAAGGTTGCTAGAATGAAACTGATCGGAATGTGCCTCTCTCAATTGTGATGGTAGGGGTGAGATCGACAAAAGTTGCAAAGATCGACAATGACAATGATTGACCCTATCACTAAGATTCACAATGAGAGTCGACAGTCGATGATGAGGGTCGATGATGACCAGCGTTGTCGCTAGGGTTTACAATAAGGGTTGACGACAACAGTCGACAACAAGAATTGATGATTACATAGTTGATAAGTCAATGATAGTATTGTGTACTGAGCAAATATAATGATAACGCCAGTAGGCACTGAAACAAAAAATACTTTTTTCAATTTTAGTTCTTGATACATACATGTTCTTGACACATACACAATAATATAGTTTAAGGAAAATAGATTTATGATCTCTACTATGATGAAGTAAGTACGAAGAATTGGAGAAAATAAGAGACACTAATGAATAGTTTGCTTGTCTGTATTTATAACACTAGAATTTATGCAGAATAAGTAATGTGGTATAATTACAAATCAATTATAATCTTCTTAAATATCTACATTACCTTATATAAAATATATCTTACTGTTAACAAGGATTTTTTTGGCAAGTAATTTTAGCAAAAGATTTTTTTTTCTTCTGCCATCCTTAGGAATCATTTGAAAATTTTTGGGGAAAAAAATGAAAATAGAAATTGATGGTTGCAAGTTTAAACCATATTCTCTATTGAAATTGGATAATACTGCTGCAGTTTCTATTGAGGTTCTATTTAAAAAAAAAAAAGAAGAAATTTACTCTGCAAGATCGAAGCATCCTTGTTAATTCTATAAATTCAACCATCTCATTTAACGTGTTGACACATCATATAAAGGCGTTGCTTAATTTTCAATAAACGAACACATACTGTTTCACATTAATCAATGCTGCAAATTGTGTTTTGTTGCGCCCTTCACTTAGGATAATCTTACTCTAATGGCAATTAATATACAAGGAGTTGAATGCCCCTTTGTGTAGGGGAGGATGAAAAGCACTTTCAAGCCATTTGAAGCGGGTAGATTTCTGCTGGCTTAGCTCCAGATTTTCATCATATTTTTGTCTTTAATTGAGAATTATAATTTTTAGGGATTTTTTGTGGTATACGGGTAGCACCCCTTGATGCCTACTCAATAAATTTTTTCTTTTATTTATCAAAAATATATTACATATATATTATATAAATAATTTTTAGCCCACCAGATAGTTCATGTGCCTTATCAGATATTAGCCCATCAACTCGAGGATGGTTAAATAAAATTGCAGGATATAACGCTATGCAATCAGAATTCCAGAAAAAAAAAGAATTAGATTGATGTAACTCTCTTATGCACCCATCACTTTAAATAAAATAAGCCACAAATACACATTTTTTTTTACAACAGTACCATTAACACATTATTCTGGTACAATTTTCCGGATAAATTTTTTTTTTTGGTAGAAAAGCGTATCCCCTTGCTCTGTAGTGCTACGATGCCAACTTGAAAACTCAGTACGTACCAATTCAGATGATGCTGAGAATAATCATGAAGAACTTATCAGAAGATACCCAGTTAATGCAGAGCCTAATAACCCAGAGAGCTTCAGAAAGTCCGCCTTGTAATGAGCAAGATTTAGAGAGAAATGCCTAGAATTTACCCCTGTTGATCCCACTGATCACTGGATTTCGCGCCGGGTAGATTTGGAAGCTGACCATCTTTCTTATCTGCTTCAACAGCTGGAGACCCACTCCCGTTTCGGAACGCAGCCAATTCCTTTACCTCCGCTTGAGCAGGAGAGGAGGAAGCCATCCCTTCCTCGATGGGCAGGGTCCTCTTTGAGCCCTCCAAAGCAACACCAAGAACTATATTCTCCTCCAAGGGAGGTCTTGATAATGGTGGATGCGTTCTCTCACTTTCTTGTTTTGATTGCAAGGTGGATGGATGATGATCACCTGTTTTCTCACCAATGGTATTCGGCAAAGAAGTAGGACTGTGAAGTACTGAATTGTTCTGCTGAGTATTCCCCAGAGCTGTCTTCTTGGGTAACTTGCTATTAGAGATGTTCTGAATATGAGTTGAGCCTAGGGCTTTGGAATCAGAGCTTGACACTTCTGCAAACTTGGAATTTGTCTCGGAGGCAGAACTTGATGTTGATTTTGTCGACACTTTATCGCCTGCCTTACGATCAGATGTTGACGTTGCTGCTGTATTGTCCATTTTGGTGTTAGAATTTGCCAGATATCCCGCCTTTGCATCTAATTTTGCATCGACTATTGGTTCCTCCCTTGCCCTCGAGTCAGACAATGGTGTCTCTTTGGCTTTGACATCAGACATTGGTGGTGCTCCACCCTTGGCATCTGTCTTGCCATCGGGTGTGGACCGGACAACCGCCTTGCTGTCCTGCTCTCCATTTGTTCGTGTTGACCGAGTTTGGGTTTTTGCTCTGTCTTCTCCATTGATCTTGTAATGAGGTGGTTCGATCAGCAGCAAAGGACGATTAGACGGTGCCCCACCATTAGTGAAGATTGAGTCTGCAGAAGGTATGTTATCCAAATCAGAGTCCCTGTATACTTTCTGAACGGTACGAATGGGAGTGGCAAGTCTAGCACGGTGATGGCTGATCACTCTGAGAAGATCCAGCAGTATAGCTTCCTGCTTTTTTACCAGGGAAAAAGAAAAATTACCAAGAGACTATTACACATGCATAATTGAATTCAAATGAGATGCATCTCCATAAACAACCATTAGAGCAGTTGGGATGAACTTCTATTGCTTTATTTGGCCATGGAAAAGATAGCGGGAAATGGAAACTAAAACCACATTTGAGTGGAACCAATCAACTCTATTAAAACTGGGATAGGGCTCTAAGAAAGAAAGGCATCCAAAAATCCAAGTATCCAACCACCCCACTCACACCACTTGTAGTCCCATTTAATGCATTTAGCGTGAGAAAATACCTATTCATCCCATACTGAAATTGATTATCTTATCCACCAAAAGAGTCTCCAGTCTGGTCAGAAACTTTCAAGCCACCAACTTCCCCAAACTTCTAATTACAATGAGAGGTGTTGAACTGGGCCTAATATTCCTGATGAAAAATAATTGCATGGATGCAAGCATGTCGGAATTGGAATATTTCAAATGCAAATGGCATTTTAAATGTCAATTTCCAACAAGGTTTACAGAGTTTGATGGCCTGATTGGTGAAGTTAAAATCAAATATTAATATTGCTCTTGTGAATTGCGCAATGGTAATCGGCATTATTAGTGCTTGTAATTGCACTGTACGTGATATCCTATCCTGTAATAATATCGTAAGTAAATGGAATTGCTGGAGAAAGGTTCACTTACCTTCACACACAGGAATTCTTCAAGATGTGAGGTCTTCACAAAGCAGGAGACCAAGATCTGAAAAACACGTTAAGGAAAAATCAAGTTTATGCCTAACTGATCAGTCTGATAGTCAGGTGGCCACTTCTAGAAAACCATTACAAGTCACAGAAAAGACACTGAGCTGCATCATCCAATTTTTTTGGTTCTTGTTTGATGAATAAAATCACTTTTACAATTACTTCAAAACAACTGCTAGCTGTATATTTTATTCCTTGGAGGTATGATCTAGAAATAAGGAGGTAAGGTATATGCCGGACTAGTATTACTTGTGAACTAATATAATTTGTTTCTGCATTGTTCCTTCTCACTGAAAAATGTCTGAACACATAGCTGCTCCTTTAGGAAGTATCCACGTTAAATAAATAAGGAGCCAATCCATCAGCAAGTCTAACACAATAAAGGCTAAATGCCAACCCCTTGATGTAAACTTATGACAGCTGATACTGTCTTCTTCTCACCACTCCCACCACTTCTTTGGCAAGTTATTCTCACGTACAAACATGTCTTCATTACGCACAAAAACACCTAATCTAGCAAAGTAACTATGTTCTCACTTGCACAATTAGTAACGAAAAAATAAACCAGGCAGGAAACAATACAGTAATGGTTTTCAAAATGTACATAATAAACAACAATGATTATATTTGTAGGTATAAGTGAGGGATTCGTGGAGGGACAATGGGTGAACACCTTGTCTATGCAGCAGGAGAAGACAGTTGCTCTTAATGATTCGGGAAGCCACCTGAGGAGTGACAAGTAGGGCTGCGAACAAGCAAGCCAAGCTAAGTATTAAAGTGCTCGAGCTTGTTTGCAGGAGCTCAAAATCTTATATTTAAGCTTAGTTTCTTAGTCTATAAGCAAGCTCGAGCTCGGCTCGGTTACAACAAACAAACTTGCTTGTGAGCTTTTGCCGAACCTACTTGTGCACCTGATCAAGCTTATTCACGAACTTTATGTTGAGCCTACTCAGGGACTTTCTGAAGAGCCCGCTTGCATGCCTATTAATGAATAATCTTAAAAAACAAATAAACTAACTTTTCTAATGTTACAAACAAGTTTTAAACTAATGTGTTTAAGTTTTGACTTTTTAACATTTTTCCATGAATAGTAAAGAAGAGTTTTTGCAAGCTTTTTCATGAGCGACTAAATGAGCTTGTTCATGAGCTATAAATGAATTTGTTCACTAATATTTAGATGAGATTGTTCATGACCAATAGACCAGCTGGTTCACAAACATTTAGATGAAAATGTTTGTGAGCTATAAAAAAGCTTGTTCCCTAACATTGAAACAAGTCTATTCATGAATAATAAATGTGCTTGTTCTTGAGTTTTATTGAGTCAAGCTTACCATTGTTTGAGCTTGGCTCGTTATTTATCAATCTTGAAATTGTGTTCGAGTTTGTTCATTTAGTTTCTCAAAAGGACATATATGAACTCGTTAGTGAGCAGCTTGTCAAACGCTTGGTTTGTTTGCAACACTAGATGACAGGAAGAACAAAGCATCCAAGAGAGAAGAAGACTAAGGGTTGCTGAGATAATTGAATCTCTAAAGTAAATGAGCGGAACTTTGGTATTTATATTGTCCATCCTTGGTTGTTAAGCTTAGTTAACTATTTAAGCCAGCTGAAGAAGGCTGATTAGCTAGTACAAAGGGGGTCAAATGATTGGATGTCTGAGGAATCAATGCTGTGGCAAATCAACTCTACAAGTTCAAGATACTCATTGGCAAGGGGCCTGCAACCTATCGTGGAGAGACAAGTGTCTCTGTGGTAGTTGATAGTTAAAGGAGCATTAACTGCTCAGACAAGTGCATTAAATACACCAAGTTCTTATTAGATGGCAGAGATAAATAACACTCAATGGTTCAATAAAAGTTTTACTCCTGCATCCAGTCCACTGAGTGTTATGATTGCCAGAACATAGTTATGCCTCTTTGCGCGCTTGCCAGCTCCTTATAAATATTGGTTTTTGGTGCAAGGGCATTTTTTTCCCATAAAGTTGGCTACTCTCAAACTTATGCCATTTATTTCTGGTAGGTATTCTTCTTTCTTATTTTATCTAGCTCGGAGCATTTCATTATTTTTGTGTTTCCCTTGCGTGTTAGTTACTGCCCCTAGGGGTGTATGTAAGGATCGAAAAATCGATTTAATCTGAGGTTATTGCTTTGGGTCCAGTAGAAAAATCAATTTGGTTCTCGGTTCCCAACATTTTAGAACTAGACCAGATCCAAAATCAATCCAAACTAGGACCAAGTGTAGAACCAGTACTCTTAATTTAAAAAAGCCTAAAATATGTTATAAGATACCCTAAAATACACTCCAGGACTTAAGAGAGGTAGAAAAAGAAACCCTAGTCCACCCTCATTCGCTTGCTTTCTCTCTCTCCGGCTTGGCCTCTCCAGTGTAATCTGGTGACTAGCCTTTCAAGAAAGAAGAGCTCAAGGCCCTTGAAAATTGGTACTCTCCACAACTTTCCGAAGCCCTCAATCATGCCAAACAAGAGACTCAGAAGCGTTCTTGAAGTAGGCAAAGCTATTCCTTTGGTAGGATCTTAAGAATTGATTTTTTTTTCTATGTACGTCTATTTTGTGTATGATTTATAAGCTTTGCGGAGTTAGTGAGTGAGTTAACAATCTCTTGCAGATTGGGTAGAGAGTATGATGACTGCTTCACTTCTCTTCTCCAATTCCCTGTTTTCACCTTTTTTTTTTTTTTTTTCACATGGCTAAACAGTGGGTAAAAGAGGATGCTTATTGGGTTGGTTCTAGAATCAGGTCAGGCATGATATGTCAGAACTGACCCGATCATAACCGAACCAATGGGTTGGTTATGGTTCTAATTTCTAAAACCGACTATGATTGGTTTGGTTCCATTCCAAGCCTAGAACTGAATTACTCCGACCCATGTGTGACCCTAGGTGCATCCTTGTAGTTATGGTAAGAAGCCTATTGTGAAGATTGGGTCATCCAAGAAATCCGATTTGGTGAGTTTGATGAAAAAGTTGGTGATAGTGAAACCAAACGTGAAGAAGAAGGTGCCTCTGGTGGCGCCAAAAGGTGGAAGAAGCTACTTCTGGTTGTTGGTACTTGCACAATCAGTCTGGGGCCTGCTACCTGCCTAAAGTTGCTGGTTGTCAAATTCAGTAAACATTCACCAAAGTTGAGTTAGCAATCTAAGTGATCCGCAATACAAAACTTATCTTACTAAGTTCATCTTCCAACAAGATGCAGCATCAAATTACAGAATCTATAGATAATCCAGCTTGATGCTACTCCACGTTTATCAACTCGGGAAAAAATAATTCTGTGTATCTGAAGTTGAACTAAAAACTCATCTTCCAATATCTGAAATTACTGCCCATTTTGATTAATTATCATGCCCTTGATTTACATCACAATCTAAAGGTTGCAGCTTGACTTCAAATGCTATCCACAAATACAGAAGTCATATGAACCTTCTATATTTAGTGCCAGAAGAAACATGAGGCATTTTCTGCTATTGTCTACTGGAGAATTCATACTACCACAAAAAATTATAAATATGCAACAGTGAAAATGTAATTTTGTATGTAAATTATAAAGACGCAACAGTGCAAATGTAATTGATAATCTCGTATGATATAACTATCAGTTTGTCATAAGAGATGGATGCCGAGTTGTTAAGACTAACCAAAAGTGCCTGATTTTCAGGACTAATATTTTCCAGAAATACTCTTCTGTGCAACTTCTTGTGTTCTACTTGAGGATTCTTTGCCAACACTTTGCGCATATCAGCAACAATATTCTGCAAAAATTAAAGGAAACCAAACCATTTATCAAGGAAACATCCAATAGAGGTTCTCTGGCTGCACAAATAGAACCATATTTCAATGACAAATGATGATCCTCAATATATCCTACATTAATCTTGTTGACATCCAAGTGACTAATAGCCAGATGGGTTTTAATGCGCCAATGAGATTTTTGACTGAGATTTCTCACAACATTAACTGTGAACTTGTGGTTTGGAATGTGAACTGCTTCACGATCTTCACCTCTTACAATTGTTGGTGACCACCACCCCACATGCTGCATGCATAAAAAAGAAAAAGAAAATAATATCATACAAATAAAAAGCCACATTAAAAAGCCTCTGAGTATAAATGAAAATCTCAACTTTCCAATGTTAATGAACAAACGACTATCATACTTTTGATGATGAAAGAGAATTTCATTTGTCATATATCTAAAACAAATAAAAACCTCAAAATATGAGAAAATGCATGTACGTTATTTTTTTATTTGTCCTCTTCCTAAAGTTTCTTGCTCAGTGTGCTCAATACTGAAATACAAACCTCAACGGTACCAGAAACTTCATAGCCTTCAATCTTTGTTTGAATCCATTCATTCACAACAAAAGGTCGGGTTGCATGAATCATAGCACTTGAGAGGAAATTTGTGAATATCTGGGTACATTAAACATCTAAAATCAAGCTTTGCATAGTCATCCAGAAAGGAATATTTTGTTCCAAAAAAATATCCAGATGTACCCCTAAAGCATGCAGGCATTGCAAGGGCATGTATGGACCACAAAAGCTAGACGTTTAAAAAGCACATGAAAACTCAATTACACCTCACGACCAGCTAGTGTCAGCAACACAGTCCCAAGACCTCCAGCAGTGAGCCATTTCTGGGTAGAGAAACCTAGCAACTCCATGAACAATGAAACAGCAGCAACCCATACTGCAGTGTATACAGCTCTGCCAGCAAATTGAAAGCCCATCTGCCAAGAAGCAAGAAACTTCTATTTATATAATGGGCATGGTAGCTAGCAATATCTAAGCAACAATTAGAATTATTATCACACTTAACTAAGCCATGCTGCTCATCCCTGCTCCTACCTAGGGAGTCTTATATGAAAAAAAAAATGAAAATAGATAAATAAATAAGACAGATGGAGACAAAAACCTGTGGTCTTCACTAGAAGAGGAGTTAGACCCAAAAACAAAAAAAAAATAAGCGAGAACAATTTACACATATAAGATACACGTAAAGGTCTGAGTTTCATATTGTTAAGAACTTCTACATACATTTCTTGGATCTTTGGTGTCGTTTGTCTCCATGAAGAATTTCTGTGCTTGCTGGATTAAACTGTATAGATATGGATGTTCGGTTATACAAAAGCAGCCAACAATAAGTATCATGACTTTAAAACTAGTCGAGTCGAACATGAACCAAATTAAGGACTCAAATGATTAGAAGCTTGCAACTTTTCACAAGAAAAAGAAACAGGAGTAAATTATATGAGAACTGTTTAGTTGGTTACACAACATAACAGTGATTTTTGAAAAAACCATTTTCAGATCTCTATAAGCTATAGGTAGTTTTGGGTGGTTAAGAGGCATTAAGGGAAGAAATGAAAAAGTTAACACCAAAACTTGAGTTTTAACTAACAATTGGGCTGCATCAAATTCCCTCACTCCTTCCAAACATAATAGTGTGTGTATATGTATAAGTAGACCCGAAGCAGAGGAAATTGACCCAATTATGATCTTGGCATACCAAATCATGTATTGATATTGTAAGTAGTAATAATTTCAGAAACGATGTAATCTGTAAAGCATATCAATGAGGCCTTATTGCAAGCTCAAGTTGAGAATTCACATTGACGCGGTGAACTTTCTCTTTAGTTTATTTTATTTCCTTGGACAATATAATAGCTTTTCTAAGGCTTGAGATTGCTCTTTTGTTACGGAAACTTTGGAAACTGAGGGTTTCATCCAGCATAAACAGAAGTTTTTGAGGTACTATTTATATTTTTCAAACCCGCTATTATATATATTGACACTAGGGGTATCCCCACATGCGGGAATAATCTCCTGACCACACTACCAAAACCAAAAGCTAGGTAATGCTGAGGGGTTTAAACTTGGACATTTCTATTCAATCGATAGGCGTCCTACTGTGGCCCTCATGTGGGCTTGGGATTGAGTATATCACCGTAGCTTAATCTTCAGATTCCTATTATTACGAATTGCATCTTCTTATTTTAAGTGGACAGTATCCCCTGAGAATGCCATCAAGAGTTCACGAGTTTTGGTCACCAAAATCTGATTCTAGTGATAAATTCATCATTGTCTGAACCAAGAGTGTGACAATCCTGATGGGTAATCAATCATTTTTTTTTTTTTTTTTTTTTTGGTGCAGAGGGGAATAAGTCAGACACAAATCTGTGCCCCCAGCAGCACTTGGACACTGCATGTCCCACTATAGGGGTGATACGAGATACTCAAACCTTGATAAACAATAAGCAAGAGCCAATACAGCTGACAATGATCTTGTAAAATGCAAGAGCCGTTGCTTAACAATTTGGCTAGCTTCTGAAGGTAGGACAATGGGATCCAACACCCTGCAAGAAAATTGACTGATACATCACAAGAATGATTGACATGTACCATTTGCTTTGAAAAGAAAAATGCAACTGTTCTTGCTATTTAACATTGTCATGTCAGTCACACCTGCAGATGAGTGTTGCTCCAGTCCACAGAAACAAAGGTTGAAGATAGTAGGTCACGACATAATATGTGCCACTTTTTTTCCAACTACCATCACTCTTCTGCATAATATTATGAAATTTATGTTATAAGAAATCAGCAAATGGGGATTGAAAGACAGATACTAAAAAGGCACAGAAATAGAAAGAAACATATATCAAAATAATTACCCAAAAAAAAAAACATATATATCAAAAAGGAAGCTCATACATGGAGAAACATGTTTCTGCTTTGACGCATAAGTGGCCCAAGACCCCATATAGCAAAAACAATTAAACCAACTGCTGAAACCAACTTAAGTACCATTGGACTACCTTGGAATACATTATACGACCTGCAAGATATAAAAGTTTTTCAAATGTAAATTTCAAGGAACATGGTCGTTAGAAAATGGAAATCAAGATTTAGAAATGATGCCACTTAACTCTAGGCTTCCTGTATCCAGAATCACGTACCACGTACAAAATTAAAACTAAATACAAACAGATAACTCTCAGCTTCCAACCTACTTTTGACACCACCAAAGTTTTTTTTTTTTTTTTGATAGTTGACACCACCAAAGTTGTTAAAGTTGAGATTCTACTTAAAATTATGTGGAGGGCCCAAAAAATCAAATCGTAAAATTGAATCGTAAAATCATAAGATTTATCCAATGCCTATAATATAAAAACTTAGTCTATTATGTTATAATTCTTCAATTAGAGCTTCCATTTTTTTCTTTTGGTAAGTAAAGATTTTTATTAATAAGAGAGAGAGAAAAGACATGCATCAAGAAAACGGCATACACAAAAATTTATTCATATCAACAAAACAAATCCTCAACAATGTTTACAGATGATTCTATATCTGGTTATACACTCCTTTTACCCAACTATACAATTGAGACCTTTAAACTGTTTGGTGTAACTTATACAGTTGATATTAAAATACTAACTTCATTTTATCTTAACTTTTTATAAGAGTTGAAATGTATTTGTAATATTTTATTATAGGTTTCTTAGTTTCCATCCCAGCTACTACGTTTAATTTATGGTAGTCGATTTGATAGAATAATGCACGTGGTTCTCAACTAGTATAGCATAGGAAAAAATAGTGTTGTAGAATTTAAAAAAAAAAAACTGTAAAAGTATATTTTATTTGACAAAATTACACAAAAATCACTTAATTTTTAAAATCAGTTAAATCACCTATTTTATTGGATGGCATCCCCTTGATGTTTTTCTATTAAGTTAATTATTTTACTTATAAAAAAAAAGAAGTTAATCATCTCTTTTGGAAGTCTTGGAATTTATTACTGAAGAAAACAGGTTTCATTGTCAATAATTAGCTCAAATGTAGCATTATGTGAAGCCAAGAAATCATATTCACATCAGTTTGCATGGATGAAAGCATCAAGTGAACTGCTTGAAATAAGTTCATCTCCTCTTTTTCAAACATTGCATTGTCTCAATTGATGTTAAACAATTTCTCAATTAAGATTTTGCAAGAAAGAAAGACATTTTAGTCACGGAAAGAAAGGACCAACCTGGTTATAAAACCTAACTTTTGAAATTCTGAACATAAATAAATTGTTAGCTCTCAAAACTACCAGCATCTCACACAAAGCAACTGAAGATAAAAGATGAAAATAAATAAATTGATGAATTGGTCGTGCATGAACATGAATACATATGTATATATACACAAAAAATATAAACATGCATTTCTTTAGGAAAAATGAGTGCATGCGCATGCGAGTGTCTGTAAGCTAATCAAAAGAAGAAAAAATGACCTTGTGAATGTGATGGCAGCATTTTTCATACAAGAAATTTCAGAGGCTTTGCTTGGATTCAGCAAAGAATGGCACTTAAACACGTTGCGTTTATGTTGGATGAAGCATATTGGTCTGTCTGCATGGCCTGAAAGATGAATAGTCCATGGATCCTGTCGCCGAAAGTCCAACCAAAGATTAATTTCAATGTTCCGTTCTATTATAGTGATTAAGAAACGTTGAAAGACATGACTAGAGGAATTCCAGCAGGCATCTTGGCAACCATAAAATAAAATTGTAAACTGGCTTTTTGCTTATAAGCCAGGTTTTTTCAGTTACCTTTTCCTCTTATGAATCTTTTTTTTTTTTTTTTTGGTCACCAAAATTTGATTTTCTTTTTGTTTTTGGTAGCTTTTAGGCATGTTCATATTGTTTTGGAAAAAAAAAATTGCAAGAAAAAAAAAATGCTTAATGGAGATCCCACACCAGCTTGTTTCTTATAACCAAAAAGCCTATGTTATCAAACACAGACTAAGAGTTTTCATGAAAAATAAAGTGGCTACGTTGAAAAGACATGACTGGAGGAATTCCAGCAGGCATCTTTGCAACCATAAAATAAAATTGTAAACTGGCTTTTTGCTCATAAGCCAGAGTTTTTTGGTTTCTTTTCCTCTTACATGACCTTTTTTTTGGTCACCAAAATTTGATTTTCTTTATATTTTTGGTAGCTTTTAGGCATGTTTTACATTGCTTTGAAAAAACACAATGCTTAAAAAAAGGAGAACCCACACCAGCTTACTTCTTATAAGCAAAAAGCCTTTGTTACCAAACACAGGCAAACAGTTTTCACGAAAAAAAAAAAAAAAAAAGAAAAAAGAAAAAAAAAAGTGGCTACAAAGATTTTGCTTCTGAAACACAAGTTGGCATTACTTTGTTCTTTTCTATCTTTTGTTGTTTTTGGTTGGAAAGGCAAGGCAGCATTTTTTTGAGAAAACTAAAGATGCCATAAAACCAGCTACACAAAGAAGTAAGAAAGCAATGTCCAGAAAATCTACCACTCAGAAATCAAAGAATAGTATTGACAAGGTGCTAGAATGTCTATTAAAAAAACTTGCACATTCATCCTCCAAAGATGCATATACCACTGCGCTCATTTGAAGTGTAAAAGGCAGCAATGACTCCGGTAAGATGTGAAAATAAACATAGTTTATGAGCAATTAAAAGTCATAACTCAAGTACCATGTAGAGAATCCATCAAATTTATCTATAAAGTGCCACGTGATATTTAGGATCCTGTGTTATCTTATGTCTTAAGACTCTTAACACTGTTAGATATGCAAACAGAGAAAAAGTAAAGAGAGAAATAAATGTGCAGCCCTATCTTACTGTCTCACCTTTTCAATGTCATTAATTTAAATTACAACGAAAAGATAAAGTAAAACTTATTCTTTAATGAATTATCTCTTAATGCTCTCTTAATGCTCCACCAAAGCAATAACATGGATATTACAGGCCTAGAATGTCTTGTAAGTTTAAAAAAAATGAGCATTCCCAAAACCCTGGTTAACACATCTCTCAGTTGGTATTATGAACGAACTTAGGTTGAACTACTTTGCCTCCACATGACCATATCTCATATAAAATGGAAAATCATATAGTTTGCTTCCTCATGACCATATCTCATATAAAATGGAAATCATTTTGATATGCTTTGTTCACTCATGAAACCCTCAATTATTTGAGAAAGATCAAGCAGCTTTGTTATCACAAAACATCCACTTAGCAAGCCCATTACCTTTAAACCCCATCTCTTCTAAAAGTGAATTTATACATGTCATCTCACATGTATGAGCTATTATTCTATACTCTGCCTCAACACTTGAACTTGCAACAAACCTACAACATTTTTCTTCTTACCCTTCATGTAGCCAAGTTTCGACCAAGAACATACAATAGCCAGATATTAAGTATCTATCCAAGTGACATCCAGTCCATTCAGAGAATTGGATAGTCTAGGCACCACAACCCTCTCTAGAGCCACCACAAGGTATGTCAAAATCCGGCACACAACATTCTAATACTGTTTGAACTTTGCACGAACTGAACAACCGCTGCAACTGCAAATGTTATATCATGCCATGCCACAGTCAAGTTTGTCAATTTTCCTACCAATAGTCAGTATTTTCCTAGATAATCAAGCATCTGACCATCATCTCTATCAAGTTTACATTGGAAGTTGCCTTTCAAAAAAGAAAAAAAAAAAAAAACTTTACATTGGGAGAATAACAGCCGATCTAGTCCCCATCATGCTTGTATCTATTGCAAGATTAATCACTTATTTCCTCTGGAACAGCAAAATTTCAACCTTCGACCTTGCTACCTCAATTCCCGAGAGGAAACACAGTTGGCCTAAATTATTCGTCTGATAATGTTCCCTAAGGTAAACTTTAAGCTCATTAATTCCTTTAACTTTTGTACCATGTGAGTACTTAATTGTCCCATAAAACTAAATTTTTTAAGAAATAGACCCAACAAAGCTTGTCAAGTTATCTAACACCCCTCCCATGTGTGAACCTATCTCACAGATGGAGAGGAAACTGAGTATACAATAAAAATGTGTTGGGGGAGCAAAGAAAGCTTACAAGACTCAAAAGCAGTACTTCTCACAACAAAAGCAAGCACGGATATGATGTTACATATGCAGTAAGAAAAGAGATGAGACATATATATATATATATATATATGATTAGCAGCCGTATCTCGCTGTCATTTGCAGGAATGCAAGAAAAACTTAACCAAGAAGTGTATTTTCTATCAAATTGAACAAATGGATGCAAAGTTTCTGATTTCTTTCCTTTGTTTTCCAGCCAGATGCAAAAATTAGAGGCCCCAACAAGTTTATATTGTAAATAAATAGAATTACAGAAACATCTAAAGTACAGATTCCAATGCTCCATGAACCATTACCAAAGCAAGTGATGAAAGCCTGGTTTTCAATATATGTAACTTTCTGCATTGCATCAAACACTGCGAATATAAAAATATTCAAATTGAAGGATAAGGACAAAAGATGAGTTCAGATAAATTAAAAGTAAAAAATAAAATATAAAAAAGGAGAATACTTGCATACCAGGAACTGTTTGTTGCGCTCATGGCTCTTGCAAATTCCCAATTCACGGGACACTTGCGAAGAACCAGAAACAGCCATCACTAGAGAAGCTATACAAATAATAAAATGTCACTTGCAGCATAAGACATAAGATTATAATGGATTAATAACCCTTATATTTCTAGAAACATGGAGACCAGATAATTCTGACCACCTCACATCACAGTTAACTTGCTAAAGCAAAGCAAAACATTTAGCCAGTACCAAACAATGAAGAAGGTTCTAATATCAACCGAAAAAATTGTTGAAGGCTCATAGATATAATGATTTCTTCAGCATGATTATTAAGGAATTGATAAGTGTGTTCCTGCGAGTGCATGTGTTGAGCAACATCAATACTGAAGAAAGAAACAAAAGGGAAGTTTTCAGTGACTTGTATATCCGAACAATGAGTAGCTTTCAATAAGTAGCATAAAAATTGCCTCCCTATATATATATATATAAAAGCAATTTTTCCTGTGACTTGTATATCTGCACAATGACTTTCAATTCTATAAACTCATCTAGCATTCATTACACTTAGCCTTTTTGTTGCTTTTCTTCAATTAAGTGAGCCTTCACTTTTTTGGAACCCCAGTCGTTAAGGAAGTTTGGGCAAAGAGAAGTCATCCTTTAAGCTTTATGTCCCATAAGCCTACACTAAGCATACAAGGCCAGTAGATTACTTGAAATTGTCTCTCTGTTTTTGAATCGGAAAGACTAATGTCTACTTAAACCTTCAAGCGTATTTTATTTTATTTTATTTATTTATTTATTTTTTGGGGGAGGGGTGGGGGATAAGCAACAACATTTCATTAAAGAAAGCAGGGATTACAGAAAATTAAAATGGAATGAGAAGTCCGGTAGAGGTGGAAAATAAGAAGGAAATAGGACACAACAGAGAAACAAAAACATTGACAGAGCAAAAAGATCAAGAGAAAAAAAGAATGACAACAAATGTCAAGCCAAATCAATTTGATCAAGAATGGGAGAACTACTTTGAAATATGAGGATAATGAAGCCCACAGAGACGCCAGACATTTGATTTTATCCCATAAGTGTCTTTTTTCGCTGTTAGCATCTCCAAAGATCCGAATATTTCTTTCCATCCAAACAACCCAAAGAAGAGCCACAACAACAAGTTATTGTCTTTTTTTTTCTTTTACCCAAAAGGAAACAGTGAGCATACTTGACACAGATCGAGGGTAAACCCATAGATCATTTCCTTCACAAAACAACTTTCACCACATGGTGATGATAATGGGACAATGGAGAAATAAATGGTCTACTGATTCCGCCTGATTTGTACACACGACACACCATTACCAGAGGAGGTAATGATACAACCTTCATTTTTGGATCACATGATTGGTATCATTTCAAGCCATTGTTGACGAATCAGGTGACTTTCAACAAATGAAAGCTAGGATCCACCGGGACTATTGGACCCTATAGAAGAAAGAGTGAACCAAGATCTGAAGCTAAAGTGCATACAAAGAAAAGGGTAATGTTCGGACTTACTACCACAAGAAAGCTGCCACCTAGGTTGGGAAAGGTGATCGTATTTTCTTTTGGAAGCAGAATTGGTCGGGTTTTGGATGTCTCTCTGATATATTTCCTGAAATCTTTGCTATTGCGGTTAATAAAGATGCTAGAATCTCAGATTACTGTAATGGGGCTGACTCCCAATCCAATTGGTCTGTGAAGCTGCGCAGAAATGTCAATGACTGGGAGTTTGATATCTTGTTATCTCTATTGGAATTTTTACACACTGTCAAGTTGTCTAAGGTTGATGATGCTATCATTTGGAAGCTCTCTAAGAATGAGGAATTCTCGGTGAAATCCTTTTTCTCTTTCCTTCAAGGCGATAGTGGTAATGAGGTTTTTCCTTGGCTAAAAATTTGGAAAGCTTCTGTTCCTACACGAGTTATTTTCTTCTTCTAGTGCACCATCAAAGGCAAGATTTTGACACTTGACAATCTGAAGCGTCGTGGTTATCTTTTAGCTAATCGATGCCCGCTTTGTCTAAGTCATGAGGAAACCATTGATCATCTTTTTCTCCACTGCAAATGGTTGTCTGATCTTTGGAGTTTGATCTTTATTTGTTTTGGAGTCCATTTTTGCCTCCCGGGTGATTTTGGGAGCTTTCTGCTGTCTTGGTGGGGACAACATTTAAAAAAGGGTTCAAAAAAGATTTGGAACTTGGTTCCTTATTGCCTTTTTTGGATTATTTGGAAAGAGCGCAACAGGAGAATTTTTGAAGATGAATCGAGGACTGTTCTGAAGCTTAAGAATGTTTTCCTCAGTTGTCTCTATGGTTGGGTAAGGGAAGGAAGTGATCTTAACCTTTGTTCTTTCTTTAATTTCCTTGATAATTTGAGCTGATTTTGTTTGTGCAATTTTGTTCAGCTCTTTTGTATTGCAAGCATCTTCTTGATGCTTTTTCAGAATTTCTGATATAAAATTTTATTTATCCTTTTCAAAAAAAAAGAAAGCTGCCACCTAGGAAGCACAAATACTCCAAAATCAGTGCCACATCCGTATCCAATACGTATCGAATACACAAACTCTTCGGATACTTTAAGATAAGTATCAAATACGCCACATGATTAAGACAAATATATTATTAAGACAAATCTGAATTTGAGTAGAAACTTCTAAAATTATAACATCTTATGACTTATATTTTGTTATATTTTGTATATTGAATTATATATTAAATTAATTTCATTGTAAATGTTATATTCATATATATAACTAATAAAAATATGTAAAATTTATATTTTTTGACCGTATCCCTATCATATCTGTATCCTTATTTTTTTAAAATTACTGTATCCGTACCCGTACTCGTACCTATATCGTATTCGTATCCATACTTCTTAGGCTACCACCCTAGTGCAATGAGATTTCGTGGGGGCGTTCCCTACTCAGCGACGCGCTGTATGGCCTGAGTATAGTGTTAAATGAGAAAGGACCGCTGCATCAGCGCCCGGGTGCAGTGTTAAATAGGCAAGGGTCCTCACACTTTTCTAGACGGGTGGGGGGATAAGGAAGCTAATCCAAAATAGAAGGCTGAGATTAGGTACTTAGAATATTGGGAGCTTAATTGAGAAGCTTAGGGAAGTGGTGGATACAATGGAAAGGAGAAGAATCGCAATTGCTTGCTTGCAAGAGACGAAGTGGGTGGAACAGAAAGCTAAAGAGATTGAGAGGACTGGGTATAAGTTATGATATATGGGACTTAATAGATCGAGAAATGGGGTCGGCATAGTAGTAAGCAAAGACCTAAAAGAAGATATAGTTAATGTAAAACGCTGTGAAGATAAGATTATTGCAATTAAATTAGTGTCAGGAGAAGAGATAGTAAACGTAATTAGTGCTTATGCACCCCAGGTGGGCTTAGGAGATGTACATAAGGAGAGGTTTTGGGAAGACTTGGAAGGAGTGCTATTAGAGATACCTCAAGAAGAGATGGTCTTTATAGGAGGAGATTTGAACGGTCATATAGGACGCGACGTAGATGGATACATAGGAGTACATGGGGGATATGGTTATGGTAATAGAAATGAAGAAGGGAAGGATATTTTGGAGTTTGCAGTAGCTTATGATCTCATGGTGACGAACACCTTTTTTAGGAAGAGAGAGGAACATTTGGTGACTTATAAGAGTGACTCCTCAAGATTGACTTCTTTTTAACTAGAAAAAAAGACCGCGTAACTTGTAAAGATTGTAAAGTTATACCGGGGGAGAGCTTGACTGCCCAACATAGGTTGTTAGTCATAGATGTGAAGTTTCAAATGTGGAGTAGAAAAAAGAAGATGTATAGATGCTCAAAGACTAAATGGTGGAACTTGAAAGGTGATAAGCAACCGGCATTCAGGGAAAGAGTACTAGAGGAAGACGTTTGGACGGTAAATAAGAGTGCAAATATTATGTGGGATAAGGTAGCAAGTGTATTAGGAGGGTAGGGAAAGAAGTCTTAAGAGAATCCAAAGGGTGTGCTCCGGCACAAAAAGAGGCATGGTGGTGGAACGAGGCCGTCCAAGACAAGATAAAAGTTAAAAGAGAGTGTTTTAAATCTTGGCAAAACGACCGAAATAAAGCGAACTTGGAGAGGTATAAAGAAGCGAAACGAGAAACCAAAAAGGCAGTTAGTGAGGCTAAGGCAAGGACATTTGAGGATTTATATAGGTGGCTTAACACTAAGGAGGGCGAAAGAGAGATATTCAAGCTTGCTAAATCCAGATATAGACGGACCAAGGATTTAACTCAAGTTAAATGCATTAAGGATGAGAATGAAAGGTATTAGTAAAGGAAGAGGAGATAAAGGAGCGTTGGAAGAGCTACTTTTACAAGTTATTTAACGAAAGCAGTAGTAGTGACATACAATTGGAGTAGTTTACCACTTTTAGGGAAGAAGTAAATCTTATATTCTATAGGAGAATCAATAGGGAAGAAGTAAAAGAAGTATTAAAAAGGATGAAGAATGGGAAAGCGGTTGGGACAGATGGTATACCCATTGAGGTTTGGAGGTGCTTAGGAGAGGATGGCGTAAGTTGGCTGACAAAACTTTTTAATGTAGTGCTAAAGAGCAAGAAGATGCCTGATGCATGGAGAAAAAGTATCCTTATACCCATATACAAGAACAAATGAGATAGTCAGGATTGTGCGAACTACCGCGAGATTAAATTGATGAGCCATACGATGAAATTATGGGAGAGAGTTATTGCGAGAAGACTAAGAAGGACAACAAACGTTTTAGAGAATCAATTTGGTTTCATGCCTGGAAGATCAACCATGGAGGCTATCTTTCTCTTGAGAAGGTTAATAGAACAGTATAGAGATGGTCAAAAAGATTTACATATGGTGTTCATTAATTTAGAGAAGGCATATGACCGAGTTCCTAGGGAGATTCTATGGAGAGTATTGGAAAAGAAAAGGGCGTGTGTCGCATATATTAAGGTGATAAAGGACATGTATGATAGAGTCATGATATCGATACGGACGACGGGTGGTGAGACTAACGAGTTCCCTATCACGATTGGTTTACATCAAGGCTCAGCGTTAAGCTCATACTTGTTTGCTTTAGTTATGGATGAGATCACAAGACATATTCAGGATGAGGTGCCGTGGTGTATGCTATTTGTAGCTATTGTTTTAGTAGATGAGACGAGAGGAGTGAATACTAAGCTAGAATTGTGGCGAGAAACGTTAGAGACAAAAGGATTTAGGCTAAACCGAGGCAAGACGGAATATATGGAATGTAAGTTTAGTCAGAGTAGAATAACGGGTAGTATGGAAGTAAGTTTAAGCGCACAAAAGATTGTAGAGAAAGATAAATTTAGGTACCTTGGATCTATGGTGCAACAAAATAGAGGGATTAATGCTGATGTAAGTCACAGGATTCAAGCCGGGTGGACCAAATGGAGGAGTACTTCGGGGGTTTTGTGCGACCGAAAAGTCTCCCTCAAAGTGAAAGGAAAGTATTATATGATGACGGTTAGACCAGTGCTGCTATATGGATCAGAGTGTTGGGCAGTACAGCATAATCATGGTCAGAAGATGGCAGTTGCGGAGATGAGGATGCTAAGGTGGATGTGCGGGATTACAAGAAAAGATAGGATTAGGAACAAGGAGATTAGGGGCAAAGTAAGAATAGTATCGATTGAAGATAAAATGAGAGAAAACCGATTAAGATGGTTTGGCCATGTTAGAAGGCGTCCAGCGGAGGCACCTGTTAGAAGGTGTGAAAGCATGGAGATTACTAGGAATAGGAGAGGTAGAGGAAGACTCAAGAGAAGTTGGGAAGATACTATTAAACATGACCTTGTCTACCTGGATCTATCGGAGGATATGGCCCTAAACAGATCTAATTGGTGTCGACAAATCCATATAGCCGACCCCACTTAGTAGGAAAAAGCTTGGTTTGGTTTGGTTTGGTTTGGTTTGGACAGTATTACACTCAAAATCATACAAGGCCACTAGATTACTTGAGAGTGTCATCTCTCTCTCTCTCTCTCTCTTTGTTTGAAGGTTTTCTTTATGAGATCTGGTGGATATTTGGTCAATCAAGCCTCAATTCCAAAGGGATTGAGTTTGATGACAATGACGATGATCACGGCTCTTTTGATGGATTCAAAGAACCTGAGAGTGAGTTTTAATAGCCAACCGACAGAGGTTCATCGACCAAGGTAATGGAATTTTGCTTTCTTTGCTCTTTGTTTGATTAGCGGGATTTGTTGGAAAAAAAAAATAGTGATTTTGCATTTTGTTTTTCCAAAATCCAAACAGAGGATATGCATTTAAGGATTTTACCAAATGAAGCTTGATTGCACCCTTTTGTATTTTGGGATGAAAATTGAAGATGGTCTATGATTAAAATATTGGTCAATTGAAAATTGATCATTTTTGCTAAAGCTTTTTTAGACAATAAGCCTTAGGATCTATTTGGTGACTTCAATTCAGTAATAAAATAGGCTAAGATATTCAAATTTTTGTAGATTGGAATTCTAGAGTTATACATTACTAGTAGCATCACTGATGCCGATTTGTCATCGGTCGTGTTGCAACAATATCAGTAACCCAATCTCATTATTTATTTATGTTGACATATATAAAATATAGAAAAACTGATGTAGCAAGAAGTAGCTCCAAAAGAAAAACTTAAATTTAAAAATTTCTAGAAAACTAGATATGGTATAAACAAAAGTAACATGAAATTGGGTAGAGGAGCAATGGCGGCGACGCCAAGAAGAGCAACACTGGCGGCCAAAGATGTGGTTGTTGGATACCTAGTCTACCCAAGATCAAAATCCATGAGCTCTGATACCATGTTAAGAAAAAAAAAAAGAAATAAAAGGAAATTAAGAAAATTCTATATATTAAACTATATTAAACTGTGTATTGAATACAATAGAATAGTAACCCTATTTATAGAAGTGTCAAAGTAGAATCAGAATAGAAATAGGAAACTAAATTAAAATAGTAATAGGAAATAATAAGAAAACTTACAATGAAAAGGAAAAGAATTTTCTAGAATTTCCTAATTATAATTTCTAAATTTCTATATTTTATATATGTCAACAATTTATTTATTTATTTAAGAGTATTCCAGTTAATGTATTTGCTTTGATTTTCTCACACATAGAGGGATAGTTTTGTGCCGTTCCAACTTCTCCAGGTAATCACAAATGATTCTCTTGTGGTTTTACTCAGTTTACTTATTTGTTTTATCCAATTATTGCTAAACGGGTTGAATCCAGGTTAACCCGTATCTAACCTACCGAATAATGAACCGTTAATAAATGAATATAATTGAGTTCATCCTTTTTAGGCATAACGGCTTTGACTAGACCCAAACCCACTTGTTTGCCAGCTATATAAGAAAATCATTCAGCAATGTCACCACATAGCTGGTGACAAGCATCAACCAATAACGCAACTAAACATAAAGAACACCAAAAAGGGGTTTGCAAATAGAAAATCAAAAGGTGGAAATCATTGAAATGAAAATTTGAAAATAAACCACCAAAAATGTTAACGGATACGCATACGCTATACAGTAGCACATGTTTTTAAATTTATAATACTAAAACATGTACCCATACTAGCACAAATCAACACTCTCCTAATCCGGAAACCAGAAAGAGCTTCCTTAAAACCTAGAAGCATAAAGTTTTTCAATTTCCTGACAGAAGGCAATTGAGCTAAAAAAAAACACACACACACAATTCTCCTCCAAAAATAGTAAACAATAAAATGAAATAGCTCTAGATAATGGGTTGTCATTGAAGAATTCAGGAAGTAATTCGCACTCATGTACGTATATATGAATTTAAAAAGAACTCTAATTGATGATATGTTGGCAATTGAGAGTGTGGTTAATTACAGCAGAAGAGAGCATATATGGATAAGCTTCAACATCAATTTCTGAATCAAAAATCAGCATGGAAGAAGCAAAACAACAGAGTTACCTTCAAAGGCGACGCACCCCAATTGCTTTTGCGAAACTAGAGACTCTGTCAGCGGAAGGGGAAAGAGAGATGAGTTGGTGCCGTGAGATTGAATGTTTGGATTTCTCTCCTGGGCTAAGTGAATTGATAGTCCCACCACAAACCATTCGTTTTCCTTTTTGCTACGTGGCGTGCTGGTTCTGAGGAGGAGCCAAAACTTGTCTTGAGGCTTGGTGGTGGCTAGGGCATGTTTGGTAATATCCACATGTTTTGCTTGGAGGGACCCAGTACAGGTAGAAGATGCCAAACGGGGAGGAGGGAACGAGGCATAATGCAACAAACTGAAAATTGAGAAAAGAAAGAAAACTCAGCCGGTGTTTGGTTCACTAATAAACACAAAAAAAAAAAATTTTAATTTTTATTAATTTTTTTCATAAGTCATTTTTACACTAATTTTTTATTTTTCTTTATCATCCAAACACTACTTAAATAAGCTTATAAGTTATTGCCAATTTTATATTGGATCAATTATAATTACATACATTTCTATTTGTAACACTAAAAGAACTAGTGTTGACACTGGTGATGCACGGATTGTATAATATTTTTTGTAGACAAAATATAATTTTAAATTATTTTTTATATTTTTTTATTTCTGTTAATATTACTGAGTCACATTTGAAGTTGTATAAAATTGTAAAAGTTAATATCTTATATTTTGTGTAGTGAGTGAAAATTTTAAATTTTA
Organism: Vitellaria paradoxa; assembly: GCA_019916065.1. Classification (NCBI taxonomy): domain Eukaryota; kingdom Viridiplantae; phylum Streptophyta; class Magnoliopsida; order Ericales; family Sapotaceae; genus Vitellaria; species Vitellaria paradoxa. The sequence goes on from CM034233.1 coordinate 63,133,624, forward strand.
TTGTCTTGCAGTTTATGTTTATAGAGATTTGTAAAATTTTTGTATTATTTTATTTTAACTCCAAACAAGCCATTTCTTATAAATACCAAAAGTTTATATTTTATCAAATTTTGATCTAATCTAATATAAAAAATTAAAATTGTTCTAGAATATATGTATACATATATATATATATATATATATATATAAAAAATAAATTACAAACTTACCTAATCGATATGATCAAATCTAATTTAAAATTGTAAATTTTTTAAAAAATATTATTCTCAGGCTTAAATAACATTTCAGCATTTTTATTTTATCTTATTTTTTATGTTTTTAAATTTAAGATATAATAAGAGATTTTATTGTAAAATTAATTATATTTTTTAAATTAAATTAATATTCAATAATTTTTAAATCATTTTCTGACCCAAATTAATTGTTTATCATGGTAAACCAATAGGCAAATTTCATTTAAGCAATCCATAAGTTCACTTTATATTGATGAAGATCACATGTAAAAATCATAGTGATTTTATAGACAAAAGAAAAAAGAAATGGAGCTGTCTTCATTTATTAATATAGGATAAAAGGAAGTAAAAGTTATGTAAATAAGAGCAAAAAGTATAAAAAAGTAAAAAAAAAAATTGTAAAAGTAAAAAATAGAATGATGAATATAGAGAATGCCACAAAGGATTTAGTAGTAATGTTTAGATTGATTTCATAAAAATAACTTAAATTAAAAATACTATTATTAATTTAAAAAATATGGTTAATCTGAGCAATTTAAATTAAAAATTAGAATTTAGAAGAATCACTCCTAAGACTAATTTTATTTAAAGATTTGTAAAAATAAAAAAAAAAAGTTTGAATGATGAATATACAGAGTATCATATAGGATTTAATAATAAATTTTTAATTAGTTTTATAAAAATAACTCAAATAAAAATATCATTACAAATTGTATGCACTTTATAAAATAAAACAAATACAGTTAATATAATCAATTTAAATTTAAAATTATTTATAAAAATAACTACTCCCGAGCCTAATTAATATTCAGTAATTTTAAATTTAATAATAGTAGGAGTTGTTATTATGAGAGAAATAACCTAATATTAATATTAATTTAAAAAAATATAGTTAACCTGACCAATTTCTATTTAAAATTAGAATTCAGAAAAAATCACTCCCAAAACTAATTTTATTTAAAGATTTGTAAAAATAAAAAAAAATTGAATGATGAATATACAGAGTATCATATAGGATTTAATAATAAAATTTTAATTAATTATATAAAATAGCTCAAATAAAAAATATTATTGCAAATTGTATATACTTTATAAAATAAAACAAATATAGTTAATATAATCAATTTAAATTAAAAATTATTTATAAATATAACTACGTCGGATCCTAATTAATATTCAGTAATCTTAATAATACTAAGAATTGTTATTATAAGAGAAATAACTTAATATTAATATTAATTTAAAAAATATAGTTAACTTGACCAATTTAAATTTAAATTTAGAATTCAGAAAAATCACTCCTAAGACTAATTTTATTCAAAGATTTATAAAAATAAAAAAATAGAATGATGAGTATATAGAATGTCGCATAGAATTTGATAATAAATTTTTAATTAATTTTATAAAAATAATGCAAATAAAAAATATTATTACTAATCATACGTACATTATAAAAAAAAATATAGTCAATGCGACCAATTTAAATTTAAAATTATCTAGAAAAATAACTAATCCCAAGCCTCATTAATATTTAATAATTTTAAATTTTAAAAATACTAAGAGTTGTTTCTATGAGAAAAATAACCTAATTATTATTTAAGTTATTTTTATTTTTATTTTTTAAATTTAATTACTAACATATTTTAAATATATATTTTATAATTCGGTAAATTACACATAGACCCCCTAAACATTTGGATAATTACACATGAACCTCCTCAACATTTAAAATTTACATTAACCTTCCTTGTTTTGAAATGTTTATAACCCAAACCTTCTTTCATTACTATTCCACATGACACCATTAATTTTAGTGAAGTAAAATCAAATCTACCCCTCATATTAGTGGAAGAGTATAGAGCTCTCAATACTTATATTTATATGTATAAGTTTGCGCACACACATATATACACACACACATACACTGTAACTACTCTCCCTGTCCGCTCCCATCTCCTTCTCTCAAACTATGGCTTAAACCCTTTTTTTTCCTTCTCTCTCTTAAAATTGAACTCCGCTCTTGCACCATTATAATTTTTTTTTCTCCTGTTTCTATAGTTTAAAGCTGCGATTTTTCTCATTTGTGGAGTAGGTCTTTCGCTAATCCCCAAACTTCATTGAAATTTCTAATTTTCTAATTGAAAAACCATGTTCCATCAATGAAGAGGGTTTGATTTTCTAATTGAAATACAAAAGTGGGTGAGGAAGAATTTATTAACGATTTCTAATTTAACTTTGTTTTTTTCCTGAATTATTTTGAATTCAAGAACTTGGTGGAGCTCGTTAATGGTGATAGGGTTAGGAGAAGGGATTTCGAGGACATTACTATGTTCAAATCGGTTGGTTAGGCTATAGTGGATAATATGAGTATTACATTTAAATTTATACACTAGAGGGAGATATTCCTCTGGAATTCTCAACTTGCGCAACATTTTCAATTTAGACTTGAGCTTCAATAATTTCTCCAGTCCATTGCTAGTTCAAATCTCTCAAATTTCTCTAGTCCTCACTTGATTGTTGGAGGATTTGATTTTACAACAATATTGATTGATATAGTTATTATTATTGATTCTACTAACCAATCATCATTAAGCCTAGGTTACTCTTTAATAATATACAGTATTGTTCCTTCGGGCATTTTGTGGGGGGCAAAAAACTATTAGTTGATTCCATTGTGTATTTACAGAGAAAAATATGATAAATCATCGCAATTCAAATCAATAAACCATTAGTAGTATGTGAGTGGTAACTCCCTCAGTCAGGACCAAGGATTTACCCAACTATAATTCTAGCATGGATTGAAATAGAGAACATAGGTCTAAAAAATCCAAGTTTTTCAAACCGAGTAAAGACTCTAAAATGTTTTATTCTTAAATTGGGTTGGGTTTGGTTGGAACTTAAAGTGGGAGACATGGAGATGTCAGCGGAACCATGGAGGTGACGATGAAGCGGTAAGGATAGCCAGAGGTGTCACCAGCGGTGGTAGATCTGAATCCTTATTTCCCATTTGTTTATGTGTGTGTGTGTTCATGTAAATTTCAAATGTTGGGAAGGTTATTTTAGTCTATTTATATATATGCTAAAGGGTAAACTTGGTATATTGAAAAAAAAATTTTGGTGATGTCATCATTTTAATCGAAATCCTAACTGTAGACTAACGGAGGAGGTCTGAGTTACAAACATTTCAAAGTAAAGAAGGTTACATAAATTTTAAATGTTAAGGGGGGTCCATGTGTAATTATGTTTAGGGGGTCCATGTGTAATTTACTCTTTATAATTATGTTGAATTTATAAGCAAGTAGATCAATTTTTAGAACACATGAGTTCATTTATATGAAATTTATAAGTAAATGGGTCCTTTTTTTGGAACCTAAACAAGTGGCTCTCTTTTTGAAACCCATAAATTCTTTTACATTTATTGAAATTATATGCCACAATTTTAGTGCTTTTATAGGTAAAAGAAAAAAGTGAAGTTGTAGTATTTTAGCAATGTAGGGTAAAGAAAAAGTTTTTGTGAATGAAAAAAAGAGAAAAGGAGAAGAGAAAATGAAGAACTTTAAGAAATAATTTAAGATTCTATAAAAAAAAAAAAAAGAAAAAGTGAAATAGAACTCACTTAGACATGTCACATAAGATAAGAATAAAGGAGAGTAGGAGAGAAACTACATTCTTTCAATATTATAGTATAGATGTGTTTTCTCTCTTCTTCTCTTCTTCACTCTAATCCTAAATGACATATCTATTTAATTTTCATTCCATTTTTTTGTTACAGATTTTTTAATTAATTTTGAAATTCCTTTATTTCTCTTCTTCTCTTCTCTTCTCTTTTTTCATTTACAAAATATTTATTTACCTATCCCACATGTTGAAACACTACAACTTCATTTTTTCTTCTGCATATAAAACTACTAGAGTTGTAACAAACAATCTTAATAGAAATGAATGAACTCAAGAGTTCCAAAATGGACCTACTTGCTTGGGTTGCATAAAGGGACCCATGAGTACTCTTTTTGTTTGTCATTCTATTTTTTATTTTTTTAATAAATTTTTTAATAAAATACTAATTTTTCTAGCACTCTTTTTACTCCCTTTTGTCCCATATGGATACATGGCTAAAACTACATTTCTTTTTCATTTGTTCGCATAGCTATTAGGATTGTATATATAATGTGATTGTAAGTAATGTGAAGTGAGTTAATGGATTTTTAAAATGGACCAACTTGGCTATTGATTTACTATTATCGTAAAATTTACATATTTCAAACATATTTGAAATTAAATTTAAAAACACAAAAAAAAATTTAAATAATAATTAAGATTGAAAATGATTTAAAATGATTGAATGTTAATTAAACTTAAACAAAAATTTAATTCCTCTCATAATAATGATTCTCAGTATATTTCAAATTTAAAATGCAAAAAAATGTCTACTATTAGCTAAGCTTGGAAGTGCCTAAATATCAATTAGACTAGAAACTAATTTTTTTTTAATTTCAATTTCAAAATTAAATTAGTTATGTTGACCATCGGTTAAAAACTTAATTAATAATACTCAGTATTTGGATTGTTTTTATAAAATACAACGTACAGTTAATAAAAATAATCTTTTCACTTGAGTCATTTTTATAAAACTAGTCAAAAATTATTTTAATACAATTAATATTAATATTATTTTTAACTCAAGCTAATTTTGAAATTTAATTAAGAACTAAAAAATATAAAAATATACATTAAAATTAACAAATAGTTAGAAATTAAAAAAAAAAAGAGTGAGAGAGACAAAGATCATATTGATTAGGTAAGTTTGTGATTCAATATGCATTTTAGAATAAATTTTAATTTTTAAGACTGGGTTACATCGAAATTTTGTAGAATATAAACTTTTAGTATTAATATGAAAATCCGACTTTAATTAACTCTATCGACTTACTAACATTAACACAAAAAAAATATATATAAAAATAACTCAATAATTGTTTTATAAAATTATGTAATTTTATTAAAATATTTTATAGTATATTTAAAAATTATATTTTATCCTTGAGAAATAGCATGCGTTAACACTAATACATATTATCATAATGGGATAAATAATGATACTAAAATAATAAAAAAAAACAATCACAAAACTAAAAATTCTAGAGATATTAGTTTCAATTAAATAAGGATTAATTATATTGATACCCCTTCAATTATACCTCATATTCATTTCTGGGAAGCATCTCGTTCAGAAAGAATGTGAAGGTATTCTTCCAAATAAAGGGATGTGAATAAAAATTTTATTAAGTAATTCTTGAACGGGTACGAGACAAGAATAATAGTTTCTGCCCTATTCTATACTCATTTATATACGAGTATTGACTCGTGCGATGCACGAAATTAAATAATATTTTTTATGAAAAAATATAATTTTTATATACATAACAAAATATTTTAATAAAATTGCATTATTTTATCCTTTTTTTTACTGATCAAACAATATAATCTTGAAAAAATTTGAGAGAGATAATTTTGGATTGAGTATCAAGTTTGAAATTATTAAAAACTCTAAACTTTTTTAAGTTAAAAAAATAATTTTATCTCACCCAAATTCTTAATATCCAGACCATATGTTATGCATATAAGTTTATATATATATATATATATATATATATATCAAATCATATTTTATGCATATCTGAAGTGGCGAGTTTTGTCAAGTTGAATGATTTACTTGCGTTTCGTCGTTGTTGGTATTTTACTGCCTCCTTATATTTTTTTTTTTTTTACTGATCACAGAACATAATCTTGAAAGAATTAAAGAAAGAAGATTATGATAGGCGAAATCAATCAGTTTGTATGTGTTTGTGTGTGTGTGAGAGAGAGAGAGAGAGAGAGAAATTGAAAAAAAAGAGTGACTTTTCAGTTTTCTTTTTATTTTTTATTTTTTTACTCTTTTTTTATGCAAACTTTTACTTAAGGGTGAGTATTGGTTGGTATGGTTCGAAAATAATAATTTTTATAGCACAACTGATTATTTTCAAAAATTAAAATGATAACCAAACCAACCGAATAATATACACTAACCAAACATTAATCGAACCGAATTACATCGGTAAAGTTATGGTTGATTCGATTATATACACTTATAAATTTAAATTTATTTTTTATAACTTAATTAGGGAAATAAAATAAATATTTTCATATAAGCGTTATTTGAGACTTAAAATGTGTATTTAATATTATAATGATTTGTTAATTTCCCATAACTTTTGAGATTTCAAAAGATAAAACCATTGATAGGAGTGGATATTTAGATTAACTTATATATATATATATATATATATATATATATATATATATATATATATTAAATATTAAGTAAATTTAATTCGGTTAATTCGATTTATTTGGTTTTAAAATTTCAAAATCTTATCCAAAATTGATAACCGTTATTTTTACAAAAAATAACAAAATTGACCATTACTAAATAAATAAATAAATGAACCAAATTTTTTCAATTTGGTTGGTGCGGTTTGAAAACTAAATTTTAACTTAATTGCGCACACCTCTAATTTTACTGATAGACAGGACTACTCTGCAGAGAGAGTGTGCGATTCTCTTTTAATGAACTTTTATTATTATACATTTTAGGTGGAGAGAGAGAGATATTTCAGTTTTCTTGATTCTTTTTATTTTTTTAATGCAAATTTCTTTTAGTGAGCTTTTATTATTATACTGCAGGTGAAGAAATAGAGTGACTTTTTAATTTTTTTTTATTTTTTTATGCAAACTTCTACCGATAGGCAGGAGAATTGGGGTTCCAAGGGGCTGTAGTGGGAGAATCCACTATAGGGGTTGTAGTGGGTTAATCAACGATCCAGATATAATTGTATTTTAATATGATGTGTCTTTTCATATTCTTCATTAATGATCTTCCAATCAGATTTTGTTTAACTTTTTTTTTATTTTGAATTTAATTTTATTACATTGAATTAAGACTATTAGATTTGATGCAATTATATCTGTACCGTTGATTGACCCACTGCAGCCCCTGCAATGGATTCTCCCATTGCAGCCCCCTAGAACCCAGAGAATTGTGCCAAAAGAGGAGAGAGAGAGTGTGACCCTCTTTAATGAACTTTTATTGTCATACATTCCAGTGGAGAGAGAGAGAGACTTTTTAGTTTTCTTTATATTTTTTATTTTTTTACTCTTTTTAATACAAATTTCTTTTAATGAGTTTTTATTATTATATATTTCAGGTGAAGAGAGAGAGTGACTTTTTTGTTTTTTATTTTTTATTTCTTTTTTTACTCTTTTTTAATGTAAACTTTTACTGATAGGCGGGACAATTGTGGAGAGAGAGTGTGTGACTCTCTTTTAATGAGTTTTTTTTTATTATTATTCATTTCAGGTGGAGAGAGAGAGAAAGAAGGAGGAAGTTGTTTTAAAAATAAAATCAAAATTAAAAAAAAAAAGAAAAAAGGGAATAGTGAGTAAAGAGTTATGTCATGTAGGATCAGAATAAGGGAAAGGAAAGAGAAATGCATGGTTTTAGTATTATAGTAACGATACCTATTTATATATTAATTATATTTATATAATAACATACATAATATATATCATTGCTTTAATTTTAATAATTATTTGATTGAAAATATATTTTATTTTTATTTTTAAATAGGAGCAAGAACAAAAATAAAGAATTTACATATGTAGGAATGAAAGAAAGATTTTATCCCCAAATAAAAATAGAAACGAGAGTGTGAGCTTAAGGGGATTCTCATCCCATTGACGGACAAGTTTATGTTATGCAGCGGGGAGGTCAACGTTTTGTTGACGGGCTAGGAATTTGGCCTCCCATGCGTAATGGGCTTTGGACCGGCCCACAGCAAAGGAAATGGAAATCCTAGTCTGAGATTAGGGCCCATAGAAAAAGTCTCAAATTAAAGAACGAATGTTTAGATGAATAGGAGAAATAGCCTATTTGAAACTAATTTTATCCTTTAATTTAATTAACATTTATCTCCACAGTCAAATCGCATCACATCTCAGTATCTCATTGTCCAGTCTCCAATTTCTTTAAATAATTATTGAATAACATTAATTCAATTTAGATAACTTTACCAAACCAAAAAAATTTGTAGTAAGAAATAATTAGAATGGGCTATTCAGAGCGGATCCACGGTATAAGAGCTGCCAAACCCATGTTTTTTTTCCTTTAATTTTTTTATGTGTCACATATAAGTATGTTGATACCATGTTATATATGGGTTTGTTTGGAGTAAGAAAAAATGAGATAAATTAAGATAAATTGTGGTTTGGGGAGAGTTCGTAATGCGTGCAGTGAGAGAAAAAAGTTGATGTGATATAAAGTTAACAGAGATTTATAGAGATTTTTGGAGATTTTCAACAAAATATTGCACGTCAAACGCAGCCATAATTTTGTTAATTTGTTTTCATTGTCCATTTTGTAATTATGGCGGAGTCATATAGGGACAAGTATAGGTAGGCGACCCTACTTGCTCACAAAATTTGTTAAGAATAAGTATAATTTTCATCTTAATTTTATGTATCTAACCTTGCTTTAAAATTTATTTTTGTCCTACCCCAAAAAAAAAAAAAAAAAAACGTCAAAATAGAATCTTCAAAAGTTAAAAACCTTTACTCCCTTATCGAATTGCACTTAGTTCAAATTTACGATCTCACTTATTGGAAATCCTGATTCCGCCACTGTTTGTTATTGTCCTTTCTCAAATGCGGCACACATATATAAGATTGATTTATTATCAAAATTGCTAAAATTATGATTTATCAAAAAATAATTTTAATTTATTTTAAAAAATTATTCTCACGAATTTTATTTTATTACCATAATTATTTTTAATATTTTTATTATAAATATTCTCATTTTCCCCATGACAACATATAATTTTGGCTTCTGGTGATAAAAAATAACTATCATTTAAATACAATAAACCAGAAAGAGTTTATTTAAATATAAATATTCTATCATTCTCTTTCCATATTTTTTGATCCGATAGTACATTTTCTATTCAATATTAATAGATGCATATTTTAAATGAATACAGTGACTTCGTTCTTAGCATGCATTGCTCAATCAGGAAGATATGGCCTTTAAAAGAAGCTCGAGATCAGTTTTATTAGTTTGGGAATTCGGATCTAATTATTTTTCTAAGAAGAATTGTGGAGATATGTGAGCATAGATTAAGCAGAAAGCTTCGTTTCTAACTTTAAATGGATATAGTATTTATTAAGATAAAAAAAAAAAAAAGCAAGTTTAAAATTAATTCTGTTATTGAATTTATAATAAAAAATAAAATTGAAAAAGTATGAAATTAAAAATAATTAAATTGAAAAAACAAATGTACTGATAAATAGATCTTATTTTTTGTATTTTTTAAATCCAATTAAAATGTGCATTTAAGATTAAAAATACTAAATGCATTCAACTTTTAACTTCTAACACTTACAGAATACCATTCATTATGAAGAGTATAAAATTAAAATTATAATGTATTTAATATTTTTTCCCTTAGAATTTTATTTTTACTTTCCTTTTCTTTCTTTGTTTTTTCTTGCCCATTTTTTTTTTTTTTTTACCCTCGCCAAAACCTCAATTGAAACACATTTTAAGGCAACTCTATTACTAGCACACACTAAATAAATTATTAGGGTTTATTTCACTTATACTTCTATAATTTCGACTTTGCACACTTAGATCCTGTTAATTTTATAAATGTGTACTTAGATCTTTTAAGATTTCATAAATGTGCAATCAGACTCTTTTTATTAAATTTTTCCTTCAAAAAGTAACTTTTAGCCAATTAAATGTTATAAAATTACTTTTATACCCTTGCTATTACTATAAAAAATGAATAAAAAAGAAAATTGATAGTAAAGTTCTTCCTTTATTGTTTGATACTAATAGAAAGGAACTAGGAAAAAAAAGGAAAAATTAAATTTTTTTCATGTTTAATTTATTAGATTATTAACAAAAAGAAGTAAGATAATTTATATAAATATATAATATCTATTTTATATATAATATAAATTTAAAATATTGATGTAAAGCATAATAATTTGAAGTACTAATATAGAAAAGGTTTCACAAAAAAAAATTATTAGATTTATTATAATGTAATTTTTATTTTCATATTAGTTTATTAGATTATTAATTGAAAAAATAATGATAATTTATTATGTATAATTACTAATTTATATAAAATAATTTAAAATATTAATGAAAAATATAATAATTTAAAGTACTAATACTAAAAAGGTTCACAAATTTTTTTATTAAATTAATTATAATGTACTTTTTAAATAAAAAATATACGCGCTATATCATAATATAAATATATTTTTATTAATACTAAGGGTATAGAGATAATTTTATAACATTTAATCAACTAAAAGTTACTTTTTAGAAGGAAAATTTAATCGAGGGGGTCTGAGCGTATATTTATAAATCTTACGGAATCTACGTATATAAAGACAAAACTATAAGAGGTATTTGAAAATTATCTTTTACCAAATTTTCAAAATAAAAATAAAAGTTAAACAAAATCTGATTGGAAGATCATTAATGAAGAATATAAAAAAAACATATTATATTAAAATACAATTACATCTGGACCATTGATTGACCGACTGCAGCCCCTGCAGTGGATTCTCCCACTGCAACCCCCGGAACCCTTTATATATCTATTACCATTATAAACATAAATGAGGTGGCAATGATAGAAACTTAAAAATTTTACTAAATCTCACTTCAAATTTAGCATTTTAATTCTCATAATCGAGGATATAATAATTTAATTTATTACAATAAGAGAAACCTGTCACCCTCTTTTTATAATTACATCGTTAAATACAATATTATCATCAAATATTAAAGGATAAAAACATAAACGCACATGTAAGCGGAATTATAATGAATTAATGATGACAGAGGCCTATTCTTTATTTGTTATAATTAGAATATCTATAGTTAAATTTAATAAAAAAACTCAAGAATATAAAAATATAATTTATCTAAAATTAAAAAATAAAGGCCCAATTCCTCATTCACTAAAAATATTATTTGGTCTCTAGTAGAATGTGTATAGGTCGATTCGGATAATACTTAATCCAGAAGTAAATTAATTTTTTTCAGTTATTGAAAATTAGATCCAAAATCAAATTAATTTTAATTTGGAATCGAATTAAACCAAATAAAAAATATAAGATTGGGTTAGTTTGGTTTTCGGTTCAGCCTGCTTTGTTAATTTTTAGTTCCTAAATATTTAAATAAATAATGTATTATATATTAATATAATATATGTATATTATATTATACGTTATTATATACTATATATTATATTTTTCAAATTAGTTTCAGGTCAATTTAAATTGATTTATTTTTTATTCAGTTTCGGTTCGGTTCTTTTACCTACTAATTCGAAAATTGAACAAAAAATATCAAGTTATTAATTTTTAACCTAAAATTAAATTACTTTTTGATATAGATTCGAACTAAAATGGTTGAATTAGTTTGATTTTCGGATTGTTAAGAGTTTGCTTGGCAACTATTTTGTTTTCAATTTTCTGTTTTTGTTTTTATTTTTTTGAAAATTGAACATGAAAACTTATTTTAGCAAATTTGTTTTCAACTTTCAGTTTATAAAAAAAAGAAAATTGTTTTCAAAATTTTAAAAAATTATGAAAATATGAAAAATATGTTTTCTCACGTTTTTATTTTAAATTTTTTTTTCTTCCATAATTACCAGCAGCCACAACTATCACCCACAATCAACCACCACCGTCCACTAATCGGCACCTACCTCTGATCACCACCAATAACAGTTGCTTCGCTACCCACCTTCGACCACTGTTAATATAAATATATATATTATTTCGTATATGTTACATTAATATATTAAATTAAATATTAAATATAATAAAAATATATTAAATATAATATGATTAATAACTAATTTTATTAATAATTAATTTAATATATGAGAGTATATATATTAAATATTTTAAATTAATATATTAAATATGTTAAATATATTAAATATAATTTAATTATAATTAATTTGTTTTAGTTAATTATTAATTTTTCATTAAATTATATTTAATATATAATTAATTTTTAAATAATTATTGTAATATATTAAATTATATATTAAATATAATTGAATGACAATTAATAGTTAACTAAAATAAATTAATTATAATTATAATTGAATTTAGTTAATTAAATTAATTATAATTATAATTGAATTTAGTTAATTAAATTAATTAAAAAATATTTTATTTTATTATTTTTAATAAATAATATAATTAAATTACAATATGAATAAAAAATAAATTTTATTTAATTAATTATTAAAATTTAAATATGTATGGTTAATTAAATTAAATTAGTTTAAGTTAATTAAATTAATTAATTTAATTAACATAAAATATATTTCATTAAAATATTTTTAAAAATAAAATAATAAATTATGTTAATACATTTTATTTTTATTATATTAAATTATTTTTAACAAATAATATAATTGAAATAATTAAATTTAATTAATTTAATTAATTAACTCTTATAACTATTAACTAATAACTATCGTTACCAAATAGGTTTTTAAGTTTTTATTTTTATTTTTTACTATTAAATAAAAATTAAATAGTAAAAAATAAAAATTAAAAATAAGAGAAAATTAAATACAAGAATTAAAAATTAAATATAAAAATTAAACATAAAAATTAAAAATTAATTATTTCATCAAACAAGGTCTAAGATATTTTTTTTCTTGTGCTCCCTAATCCCAAAGTACATGGCTCAAGTAGCCAGGGAGCATGGCACATGTGCCGGATAATTTCCACCATACATGCCGTCCAAGAATGTCAACAAAGTTGATATTTGATCAGTTTGTTTGTAGGCAGCAATCATTTATTTTTAACATTAATTGCAATGATCTCTGTCTCTCTCTCTCTCTCTCTCTCTCATCTAAAGAACATTGGATGCCACACACGTCTTTTCTAGCCACATACATGAACCTTTAATTTTCATGGACAAAACGTTGCACACAATCTTCGTGTCTAGTAGCGTACGTAACGTGCACGTGCTTTTTAGCTGTTATTGTTTTGTTCACAATTAGGGGCATCCCTGTTTGCATGATTTCATGCTTCGTTTACTGCGTGCCACTGCGACGAGGGATTTTGACATTTTATCTTAATTTTAAGAATGTAAAGTAGAATTTAAGCTCATGAATTTATGTGAGATTTTATTCGATAATTAAGGTTGAAATATTTTTATATATTAACAAATTTTCATAAAAATTTAAAAATAAAAAATGTAACTTCAACTTTTAAAATTATACTTTAATTTTAAAATCCTGAATTCGTTCTATTGGAAGGGTGTAATTAGCGCAAAGTTAAAATAGAGTGAATACTAATATTTTTAAAATGTCTTTTCTTAAGTGTATGATCGAGTCACTAAGTTCGAGACTGGTGCTTTCTAAAACAGAAAATAAAAATTCAAAGTCTTAAAAAAAATTATAAAAAATAATTGGATAAAAATTTGGATTTTAAAAGAATGACAGAGTACTAAGATTGTCGGATTTTCATGATAGGTTTAATATGTAATTTTACTTTTCATAATGTATATATATATATATATAACTTAATCAAAGTAAAGAATAATGTTATATTACGAGATATATATATATATATATAAGTAATTACAGCAATATAAAATTTTTATAAGTTTATCATTTTAAAATATTAAACTCGCACAAATATACTTTAATTGTTGCACATTCATAGTTACTTATTTATACTATACTTTCTGATTATTTTTTCTAGTAACTAATATTTTTCAATTAAATAAAAATTAATGACAAACTAAATATTATTTTCATCCTTAATGTTAAAATAAAAAATAAAAAATAAAAAATAATAGAATTGTAGAGAGAGATTAATATAAAATTTACATCTTGTTGTATATATCATAAAGGTAAAGAAGAGATCTTGAAATAAATTTATAATGAGAAATATGTATAGTAATAATTTACATATCAAAATAAAACTAACTATTTACTATTAATATAGGTAATATATATAAATAATATATCATAACCTAATATAAAATATTATAACACTTTCCCTTAAACTTAAGATAGTAAACTAACTTGAGTTTAGAAATAAGAACATTTCGAAAACAATTGAATTAGATAGCGGAGCAAGCCATGAATGTAGAATCTTAATCTAGGCAGCTGTTGGCAGTGCCGAAATTTTTACGGTGAGTTCATGAAAGAATTTCACTGCTACTAATATGATTATTTTTTAAAATGCAGATAAAAAAAAAAACTAAACAGAATATACAATGTGCGAAGATGGAACAAGAAAGACAAAACTGAAAAAAGTCGAAAAAAAACAACAGTACTTTGCTCTCCAGAGTTTATAGCCAATTAGAAAGACTAACATTTGTTGATATATTATAGTTAATTCCGTCAAAAAATTTTACTTTAAATAAAATGAACGATATAATGTCAAGAGGTCATCCCAAATAAAAAAAATGTACCAAGACAGTGAAATACAAATAAACAAAAGTCAGAATCAAAATAAAAAGAGTCAAAAATCCTAAGAACCAGTTTAGATTGCGGAAGAAAGAATTTTGCAATAATTGTAGTGTTGTTAGTGCAGGGTAAGATTCTGAAAGGAAAAAAACACCAAAGAATAAATATAATGCAAAAAATACTTTATTGTGATTCAGAATGCAGATCATCCAGTATCGAAAATTATATGCTCTAATACCATGTTGAAAAATAAAAAAAATAAAAGACAAAAAATATTAGAATTAAAGAAAGAAATAATATAATAGCTACATCTTGTCATAAATATCATAAAGTAAAGAAGAGACTTTTAAATAGACTTATAATAAGAAGTATGTATGGTAATAACTTATATATCAAACTAAAACTAACTACTTACTAAATAGTAAAATACAAAATATTCTAATATAAGTAATATATATATATATAAATAAGACATCATAATCTAATATAGAATATTCTAACATTTAAAATTGAAATTGTTAGTAAAGACAAGAAAGATAGCGCAAATTAAAATAAAAAATATATCTCCACATTAGATTTATTCTCTACTTGTAAACATTTGACCATCGATAGGATTTAAAATAGTTAATGAACAATGAGACAAATTGGAATTAATTCTGATTATCAAATTAACATTGACCTATTCCACTATTATAAAGGATATATATATATATATATATATATATATATATATATATATATATATGTATGTATATGTATATGTATATGTATATGTATATGTATCTTCTGTGACTCAACAGATACTTTCTGATATCACTTTGCTACAATAATCAGAAATGGAATTGTGACATCTCTCTTTGGCTATTTGGAGGTATGTAGAGATCACATGCAATTGCTCTAGGTGGAGAATTAAAGAAATTAAAAGCTAGAAAAAGCCATCCCCCAAGGTCACAATCCGCTTGCAAGTTGGCATTTAGATACGAACTTCCAAATTAAAGTGGGCATACAATATTAATTTTTGTTATTTATTTCCTCGAAAATTGACCAAACCTTAAAAATTAAGTTAATTAAGCTTTCAGGACAGGAGGTTCATCATAAATATCCCATATTAAAATAAGTTGTATTATTAGCTCCGTGATTAGACTATCAAATTTTGTATTTACTAGGTGGTTTGCGAAAAGCGTTAATTAGAATGCGTAGTTATGTTGTACCTATAGTATTTAATATATATATATATATATATATATATATATATATATTATATTTAACATCCAAGATAAAATATTTTAAAAATATTACTTCTTTATTTTAGAGGTCTTCTTTTCAGTTGACTCCACTTCAAATTTTTTTTTTTTAAATCATTTCTTATTTTATTAAAATATTTATTTTTTAATTTTTTATTTTCTTCTTGAAGAAGTTGTATTTTAATTGATAAAGTAGGAGAGATAAGCTTGTTTTAATAATAATAATAATAATAATAAGAAGAAGAAGGGTAAATTATATCTAAACCCATAACAATTTGGGTAATTACACTTGAATCCCCTCAACATTTAAAAATTACAGACACCCTCTTATTTTGAAATGTTTGTAATACTTAATTCCTTCCGTTAGTATGCCGTTATAATTTCTGTTAAAATGATGATGTCAGCAAAAAAATATTTTTTAATATACCAAGTTTATCCTTTCCAACATTTAAAATTTACACACTATATATATAAACACACACACAATAACAAATGGGGATCCAGATCTAAGCCTCCAGTCGCCTTCATCATTGCCTCTGGCTATCTTCATCCTGCCTAACTACAAGAGAAACTCGAAACAAATCCAGATCGGGAAGTGAAAAAGCATAACTCTTATTAGTACCGAGCCTGAATAGTAACTAGAATAGAGTTTATATATATATATATATATATTAAATCTTCTAACAATGTGGGGCGTCGGGTAGCACATGAGGGAAAACGGGAAGCACTTGGGCTTGGCCGGCGAGAGCACCAGAGAGCCTTGCACGGAGCGTTATAACCTAAAATTAAATTAAATTCTCAAATTCTTAGTTATTACAAGTAAAATGTTATAACCCAAAATGAAATTTGTCAAAAAGTCGAGAGATACAAAACATAACTGATCCCTACTTAAATTTCTCGTGGCTCTTTAGTAAGGGAACTTATTTTCTTCTACCTAAGCTAACACATATTAGTTCCAATTTAATTGCTCCTTTTAAAAAAAATTTATAATTTTCACAAAAAAAAATAAAGAAACTTTAAAAAATAAGAAAAAAACAGATATATCAAAAAGGAGAAAATCTTCCATTTCAAGATCTCTATGAGAGTTTGGTTTACTTTTTCTCTCTCCTTTATGTGATTTCTGTGCAAACTTTGTTCCCATAAAAGCTACTTTTCTTTTTTTTTTTTGTCTAAAATTAAAATATTAAGAAAATATATATATATATATATATATATATATCCTGGACCAACACATTGGATACCATGTCAATTTTCAACTGTGAGAAGAAACTAGAAAAAAAAAAAAAAAGAATGAACATTCATCATGTCACACAAAATAAGTGATGATATGTCAATTTTCAATCATGTGACACAAAATAAGTGATAATCTGCCAATTTTCAATTATGTGAGGCAACTAGTAAAAAAAAAAAAAAAAGAAAAAAAAAGAAAAAGATAATTAAAGAAGATTCATCATGTCAAAGAAAACAAGTGATAATCAATTCATTGGAGTATTTAGGTACTTGAAAATTAAAGCAATCCAAATAAAGGAAATGAGGATAAGTGGATGGTGATGAAAGCCATGCAGGGTCTAGACTGTAGAGACCCCTCCCCCCCCTCCAACAAAAAAACAAAAAAAGGCCTAGCCTAGCAATCAAAAGTCAAGGTGGGCCTTCATAGAAAATCCTAAACTAATTTCTTTACCCTCTTTTCTTCCTTCCCTAATTCCAGAGCATCTTGGAACTAAATTGATATGAAATGAGAACGGTAGTGGTATGAAATGTCTATTCCATTAGCTTGTTTAGTTACCAATATAAAAATCATGAGAATGGATTAGACATTTTTCAATTCCATAACTTAGTTATACAATTTAAAAACAAAATGTAAAATAAAAAAAAACACTACAAGAAATCAGAATATAGGCGAGGAAAGTTTTTGCGAGGAAGTCATTTTCCTCGCTAATAACCTCTTTTTAGCGAGGAAAACTTGAATTCCTTGCTAAAAATTCTAGAACTTTTGGTGAGGGACATTTTCCTCGCTAAAAGCTATATTTGGCGACAAAAATTTAACTTCCTCGCCTATAGTAAATAAAATATCGCGCCATTGCATTTGGAGGGGGAGGGAAAATGTTTATAACTTTAGGCGAAGAAATAATTTCCTCGCTAAAAGCTATCGCAATAGGCGAGGAGATTATTTCCTCGTTAAAAGCTATATTTGGCGACAAAAATTTAACTTCCTCGCCTATAATAAATAAAATGTCGCGCCATTGGGGAGGGAAAATGTTTATAACTTTAGGCGAGGAAATAATTTCCTCGCTAAAAGCTATCGCAATAGACGAGGAGATTATTTCCTCGCTAAAAGCTATATTTGGCGACAAAAATTTAACTTCCTCGCCTATAGTAAATAAAATGTCGCGCCATTGCATTTGGAGGGAGAGGGAAAATGTTTATAACTTTAGGCGAGGAAATAATTTCCTCACTAAAAGTTGGTGATAGGTGAGGAGATTCTTTTCTCGCTAAAACCTATATTTGGAAAGAGGGAAAATAGTACGCCGCTTTAGGCAAGGAACATTTTTCTCGCCAAAAGTGTTATTTGGTAACAAAAATTTAAAATATGGCGCCATGGCGCCATTCGATTTGGAGGGAGGGGGAAAATGTTTTTAACTTTAGGCGAGGAAATTATTTCCTCACTAAAAGTTGGTGATAGGCGAGGAGATTCTTTCCTCACTAAAACCTATATTTGGCGACAAAAATGAGCCTCCTCGCTTATAGTAGACTAAAACACCCGGCATCCATTGTTACATGGCTTTAGGCAAGGAAATAATTTCATCGCTAAAAAAACTTAAAATTTAAATTAGGATAATAACAATTCTTAGTATATTTAAAATTTAAAAAAAAAAGAGAAAAACTAAAATATTAATTAGGATTTTTTGAAAATTTTATTTTAAATTAAATAAGTCACAATGAGTATATTTTTAACAGCTGAGATTATATATCTATTAAATACTGTATAATATCTTAGTTTATTTTGTTAAATTTATTCTACAAATTTACATTTGAGCTCTTCGTTGGCCAAATTTATTTTCGCAACCTTAGGAACATGCAATTATTAATAAGTAGATAGATAAGTAGATAGATAAGTAGATAGGGTTGATTAAAATCAGTTTTTTATACGAGTATTGGAGATTTTTATTCTATGAAATCTTTGATCTGGCTTTTTTCTAAAAATTTTTATTTAAGCTAAGCTTATGCATGCTGGAGCTCAAAAAAGTAAGAAAGAGAGGCACTTTGGAAGAAGTTAAAGTGCAATCAAGTGGCCTTTTCGAGCCTTGGCGTGTGATTTTGATGTTTTTGTCGGGTAAACTTCAAACGGTCATAACTTTTGATCCGGGAAGAGTTACGGGGCCTATTACCCCAATCCAGAAAGCTCTCGACGAGATCTATGTGGGCCAACACCTACGGTGGTTGGGTCTAAGGTTTGGGGCTAAAAAACCTCGTTTAAACCCTTTTTGGGGTAGTTTTCTATAATTTTGCTAAATCTTGATGATTAAACTGGGTTGTTGGAATATTAGGAGGTTAAACCATCCCCTAAAGTAGCTAGAGGTTAGGAAGCTTATCAGTTGGATTTTGTTCTAACTAGGGAATTTTATTTTGTAATTAATATGCATACGGGGGAATGCCCCTAAGATAATGTAAACTCTTTTCCCATTTAATCCAAATTTTACTTACTTACAAAAAAAATATATTTTATTGAAATTAATTATTAATCAAAAATGTTATTAAACTGATTTTATATAAAATAAATATTTTATTAAACTGATTTTATAAAACTGATTTTCAATGCCCTGGCAAACTAAAGGGACGAAATATTTCAATGTCTTGAGACCAGTTGAACCGAAATGTCTGCAAAAGGGGCGAAAAAAGAGTAAGCGATGGAGCTGTCGATTGAAAAGAGTTAAGCGATGCGATTCAA
Organism: Vitellaria paradoxa; assembly: GCA_019916065.1. NCBI lineage: Eukaryota > Viridiplantae > Streptophyta > Magnoliopsida > Ericales > Sapotaceae > Vitellaria > Vitellaria paradoxa. The sequence goes on from CM034233.1 coordinate 63,153,617, forward strand.
CGGTAGTCCACGCAGATTCTTCCTACACCATCGTCATCGTCTTCATCTGTAAGTCTCTCTCTCTCTCTCTCTCTCTCTCTCTCTCTCTCTCTCTCTCTCTTTCTGTTTCTCTCTTACACACACACACACACACACACAGACGAAACTATCTTTGATCGCCTCTCTCGATTTAGTGTACGTGTCTTATTGCGCGTAATCATCAAGCTCACGCATGTACAGTTTATACGCATACTTAGCAGAACGTTTCCAATCTGTGCTTGATTTTGATACTTACTCTGCTCGAAACCCTAGTTTCACTAACATTCGAGCTTGCTGATTGTAATTATGCTGCGATTGGAAATTGTTATTATGTTTTAGTTTGCTGACTGTAGTGGAGAAGATAGAGTGATGGTCACTGGCTAATTTTGTAGGAAAAGCAAAGAGGTTATTGGGGAAGATGTGCTCTAAACTATAATCAAAATAGAGACCTGCAATCAAAACAGAGACAAAATTACCACACAAGGTTTTGCCAGTACAACTAGATCACCAAAGCATGTATACTGTTTTTAGGGGTCTCGTATTGTTAATTCATAATTCCTTAATTATGTTTATTATATATCGCTAGTTTACCCCAGAAAGGCTCATACTTCTTGATGCTCTGGCTTGATTACAAGACCATATTTTCACTGCTTTATCTTCTTCTTTGTTTGGAAACCATGTTTATCATCAATCACAGGTTGATACAAGGACACAGCAACAGAGGGCAGCAATAGACACTTATTCAAGAAATACAAAATGGTGGTACTCAACTTTTCACAATGTCACTGCCATGGTTAGAGTTGGAGTCCTCAGTCTCCCTTATGCCATGTCGGAGCTAGGATGGTATGCAACCACGCATGCTTATAATCTCCAAACAATTTACTCGAATACAATAATAAATTTACTTAAGTCAAACCTTTATTAGTTGAAAATTTTATTCTACATGGCTCAATATATAGGAACGTTACTTAGGTCCTAATTATTCTAGTTTTACTGAGTCAAACACAGATCTCACTAGACTAATGATTCTGATTGCACACTGCAAATGAATTGTGTGAAAAAAAAAACATTTAAATTTCCATTCCACGTAGAAAGATTTATTGATCACTATTGTTGTTGCCAATCGATAACAAGCAAATTGTGAATTTAGAAAACCATGCAGCTGAACAGTATAACAACACTATTCCCAAAATGCAGAGACATCAAACATCATCAGTATCATACATTTTACTTTGGATTACACAAGTCCATTGTAGGCTGAGAGAAACAACCAAACCTCCCCTTCATCGAATGTTTTAATATAGTACTATTAAGGATGAATTCCCATAGAGGACTTGTACAAAACAAATCATAATCTCCAATGGATAAGTGCAACATCAATAAAGACACAATGTTCGACGCTATCCCCCATGCAAGGTTGAAATGAAAACCACCACATCCTTCTCTTCTAGTGATGTATCAAGCTGGCCGCTTAGTTCCCAATCACAATCATTCACAAGGACTAGAACACCAGGTCTCCTGCACATGGAACATTAACAAGTTATGGGGAAATGAAGACATGACATTGTTTCATCAAATAAAGAAAGCATTTCATTTTTTTTTTTTTGGTTGGCTCTAAATAGGAATGTCAATGGACCGAGTCCCCTAGCGAGCCAGTAGGAGCTGTCAGTGGACCAGGTCAAGACCAATCCCTAATCGACGCCTGAATCTAATTAGGACCTAAGTAACGTTCCTATATATTGAGCCAAGTAGAATAAAATTTTCAACTAATAAAGGCTTGACTTAAGTAAATTTATTATTGTATTCGAGTAAATTGTTTGGAGATTATAAGCATGCGTGGTTGCATACCATCCTAGCTCCGACATGGCATAAGGGAGACTGAGGACTCCAACTCCAACCATGGCAGTGACATTGTGAAAAGTTGAGTACCACCATTTTGCATTTCTTGAATAAGTGTCTATTGCTGCCCTCTACTGCTGTGTCCTTGTATCAACCTGTGATTGAATATATTGATTTTGATAAGGATTGTCTAAATTTTGTATGAGATAGGAGTAATTCTTGATACACTTAAGCATTTCAAGAAAAGAAGGGTATTGGCAACTACTTAGGGGAGCACTCTAGGAATTAGTTACCCCCCCAAAAGAAAAGAACTCTAGGAGTTTATTTGGTCTAGTTGAGTTTATTATGCATTGGCTGTGTTTATGGTCATTTCTTTCATTCACTTCTTGAAATCCTTAAAGCAGAATCATGGTTTCTTTATGGGACAGGGGGCAGGGCAGGATTTCATTCCCAAGAGTGAACATACTCATGAGCAAATAAAAATTAAGAAATTGAATAGCCACTCATTGTTATAGAAATAGCATTGTTTTTATTTGGTTTGTTCATCCATCCTCTTTGATTTTTATTTGGTTTGTATTCCAAAGCATATCCCTGAAATTAAGTTATCAAAGCTCCTCATGTGTTGAGATATTAAGGTGATATTTGTTCTGGTGATATTTGATCAGTTAGTTTCAAATGTGTATATACAGTAATATTAATGCTCAAATGTTTTGCAGATAATTTTGAAGGGGATACCAAACTTTTTCACCAGTATTTTTTAAGAATTTGGAGATTACTTTCTGCAGGTTTGAATTTCATCAAGACTCTGTTATTATTAGTACTGTTATGATCCGAAAAAACTATTTAGTCTCATGGGGAATATATTAGTCTCTCATGGCTTTTTGATGTAAAATAACTTTACTTGATTCTTATTTTTACTAAATTTCTTGTTATGATATTAATAATGATCTTTTTTTTATTTTGGACTAGGCAAGTAAATATGGATAGAAGTTGGATAAATGAACGGCATAGATTCGGCAATAAGTATATCAATGGGGTTAGGTCCTTTCTACAATTTGCACGTGATCATCTGCCTAATAGCTCTACAATTAGGTGCCCATGTCAGAAATGTCGCAACTTAGGGAAATCATTGAGTTTGGGGATAGTTGAGAATCACCTATATGTGAATGGAATGATGGACACTTACGTAAAATGGGTACACCATGGAGAAAAAATAGGTAATGATCATGTTGACGATGATCAGTCAGTTAATAATGAGAGAATGATATTTGAAGAAGAAGAAGAAGAAGAAGATGATGATGATGATGATGACAATGTTATAGGAGCAATACATGACATTCGCCAAGGAATATTTGTGGACATGCAAAGTTGTGAGGCTTCTTCCAATCAAATGCCTAATGAAGACATTTTTTGTGATTTGTTTAAAGAAGCACAACGTGAACTATACCCAGGTTGTACCAAGTTCTCAACACTTTCATTTGTTGTTAAGCTGCTACATTTAAAGGTGTTGAATCGATGGAGCATTCGATCATTTAACATGTTGTTAGATTTGTTGAAGGAGGCTTTTCCTGAAGGCGAGACACTTCCAGAGTCTCATTATGAGTTAAAATCCTTGTTGCGCAATGTTGGCTTGGGCTATGAATCAATTCATGTCTGTAAGTATGAGTGTGCATTATTTTGGAAAGAGCACAAGGATAAAACTAGGTGCCCTGAATGTGGTGAGTCAAGATGGAAAGTGAATGATGGGAAGGGTAAGAAAGTACCACACAAGATTTTGCGATATTTTCCACTAAAACCTAGATTGCAGAGATTATTTATGTCAAAACAAAGTGCAGAAGATATGCGGTGGCATGCTACAAAGCGTGAGGAGGATGCTGATATGCTACGACATCCGGCTGATTCCCCAGCATGGAAAGAAATGGATGACAAATATCCCGAGTTTTCCTCTGATTGTCGACATGTACGACTTGGATTGGCTAGTGATGGATTCAATCCATTTGGGAGTATGAACAACAATTACAGTATGTGGCCAGTAATTCTTGTTCCTTACAATCTACCCCCTTGGATGTGTATGAAAGAACCATATCTCATAATGTCTCTTCTTATACCTGGCCCGAATGCTCCAGGAAAGGATTTTGATGTGTATCTTCGTCCGTTGATTGATGAGTTAAAACAGTTATGGGATGGTGTTCCTACTTATGATGCTTTTGGTAAAGAGACCTTTCATATGCGGGCTGTTGTTCTATGGACTATAAATGATTTTCCTGCCTATGCCTACTTGTCTGGATGGAGTACTAAGGGTTACATGGCATGCCCAACGTGCAATGAGGATACCTCTTCCATAAGACTAAGAAGTAAGATATGTTATATGGGTCATCGTCGATATCTACCACGGAATCATAGTTGGCGAAAAAGTAAGGCTTTTGATGGTAAATCAGAATTTCGAGATAAGCCCAAGGAGATTTCAGGTGATGATATCCTAAAGCAATTACAATATGTTAAAGTCAATAAACCTGGAAAGCACCCAAGCAATAAGAAAAGGAAGCGTGAGGCAGAAGAATTAAATTGGACAAAGAAGAGTATATTTTGGGAGTTGCCCTATTGGCACAAATTGAAGATACGACATAATCTCGATGTGATGCATATTGAAAAAAACATATGTGACAATTTACTTGGCACATTGCTAGGCATTGGTGGGAAGACGAAGGATACTGTAAAGGCTAGACAAGATTTAGCTGATATGGGCATACGTCCTGAATTACATTTGTTCCCAGATGGTTCAAGCCTAGTGATGCCCCCAGCAATATTCACTTTGTCACCACAGGAAAAGCGTGGCTTCTGTGAATTCCTAAGATCAGTGAAATTCCCTGATGGGTTTGCCTCGAACATTTGTCGTTGTGTCAATGAGAAGGAAGGAAAGTTGTTAGGTTTAAAGAGTCATGATTGTCATGTGCTACTGCAACGAGTCCTACCAGTTGGAATGCGTGGATATTTGGATAATGAAATGTATACGACATTAGTGGAATTATGTTTCTTCTTTAAAGAGTTATGTTGCAAGACGTTGAAAGTGAAAGTTCTCGAGCAACTCTCTAAAGACATTGTCGTTATACTTTGTAAGTTAGAACGGATCTTCCCACCTGCATTTTTTGATGTTATGGTTCATTTGGCAGTACATTTACCGCAAGAAACGATGGTTAGTGGCCCAGTGCACTACAGATGGATGTATCCAATTGAGAGATATTTAGGTACCTTAAAGGGTTATGTAATGAACAGAGCTCATCCTGAAGGTTCAATTGCTGAAGCATATATTGCGAACGAATCTCTGACATTTCTCTCTAAGTATCTTCATAGAATCGAGACCAGATTTAATAGAGGGGAACGCAATGATGACAAGGTAGAGGAAGGTGGAGAAGAATCTAGTATATCAGTTTTTTCACGTAAAGTTCGTCCTTTCGGCGATGAAAAATACATTACCTTGTCAACACAAGACCTTCAAACCATGCATCGGTACGTGCTTAATAATTGTGAGGGATTGGACAAATATCATAGGTATGTATTATTATACATGAAATGTTCTATTTCTTATATTGCTTTATTCTAATGTTATAATGTGTGTAATTAAAACCAGTGACCATATTAGAGAGTTGAACACAATCAGTGCATCAAACATTGACATTAGACATGAGAAAGAGTTTCCAACATGGTTTAAGGAACATGTAAGTATAACTTTAATTAAAAAGCCATTAATTAAATGTTAATATACTTTAATTATGACATGGGCATGTATTGTATATGTAGGTTAAAAGCTTGTATCAGTTTGGAGGCCCTGAAGTCACTGATGAAATTTATGCTTTAGCTATTGGTCCAGACTTTAGGGCACGGAGTTATAGCGGTTGCATTGTTAATGGAGTAAGATTTCATACAAGTGAGCGTGACAATCGACGTAAAAGTCAAAATTGTGGTGTTGTTGTTGATGGGGTGCATGATAATAATGACATTGACTTTTACGGTGTGTTAACTGATGTGATTGAGTTACAATATGTAAAAGGTTTTCGAGTTATCATGTTTCGATGTGATTGGTTTGACGTAGACAAGAGAAGAAAAGGAATACAAATTGATAAATATTTTACAAGCCTTAATGTGACAAAGAAGTGGTATGCAAATGAGCCATTTATATTATCATCTCAAGCTAAACAAGTCTTCTACATGGCCGACACAAAACTGGGAAACCAATGGCGAGTTGTGGAGAAGTTCACTCACAGACACTTGTATGATGTTCCAGAAATAGAGACTACTGATATGGAAGTTGAGGATGCATACCAAGAGCTTGAGTTAGTCAATGTGATCCAAGTGGATGCACAAGAGATTGGGACATTGTGTAGAAATGAACTTAATCCACAAAGAATAGTAACTTCTCCACAACATTATGAATGTCTTATTGAAGATGAAGATGAATTTGATGATATTGAAGATGAAAGTCTTATTGAATATGCCGATGACACAAATAATGAGGAAGGAGGACAAGAAGAAGAGGATTACTCAGATTAATTGATCTATTCTAAGAAATTCAGATTAATTGGTTTATTCTAAGGTAATGGTATTGGTCTTTTCTTACAATGTCACTTAAATTTTTTGTGGTTTATTGTGATATCAAGATTTTAAAATTTTGATAGTACTTGAACTTAGTTTTAAATGTTATATGAGATTTTTTCCTATTTTTCATATGAGTTTTAAATGTTTTTGTAGATGGCACCGGGAAGAAATCTTAGACGAGCATGGAATGATGGAGCTCAAGAAGATGAGGGGTTAAACACTCAACCAACTCAGGCACCGAGCAGTAGTGCTGGTATAAATCAAGGTTATATTCATTTATTTTGTTTACACTTTATGTGTGTATATATTTTTAATTATTTTCATATTTTTTTTAGGGTCCACCTCGACCACTAGATCAGTACGTGGACCCACCCAGGGCCTTGGCATAGATCGTCTTATCAAGAAGACAAAACAACCCATGAAAGTAACTGTGGACCCTGAACAGGGACGGCCACTTGATTGTGACGAGTCAGCTAAGTTATCAAGCGAGTGTGGTATTATTGCTAGACACTTCTTACCACATAATCAACACCGCTATGCTGACATCAGTGAGAGAGATAAGGAGGAGGCATTTGCACGTCTTACGGTATTAATTTTTTTATGATAATATATTTGGTTATTTCTAAATTTTATATATAATAATTTAAAATTTAACGTCTTATATATCTTATATTTATAGTCACGCATTGACATTGACGTTAGTCCCGGGAGTGTGGGACGAAAGAGGGTGGAGGACACTTTCAAGGCCCGACTGAGTGACTTACGGCACAAGTGGCATAAACAGTTTAAGAATATGCTAGAGAAGGGACTCACTGTGGAGGAGGCGAGAGAACATTGCCCATCCGATATATTACAAGTGGATTGGGAGTGGCACATCGACAACAAATGGACAGACACTCGTTACCAAGTTAATATAATTTATATGAAAATGTATTAAAAAGTATAGTATAATTATGGCTTTAACGTTGAACATGTTTTTTTTTTTTTTGTAGGAGAAATGTTTGAAAAATGCACAGAATCGGTCTCATCAGACTATTACACACTCGATGGGTTCACGTGCATTTGTTCCTGCTCGTCATAGCATGGTAATTATTACTTTACGTGCTTTATTTATATCATTAGTCTTGTACTTATATATTATTTTTCATAGGTGGATCCTGAAAGTAATGAGCCGATTAGCTTCTTTGGATGGTGGAAACACGCGCATACAAACAAAAGTAACCAGTGGTGTTGCCCGACAGCGAGAGAGTTACATGTAAGTTATTGTAATTTTTATCTGTCATTGAAATTTTTTAGTTATAATTTAGCAATATTTTCACATTAATAATAATGAATTTTAGGATGAGATGCAAAGAGTGAGGAATGAACCTACCCCTGATGGCCATGCTGCATTAAGTGAGGATGAGGTGGGGATGCAAGTCTTGGGGAGGAAATCTGGTTATGTACGCGGGATGGGTCATGGGCCAAAGCCTCCTTCAGTGCGTAATCTTCACTGCTTGGGTTGTGCTGCTTCGAGATCTCGTGAGGCACAGCTTCAGGATAAACTTCAAAGTTTCATGGAAAAAATGGAGCAAATGGAGACTGAGCGAAATGTCCTTTCCAATAAAGTCGATAATCTAATGCAAATGTTTGAGGAGTTCCGCTCTGCCAGGACTACTTCACCTCCCTAGTGTTAGACATTAATAGTTAATTTTGAACTTGGATTTATTTTTGTTTATTTTATTTGTATGCAATCTTAATATTTTTGTTTCGTTTTTTGAATTTTGATGTTTGTTGTTGGATTGTTGGGTTAACTTTTACAATATGATAATTTGTACGTTTGGTTTTAATGTTGTAGCATGTATAATATTTTTGGTGTATATTATAACAGGTTTATTTTATGTTTGATTTATTATTGTAACAGGTTTATTTTTGTTGGATTATTACTATAACAGGTATTTTTGGAAAATTAAATATTTAAAAAAATTATTTTTTAACTAATACTTTTAGTGAGGAACATATTTCCTCGCTAAAAGTAACTTTTTTCCTCACTAATATCCTTCTCATTGTACTCTGCCAAGTATAGACGATGACCAAATTTTCTCACAAAAACTAACTATAGGCGAGGAAATGCCCATTTCCTTGCTAAAACTTAGAATTAGCGATGAAATTATTTCCTCGCTAAAGGTGACTATAGGTGAGGAAAATATAATTTCCTCGCTAAAAGATATAGGCATTGGCGACTTAAGTTTTTCCTCGCTAAAATCTACTATAGGCGACAAAATCGTTTCCTCGCTAAAAGGCACTATAGGCGAGGAAAATAAATTTCCTCGCTAAAAGGTGCAGGCATAAGCGACAAAAAATTTTCCTCACTAAAAGCCACTATAGGCGACAAAATGGTTTTTCTCGCTAAAAGCTACTATAGGCAAGGAAATTATAATTTCCTCGATAAAAAGTATAGGCGACCGAGCATAGACGAGGAAATAGGCGAGGAATATTTTTCCTCGTCTATAGTTTTTAGCGAGGAAAAATGAGACTTTGGCGAGGAAAATGTTCCTCGCCTATACCCGTTTTTCTTGTAGTGAAAAAACTTTAAGAGACTACAAAATAAATTTTATTTTATTTTCAAGCTTAATCAAATAAAAAATTAATTTATTTCTTTTCATTTTATTTACAAATCTTTCAAAATATACATTGTTTTTGTTAAAATTAAGAAAAAAGAAAAGGTAATGGCAATGGGCATTTCCATTTTAATAAGAAATGAAAAAATTATAATGACTCGCATCTTCACAGTAGTAGGATGTTCACTATCGGCTTGATTGGATGCTTCCCAGGATTCTTAACCTTATAGTTCCCTCTAAATTCAGTATCCTTGCGATTTTAAAATTCGTTGTATTTTGTAAATGTCGAATATTATATATATGCCATTTTCTTCGTCTATTCGGGTAATGTGGAAGAAAATGCATTACTTTTTTACTTCATTTCTAGCTTCATTGTCTTGTAGGAAGAGTTTCTCACACGTAGATTTCTTACCATCTTCGACAAAAATGAAATGAAATTTAGTATTCTAAGAGAATAATTATTCCAGTTATAAATAAGTATACTAACAAAGAAAATAAAATGAAAACACTAGAACGACTATTCTTATCAACCTTTAGAATTGCACTTGTACGTGCCAATTATAGTGTTCATCGCATAATTGATTTCATGTTAAACATGAAATGATGGTGTGGAGTCCCACATTCTTACACATGAGTGTTTGTACATTTTAGGGATTCAAATGTACATTTGAAGGTTTTGATACATCAATCAAGAGACGGGGTGACATTTAGAGTAGAAAAAAGAGCAGAAAATTAACGAGCATGTGAGCCACCATATTTCGGCATTAACCTTCATATTCGAACTAAAGCAACAATGGGCAAACTGAGCTAAGAAGCAAATCCACCTTCGAACAGTCAAACTCACCTCCGAATGCCAGCTCAAAACATGTCCAACTTTCAACACGCCAAATGCTACGCCCTGCTTTACGCTGGGCCGAAAACGGCGACGTTTTGGTCCTTAAAAAAAATTTCAAAACAAAGAGAGACATTGTAGAGAGAGAAAAATGGAATTGACGCCGATGAAAGCAACTGTAACCGTGACCGGCGCCGGAATAGGTGGTGCTATTATGCTATCTTTTTTTTTTTCTTTTTTTATTTATTTTTTTTTTGGTGTCAAACTCAACCTAAAGCAGTTTTGAGCAAACTATTCATGTGGTTGCTTGGGTTGTCAGCGACAAACCCAATTTGTTTGTTTGTTTGTTTATTATTATTTTTTTTTTCGGTCATTTGCGTTTGGTATTAGTCTTATTTTTGGTTTCATTTTTCATTTTGTCTTCTGGTTTCATTTTTCAATATGTTCGGCGAGTTGTTTTTTTGTCTATTTTCTCAACGAGTCTAAAAAAGTCAAAAATTTAAAAAGAAAAAGTTTTTTTTTGGATATTTAATTGACTAAAATTAATTAAAATTTACTAATTTTTATCAACTTTTTATATTTTTTCACTTAAATTTTATTATATATCATTTTTATATCAAAATTTTATATTTTTTATCAAATTTTTACTAACCAAACGCCACCCTCTTTATTGTCATTATTTGGGTTTCATTCTTTGATACTTATAGCACGGGAACCATCAGCAGCTACTCTGAGTGGGTAAAAAACATCTCCATTTTTTTTTTATTTGTTTACCAATCACTCCTCTCTCTCTCTCTCTCTCTCTCTCTCTCTCTCTCTCCCCCCCCCCCTTTCTATTCTGCTGCAGGGGTTAAACGTGTTTTTGCCCTCTCCCTTTCCTCGCTATTCATTGTTGATGTCATTATCTTTCTCATTTTGACTTTCTTTCCCATTTATCATTTTCTTCTTTTCCGAAATATTTCACCAAACATGAGCTGTTTTCTATTTTCAAAATTAATTTCTAAAATATGTTTTTAAAACTACTTGCTTTAGACCAATTCCAAACGGAGCCCTGTAACATAAACTAAAGTAAAATAAAATTTAGCAAAAAAAGAAAAAACAAAAACAAAAACTATTTAAAATTTATTCCATTTGTAAGACTGAAGTTAACTGGGTCAATCAGGCATGCCTTTTCCCTCCCGTCCCAGACGGCTCCACTAGTATATATAAATTTTTAGATTGTGAAGCAATTTCTTAAAATTTGAATAATTTTATTAGTCCATATATATAGTCAAAAAATTTAATAGCTAAATTAATTTTTATCATCAATATTTAACTTAATTCATTAATTATTGTTAGTGATAAAAAAAAAAATAAATAGAAGGAAAATTTAGTAAAAATTTAAGTGGCCCCAGCATGAAAATAATCCTAGTCTAATAATTATTTGGAATTTTAATACCATTTTAAGCACCCAAATGCCAAATAATAATTAAGAAGTCGAAGAAAAAATAAAACACAATAAAATAAAAAAGTAAATAGCGCAAGTTTATTCCTAAGAAAAAAAAAAAGCGATTGTCAATTTTTACTACGACTACACGCCATTCATTTTGTTTTCAACTATGAGCGTTTTGAAAACATTGCAAGGGAATATGATGGGGGGATACTTTCTTTAAAAATACGCTAATTGTCTATGTTAAAAGAAAAAATACAAGAGAAGTTTATCATTAATAAGGTTTCGTTTGGAGTAATAAAAAATTTTGAAAAACGATAAAAAATACTGAAAAACTCTAAAAGCTATTCACCTTTTATCTCACGGTACGAATTACGAACTTATAATTTATATTACTTTATATTATTTTTTATCACTCCAAACACATCCTAATTTCTTGACATAAAAAGTTATTTAAGTGCTTGTTTAGCTGATAAATCATTTGACATGTGTATAAATGTAATTTTTATTTTTTGTAATATTGATATACGAAAAACTTATTTTTAAGTGGTGCAACATACTAGAATTAATTAATTAATAATTCCTATAATTGATGGTGTAGTTCATTGGGAGTATCTTGGATGGTCTAACCCGTGCCCGAAATCCTGCCTTGACATTGGTGTGATGCCTGCCAAAGAGCCTCCGACGCTTAAATTAGCAAACTAAAGGATTGAGAGAGTATGTTACCAGAATAACAGCAAAGCTTAATAAGGCTGTGTTTGTACCTATTTCTTGCATCAGAGGTAAATATATATATAGAGCGAGAATGAATTTGCATGGACTCCATACATATGAGCTGTACCAAATCCAAGTTTTCATCGAATCAAATTGTGCCACGTGTATACACGAATTCCCACACAGATATTCCATAATTAGTTATCCAAATCGTTATTGAATAAGTAGCACATTTGTAGGTGGATATCATGAGACATGTCAGAGGGGCAGTTAGTTACACGATTGTGGCATGAGCAATTTAGCCCGACCCGATTAATTAGACGAGGAGCCCGATCGTCCGATACCTGACTGATCGATAGGGTTGGTCAAATTCTCATGACCGATCCCCCACTATCAGTTATTATTGGTAAAAAAATTATGAGTTAGATTCATAACTAATTTTCTACTTTGATGGACAGTAGAAATTAAAAGATTAATTTGAAAAATTAGTTCATCTCTTTTCCATAAATAGTGGATGATTCCATAAATATATACATATTAAATTACAACACATTAAATAGTGGATGATTCCATAAATATATACATATTAAATTACAACACATTAGAGTTTTATAAGGTAAAAAGGAGAAATCCTATATTTCAAAAGAGTTTTATTTTTTGTTGAAGCAGAAGGTTCAAGAATAATATTTTGAGATAATTTTTTGTACTCAAATTTTTATTAGCAATAACTCCGTGGTATGTATTGTTGACAATATTATGTAAATATCATGAACTTCAAAATCTTTAATATTTAATTAAATACTTTGTATAAATTTAATGATAAACTTACACTACATGCCAATACATTAATAAGTTTTGTTAATATATTTTTATTTATTAAATATTTTTTTTTCTAAATTGAAATGTGGCCACCTAAAAGATAATACCAGGAGGATTGACCTGACTTTGAAGTTGCTGTCGTACACCCAAAGAAAGGAATAATCGCTTTTCTTTTTTGTTTTTTGGGGAAGCGAAAGGGGGAATAATTTGTGTTTACGCTTGCTAACTGCTACAACGCACGTCCTTTTCTCGGTCTATTGGCCTTTCTTTTTCTACGCATTAATTTGTTGAGGCTCTCCCTTTTAGACGGTATGGGGGGAATATGTTGAATTGAAGGCGGGAAAAAGGGGCTAGGAAGGTTCCTATCTATTAAGTTTATTATTATTATACTCAAATGATTCGCCTTTTGTCCGAACGATCGACAAAATCCGAGAAACTTATTAATCGATGACGGAGACAAAATAGCGGCGGATTTGAAATTATTCCTTTTATTTAATTTGTTACGTTTAGCTCCATTTGGCACAACATTAAAAATTTTTAAAATTATTTATTTTTTATTTTATTGTACAAATTATGAATTCGTAAATTATATTAAATTTTTTCACTTTATCTTATTTTTTTACTCCAGCTACCGCCTAAGAGAGAAAAATATATAATTTTTAAGAAATTAAAAAATTAATTTATTGACAAATATCTTTTACTTTTTTTATATGTTATAATTCACTTATTTTTTTTCTTTTTTTATGCTTTTTTCACTTTTCTCTTTCATTATCTTTTATTTTTCCTCACCAAATTCTATAAGTCACGCCCCTTAAGTTGTGCTTGGATCAATAATTTATCAATGAAAAAAAGAAAAGAATATGGATTTAAAATCTCCTCTCTTATTAAATTGTGGGGAAAATTAAAGTAAAAAGGCATAAATTTAAAAAAATAAAAAAATTAACATATTGATAAATACTTTTTACTTTATTATATTTCTTAATTCATTTCGATAAATATATATATATATATATATATATATATTTTTTTTTTTGAATTTTATATTTTCTTCATCTTTTTAACCAACCTATTTCTCTTTCCTTTTCTTTTTTTTTTCTCACTAAAATTTCCCTCCAAACACACTTGAAAATAAAACATAAAACAAAAAATTTATCATGCATAGAAAATAAAATGAAAAGCAAATTACCTTATACTTAGAAAAACAAATCTCCTTATACATATATTAATATTGATTCTCCTTCCTTTAAATCCTCCATATAATGCCACTTTATGAAAATGCAATTTTTATTGAAATATTGAAAAGACAACAAAGGGACTTTAGCAAATATTCCATCATGGCACGGTTTCAATAAAAAAAAAGAAAGGAAGAAAGAAAAAAGTAGTCTTGTTTTCTTCAAAAGAGCTATGAGCCTATGAAGGCCTAAACAAAGTTTCTTTAAAAAAAAAAAAAAAAAAGTTTGGCATCTTTGAGGCATTGATAATTTAAACCTTTTCTAGCCAGCTGGACGACGGAGAAGAAATGTCAACAATTCTCGGCCACCGCTGAAAAGTAAACAACTAGTTACCCGTTTGTAGATACAAAAATTAGTGAAAGATTATTAATTTTTATTTTTTTTGAGTGTTTGATTAATCATTAATTTTTATTACTTTTTTATTAAGTTACAATAATTTTTCAATTCAAAAATTATCAAAAAGTTATTAAAAATTATTAAACGTTACTAAAAATTTTATCAAACACTCAAAAATTACTAAAAGTTACTATTTACTTTATCAAATACACCAAAAATTGTAATTAGTAACTTTTGGCCAATAAAAAAAAATCGAAAGTTATTAAAAATTGTGTCTCCAAATGCCCCTAAGATTATGTTTGAAACTTGTGAAAGAAAGATAAAAAAAAAAAAGAAAAAAAAGTTAAAAAGGATAGTAATTAAGAAGATAATAGAGAAAAATATTTAATTTTTTTTTATAATTTTCTTTTTTTTGAGATTTGTAAAAAAAGATATTGGAGTTTGTGAAAGTTTTTTTTAGATTTATAAACAATTTATTGAGATTTATAAAAATTTATTAGGATATATAAATATATATAAATTTATCGAAATTTCATATAGTATGGAAAGGAAATGATAAAATGTATTAAAAAGTTTTAGTGGTTTTTAATTGTTTTCAAAGATTTTTCCTAACTTTCAGCACGCCAAATGTACTCTTGTGCAATGCACGGACACGAAAGAATATATTTATTATTATATTTTCTGTTATAGCTTAGCTATTTCGATTTTGTTTAGTTATATTTTAATTAGGTTAACTGTGGAAAACAATTATGAGATAAATGGTAATAATAATTTATAAATTAAGTGGACTTAATTGAGAGGATTTGTTTATTAAAAATTTAATATAAGACTGCATTTAAAATAAAATATGAGGCATAGTGCCAATTTAAACCTGGTTCCTTCATTTCCCACCCCCCCGAGGCTGTTATCAATCCACTTTTTCTCATATCATCCTCACAACGACTAACTCAAGATTCAATTGAAAAATCCCTAGTTCCAAATTAGGTAAGATCCACTACTTGAATTTGTTTTTTATCATTTATTTTTATCATAAATTATATTTTTTGTGAAGTCATATGAAATTAAATATTTTTTTTTTATGATTTTAGTCCATCTAATATTAAATCTACATTTTAAACCCTTTATCCTTTTTACTTGGATATGCTCACTTTTTTCTTTTCTTTTCTATTATTTTTGAGTGTTTCTCTAAGTCTACATTTGACACGACTAAACTGTTTTAAACGAGTTTTTCTCGTCATGACTTTTTATCAACTTAAATTTCTCTCATATATATTAAAATTTTATTTTATTTTTTTTATAATACCACAAATTGATAAAATAATCCTTTTTTTTTACTCAACTGATCAACAGAGACTCGAACCTAGTTATAGCTAAAGGGGGGCATGACTCCCCTGAAAAATTTATATATGCACATAATATAGATATATTTCTTATAATAGAAATGGGCTAACCCGATGGTAAGATTTTATCCTTTAACTTCTTGTCTTATCTTGAAGCTTAGAGTTTATAGTTTTGCCTTTCAAGGAAAAAAAAAATGGTCACCCTAACGTTTCGATTCTCATTTGCTTAGCCATTCAAAAAAACATAAAAAAACAAAAAAAGTATCTATAAATACTTTTTTTCAAAATGATTATTCAGTACAAAGTAAATATATATATATATATATATATATATTAAAATGAGTCACCCCATCTCTTTTACTTTAAATAACTTTTACATATTTACTTTATTTTTCAAACCCATAACTCTCAAATAAACTGTTTGATTTTGAGATTGCATTTTTTAGGTTAGGAGATAAGTATTAAAATTTATACGAATTGGTTCCCCCTTACTTAAATTCCTCGTTTCCGTCCCTGTTGATCAAATTATTATTTTTTAGTAGTTCAACATTGAGTCCGTTTGGTGTGCAATAATTTGCTAACTTTATATCACATCAACTTTTTTCTCTTACTGCACGTATTATGAACTCTCTCCAAATCACAATTTATCTCATTTTTTCTTACTCCAAACAACCCCATTATATATCATATTGTATAGTTAATCTTATAACTATCATATAAATTTTTTTTTTTTCAGTTTGATAGATATATTCTTCAGTGACATAAAACATTCGAGTCACTTCACCATTTTAACAAATCAACTCGAACACAATGAATAACATCTTATTAAATCTTTTAATTTGAATGAATAATTGATTAAAGATATTAAAAATGACCACATTTGAGTATTTTTTTATCCTTAGCTTCCACTATGTCCTAATTTGTTATTTTAATTTATTGAATTTCTAATGCACTTATTGAGTAAAAAAGTATCGAAAAAATTAATTTTTTTAATTTTTTACATAAATGAACTTGAATTTTTTTTTTTTTTTTTATGTATGTAATTAATATGCTTAAAAGTTACAAATTAAAAAAAATTAAATTTTAATGGAAACAAGTTGTGTAACACAAAAATAAAATTAAAAAAAATAATTTCTTTTTAGCTAAGCGAAGTCTTGTGCGGAATAATTGTCATTAATCTGTTAATAAGTGTTTGACACAACATCTCCTAAATTCATATTATGTAGGTTTGGAGAACTTTAGTACAAAAATATATTCCGTATATAAATAAATAGTCATAATTTAATTGTATATAAATTATATTTTGCGTTGATACTATTTCAATCAGATTTTTTTAATTTTTGTTTTAAAATTAATTTTAATGAAATGAAATTAAAAGTATTAAATTATTAAAAAAATTTAAAATCGATTATCCATGCAATTCTGCACACCCGTTGGAACCTTAATACGTATAAGGCCCCCCTTTCTATCTCACCACACAAACAAATGGGAATAAGACAAGGATTCGGAGGCGGCCGTCAGATGTTAACTGTAGTCGTTATAATTGTTTTAAAATGATTTTGTTTTATGACTTTTTATCTAAAACGTTACCGTTCTACTAAATTTATTATAATTAAATATATAATTTACATTCGAATATATATATTTAAATATATTAACTCATATTTAAATATAACAACTTAAATGAAATGGATTCGTTTTAAATAAAAAAAATAAAAAAAACGTCTTTTTGAGGTAATTATAACTCTGTTTGGAGTTTTACAAAATAAAATAAAATCTCACAAATCTCTACAAATAAATTACAAGATATCAAAATTTAAATTTTTTATTTATTACATGAATTACGAAATATTTATTTTTATAATTTTATTTTATTTTATTTTATACATTTTTATATAACTCCAAACATATTCTATAACGGCCGTCAACCCAAACCCCCCACCCACGCGCGCGCACACAAAACCCAAAGGGCAAGGACGACCCAATCCAGGAATTGTCTTAGGTCGTGGGGGATCAACATTGAATACTGAATGGGACCACAAATCAGAGTTTAACTTTGTCAATGGGTTTTAGAATTTTTTTTATGAACCACAGCTCACGTCCGTTACACGTGTCATTACTTGCACCGCACACACACGCAATGATTGGGTCTCCAACCCCCACGTCAACCAATTCGTCCCCCCCGGGGTCTACTGGCCCCCCACTCCCAATGGCTCTTTCCGTCATTTTACCCTTCCAATGACTCTAACCCCTCTTAGGTAATGTTTGTTTGGGGGTAACCCGGTGGCGGTGGCGGTGGCGGTGGCTAAAGCTTACCAGTGTAATTTTTGCCTCCATTAGATATGTTTGGATAAGGTAGCAATTAATCTGAGTAATCTTTACTGTAATATGGGGTAAATTTCAATTCTGGAGGTAAGTAACGAGAGGTAATAAAAATTTTTCTTTTTTTTTTTTCATTATTTTCATAAAATATATTTTTACACCCCTTTCTTCTTGTAAAATCTTAACCAACATTATCTCTCAAGTGATTTTCTCATCTCAAGTTTCTGCTACAACTGAATATGTTATGATTCTTTAAAAAATTTTCTTTTGTTTTTCTTTTTTTTTTAATTGATTCTGTTTGTGTTTGTTGCTTCCTTTCTTTCTAATGAATTTTATTTTATTTTATTTTTTTTGGGAACAGAATGGATTTTTGATATGTATATTGACATTTTGCAATATTTAATATTTTATCTGTTAGTATTGATTTATTGACATATATTATTCTAAAAAAATACTAAAATCATGATTTTTTTTCCTAAAAAAAATCATTGAGCAATAAAAATAGGCATATTTCAAGGCATATTTCAAAAGTTAAAAATATAAATGATGTTCAATGATTACCTATTGAAACATTGATGTTAGAAGGGAAGGATTGATGATATACTATTTATTAAAATTAAATATTAATTTGTACTCTTGATTAATTTATTTTCATTTTAAATATAATTAACTTTTATTCATTCGAAATTTTTACTATTTCAAACATATTATAATTATTATTAACAAATACTTATTCTCATATTTTAAATATAAGTACCATAACGTTATTACCGGGTAGCAATTACCTCAATGACCGTTAATTAACAATTATTCTCGTAATCTTTTTATTTCAAATTTTTTATTCCGTACCAAACGTTACCTTAAGTGATTGGCAAGTACTGTAATGATCGGACGGCCCAAACACTGCTCCTCTCAATTCCAACCGTTCGATCTAACTCTACGGACGCTGCCTTATGTGTGGCCTATTTAAGTCGCTTACTCAGACGTAGTCCCACTTGATTCTCTCATCGGAGAGAGCGAGAGCGGGGGTGTGGGAGCCCGCGTGGATGTGGCTCTGGTGAGAGGCGTAGAGAGAGAAATTAGAGAGAGAGAGAGAGAGAGAGAGAGATACAGCAATGGTGGTGTTGCCGAGGTAGCTAGGGTTTCAAACTCTTCCTGAAACTTCATCGTTCTCTTCTCTGTCCGGCGAGGAGTTTCTGGTTATGGCCGTTTGATTTGGCGAAAACTTCCAACTTCCTGCGAGTTTTTCGGTGATTCGACCGCCTGTTTTTGAATTTTCCGGCTAGAATTCCGGTTTTTCCTGGTGGTTTCACCGTTTGATTCCCCCGAAACTCCGTTGTCAGTGAAAAGTTCCAGTTTTCTGGACAACGGGGACAAAAGATACTGTTTGAACCTTCGAAACTCGGGTAGTCCTGTTTGTTTCCATCACCGTCGGTTTTTCAAGTCTTAATTTGATCTGTTAAGTTTAATCAGATATAAAATTTCAGATTTAGTTTTGTTGCATTCACTTTCTTTAATAATTTCGGTGCGTTTTAAGAACTTTGGAGTGTTCGGTGGATTATGAGTGTTAGATACGCCTAGTTTGCGATATTTTTTGTCCTAATTGAAGAAGTTTTTGTGTTTGATGACGACGCTGTGTTGCCTAATTTTTAACTGATTTAGAAAGTCACATCCTTGTTTGTGAGAGTTTTTGGAGGAGTCAGTAATTGGATGAGTGATTGAGATGCATAGTAACTTTTTTTGAAGGCTTTTTGTAAATCATTTAATGATGTTTCAACTTTTTTTAAAAGCTTTGTCTTTTCCTAATTATAATAGGAATTAATGTTTCGATTAATATCTTCCTCAATTTGGTCTATTTGTGGTGATCAAATTAATTATTTTCTGATCTAGTGGTTGCTGCAACTGGCAGGAACCACTTGCATAGGCTTCTGATACTTTTTGCTCCTCTTCTGATAAGTCTCGACTTCTTTTTCACACCTTCTCGCTCGGGAACAAAATGGCTGTTTCTTTGTCTCGTTTTCCATGGTGGTTGTTCGGTGGGAAAGATAAAGAGCCCGTGACCGTCTCCAACGGGTCTTCGCTAAATTCTTCATCAGATTGGGGTTTAGGTTTGAGGGAGGTGGATAATGTGAAGTTTCCTTCGGTAAAAGGGAAGATTCCTTTCTCCTCCCGAAAGATTAAGCGGAAATGGCAGAGCAGGGAAGAAAGGAGAATTGACAAGGAGTATGATGTTGTGTTGGTGCCATCAGATGGTGTTTGTTTGTCGGGGTCTGAATCCGATGACTCTGACTGGTCAATTGGGTGGCTGGAACCACATGCCCCTGATTTCCAGAGTGATGATGAGGCAGACAACAGTTTTGCTGTTCTGGTTCCTTGCTATAAGCATGATTGCAAGGATTTTCAAGACGAGGAGGGGCCGAGCAATCAGTTCTTGAGTGCTATCAGTAACCTGACAAATGAGTATGCTGGTAAGTAAGAAATCTCTTTAATTTTACATCTTAAACTTGCTTTCCTTCTTATTTTCATGTTTTTCTCGTTTATAGATATAGTACATGGTTGATTCTATTGCTTGTTGGGTTCAGAATCTTAAGATACAATAATTTTTCCATTGATTGATTGTAAAAGAAACAAAGGGAAATGGAAATTCAGGTTTTTGGCTTGACATATATTTGTAATTTAGGGCCCGGAAATGGATTTTGATATTTTTATTCTGATAAGGCTTAAGTATTCAAGTATCTGGCCTTGATATGCAAAGTAAGAGCAGTTGAAGGTATATGCTTGCTCACTTATCTTTTACTAAACAGATCAACTCCTTTATCATGGCATTGATGAATTTACAGGCGCCCTTCTCAAATTTTATATTTCAATTTTGTTTTTTCCCCCTCTTTTCTCGATGATGATTGTTGTTCATAAAAGAGGGGATTCCAAAATTTTTCCCCAGATTGACACGGTATGTCAGCTGCGATGATCTGTTTTAAACTTTTAGTGCTTAATTGTCGCGTGGTAATGCTATTCTTCTATGATTAGGATAATTTTATTTATTTTAAGTCGCGCTTGAATTGTATGGAGTTGGTATTGAATTTTACTATTATATATCAACCAATAATTGGGACAATGGAAAAATGAGAGAGAGAGAGAGAGAGAGAGAGAGAGAGAGAGAGTGTGTGTGTGTGTGTGTTTTGTTATTGTTGGTTCACTTTCCTATAAGTGATCCATTGAGATGGAGCTAATCGTCGAACTTTTGAGACTTTTCTAGTCATTTCTTCTCTTCCTGGATTCGACATTTCAAGGGTACTAACAGCAGTTGAGTTGACCACAATCATGAAATGAAAGATGAGAGGATCATCCTCTGCCATGGACTACTAAAAATTTCAAAACCAAGCAAGGTAGCATCTACATGTTGAGAAACAACTTTAGGGTCCGTTTGGCGTGGCGAAAAATAATGAAAAACAACGAAAATGTGATTTGGAAAATTTTTGGTGTTTGGCGCGTAGCAACCAAACCATATTTTTTAGAGATGAATAGTGAAGTTTTTTGACTTTTACATCAGCTTTTTGAGAGAGAAAGTGCGAACGGTTTTTTTGGTTCCATTGGAATGGTTTTGCGTCAGAATTTATAGAAATTGGTTAAAAATTTTTTGAGATTTGTAAAAAAATTATTAGAATTTATGAAATGTTATTAGGGTTTGTAAAAAATTTATTGGGGTTTGTAAAAATTTGTTGGGACATGTAGATATATGTAAACTTATAGAAATTTCATGAAATATGAGGAGTGTAAAATGTGTTAAAGAATTTTAGATATTTTTAGAGATTTTCAGTGTTTTTCACTATTTTTTTGGAGCACCAGACAAGCCCTTAATATATCATCTCACTCCCCTTGCCTGTGATGTTTAAAGAAAAGTCCTATTTTTGTTTTTTCCTTTTTTGGATCCAAGCATCATCTATGGTGATCCTTGGGCGAGAAGGGGCCTTATTTAGATACTTAACGAATTCAACTCATTTGATCAGCAATCAGCATGATATTTGAAGTTTGGTTCCTTGGCTACCTCTGCCTCTTCTGACCAAAGAAGCAAATAGCCTTCTTATATTTGTTGGCTGAGAAGTTGGCTTGTGCAAAATTTGTTGATATTAATGCTGCCTTCTGTCTGCATTTATGCTGCATATGAATCATATTAATCAGAATGCATTGAAGTGAAGTTCAGTATGTTACTTTTATGTTAATGAAGGAAAATCAGTCTTTTAATAACCTTATGGGGCTAAGTTTTTTGTGCCATGCTGATTTTGGTTGCATATGCACAGATAGCAAGAGGCTGGAGCAGTGGCTTTCTTCTCTTCAGTATCATTGAAGTGGACATGTTGGGTTGGTTCTTGTGGAATTAGCTCTTCATCCATGGTGATCCATTTGAAGAAGAACATAATTTATTATGTAAGCTTTGAACTTTTAAAGGGGAAGAAATAATGTAACATATTATGTTGGTATTTGGCTCTGCGCCATCATGTTGAGTTAAGATTCCAGGTTTTCTTTATCCGGAAAAATTGAGGGTAATGCCATTAGTTGCGGGAATCGAGAGCTACCAATATTGGGCAAAATTCAAGTTTTCAGCATATTTTGTTATGCTCTTTGGGTGTTCTGGGTTAGGCTTGCATCAACCACTGCTGGGGAAGCCTAAAATGTAAAGCGGATTCTTTATTGTAAATACTGCTTTTGTGCATATGGGGGGAAGCATTTTAATGCTTCTGACTTTCAGCTGCTGTAAATAGCTCTCATTTTCTCTAATTATGAGATCAAGGGCCGGTTGTTTTGTATCTTTCTGCATTTATGTCTTGCTCATGTATCATCATTTATCTCCTCTAGATTCATATGCTAATCTTCAGCATCCTAGAATCACATCTTTTGTTGGTTTCCCATACAAAACAATGCTTGCATTTTCCCTTTTTTTGGGTCCCTCTCTTCTTTAAGATGGATATCTAAACCAAAAGGTGAACTCTATTTGCTTTCTCATGGTTTCAAATTAGGGATATTGTAGTTTCAATGGAAGTCGTTGGATTAAGAGTGGATCTTATTGTAACATGGATTTTACTCTGGATCCAATGAATCTCATTGGCACTACTGGGTACAGGCCGTGGATCCCATGATTTATGCCAATGGTTTTTTCTCTGTTACGTCAAAGTTGGTGGTGAGTTGTGGATAGCCTTTTGTCGCCATTTTTATGTTACAAAAACGCTGGACAAAAGCGTGATTTCTCTGTTTGGCGGGTGAAAGTTTCGTTTGTGTTCTGGCCGGGGGGATTGCCTAAAAGAGACTATAATTGGACCACTTCGTTTGGCTGTTGCCCTTGTTGCTTAGTTTAAGAAGGTCTAACAAAGGGGTGGGGTGTTGTGGGATTTTTTTTTTTTTTTTTTTTAATTTGAGAACGGTTGTGAATTAAACACAACTTTTTTAAGTGTGAGGTTTTTGGTACTGGATTATCTTCTCTCCTTGGTTATTTTAGTTAGCTTGAATTTGACAACTTTTTATAGCTTCTACATGACTTAGGGGTGTTGGTGTGATAAAAAGTGATAAAATTTGATAAAAGATGTGGGTTCGTAATTCGTACAGTGAGATAAAAATAAATAATTATTAAAGATTTTTAGTGATTTTTAGCACTTTTCAACGCTCTAAAAGCTGCCTTAATATCTCAAATGGCATTCTATGTAATATCTTCTAAACATTTCATTCCAAAAAAAAAAAAAAGTAAAAGATAAATAAAAAATGGAATTAAGCAGTTATTTTGCCGAGGGACATTTGATTTAATTTGCTATATTTTTTTATTTTGGAAAGATTTTTATTTATTTTGTTGAGTATTTTATTCAATTTGTTATGTTTTTATTTGATGATGATTGCCATATCAAGTTTTTTTATCTCTCGGCTTTACCAGGTTTTGTGGTGTTCACCCCCACAACCTCAACCTTAATTATTTTCCTGGGATAAGCGCGCTTCTCGTGCTTGGTGACGGAATCGTCCTATCTCAACGGCACTAAATTTACAATAATGTTATCAAGAAAAGACCAATGTACTCGTTGCCAAGCCTGTTTCTTTATCTACGTCTCCTCAACCAAGCTAAGTAAAGTTTGATGGGGATGCCTTTAATGATCCCACCCTGTTTCACAGTAGTGCCCTACGGTATCTCTCATAACTCATTGACCCAACTTGACATTTCTTTCACTATTGGAGTTGCCAATTGATACATCACTCATGTGTTAGTCCTACAGCTGCTCCCATGCACCGATTCTTTACTGTGACAATATTGTTACTTTATATCTCACTGCGAATTTGGCTTTCCGTGCCTATACTAAACACATTGAGATAGATCAGTAGCGGTTTTAAGAATTTTAAACGATGAGATCATATAAAAATTTAAATAATAATTATAAAATAATGAGCAAAATGAATAACTTAATAAATTGATACTAATGTTTTGTGCAAAAATACATAAACAATAGTATCTTTAAAATTATTTTTGATGGATTCAAAATATATATATATATATATTCAAGTCAAAGTTATCAAAATATTTTAAATATAAGAAAAATTTTTTTGAAGTTTTTTATTGGCTGATGAGATCAATTGACCCTACTAGTTATAATGTGGCGCTGCCCCTGAGATGGATTCTTTCTTACGAGAATTAGCTTGCCAATGGTCGCACTAAACTGCTTGTTACTTCTCGTTTCAGTCATACGGTTTTCAATCTTAACGTGCATCCCGTACCTTTTTTTATTGAAGGAACTAAATTAACCTGGGTAACCTACCACCCTTAGTGATAATTCAGTAAATTCATTTTTTCAAGAAGGTCCAATCCAAGCCTTAAAAATGCTAATTACATCAGTGTTGCGCATGTCAATAAGTTTCTGATGTTTAAATTAGTTATGGAGTTTAGAGGAAATGCTCAAGCAGAGTTTTCAGTATGGATAGAATGTTGTACTTGTGTACTTTTTTGGTGAATGTATATATATGTGGATTTGTACATAGAACGTTGTGTGCATGAGATTCACGTAATCACATCCTTCTTTCCAATCGCCTGTATTGTGAGTCTCAAGGTGGATTTTTCAATTGCCTAACCAAAACCGTCGTTATAGAATAGCTGGAGATAATAGTACTTTTGTAGACGAAGATCTCAAAGTGTATCATAAGATGGTTATACGAGTGACTTATAACGTAAATTATTTTGTCAGATACCTTGGTTAGGATGTCCAATTAGGAGTAAGCCGAGTGAACCAAATCGGTGGTCGAAAACGTCCTCACGCAGACATATTAGGTGCTCCTGATCGAAAAAATACTGAGTGAAAATTCTCTTTCTTTAATGATACTCTGCTCCTGATAGTGCGGAATATCCTATATCACTTGATCCTACATATTGTTTTTGCCATGCAAGCTCCGAGCAATTCGGCAAGCCTATCTCTTGTGAACCAAGAAAGAGCAATTCGGCATCCCTATATCCTGTGAACCAAGAAAATCAATTTCATGTCATTTCTGATAATATTCTGTAGTCAATTAGGATTTGATGTATTTTCCTATATTATCATCTGTTGTAATGTTCTATAATTATTTTTAGTTTTATAAATTGACAATGCAATCGGCTACAAATTGGTGTGCTTGGCATTATTTTATTTTGTGTTCATAGATTTGAAAGAGAAAGTGAGAGGTGGAAAATTTAATTCTGGAAAAAGAAAAAAATCATATAAATGATAAAGAAGGAAATTTGTTTTCTTTTTTCTTATTTCGAAACCAAACATAACTGGTAAATATTCAGATTTCCTTTCTTTCACTTTGTAGATACCAAACCTTATCACTACGTTTGGAAATATATCACTATTAGAATTAATTTCATTTTAATATAAAGATTTGATTTGATTTGGTAAATAAAATTTTGTATTTGAAACATATTTTGAATTTAAGAATTGAATTGATATGATTTAATAGAAATATCAAGTTTGACCATGTAAATAGGAAGTAAAAATATGATAAATATCATTTAAGAGGATAAATTTGTCTACTTTTTTACATTACTTAAGAAAATAATGAATTCTCATCAAATCCTCTTACTTTGAATTGGACTCGAAATTTTATAGAAATTCCAAAATTTAAGCTATGAAATGAAATCAAATTTAACTTATAAAATTTTATTTTAATTCGAAACATAAGAATTAATGAGAATTCTCATCAAATGAAATCAAATCCCATCATTCTAAACGGAGTGTATATATTTACTGGGAGTGGATTTACACTGTATGTGTTGAAGATAAAAATATTTATTTATTTTTATATTTTTTAAATTGTCAAAACAATTAATAAAAATTAAAAAAATTAAAACAATCATCTCAACTAACAAATACTGACGTTTAAGTAAATAATGAGTAATTAAATATTATTTTAACAAATAAATAAAACTTATGAAAAAAAATAAGAGACATATATGAAAAATAATAAAGTACAAAATTAAAATTATTTAAAAAATTTTATAAAATTGTAAAAATTACTTGTACATTTTTTTTAAATTATGGGTGATTATCGATGATTAAAATATATTAAAAAATTAAAACATTTCGCCAAATAATTTACTTTATCAATTTTAAAGTTTCACTGACACATCCTGAGTGTTTGTGTAGATACACACACACATGTATATATTTTGTGGGGGGTTCACCACTTCTTGCGGGCGAGCGAACCTCCCAGCCATCAGGCAGTAACTAAAGGCCAGGAGACCCTTTTCCAAGCATTCATTCATTTCTTCTGCTTTCAATCTTCTTGTCATGGCACTCATTAATTTATCAAACTCTTTGTTATTTTCCTGAACCTTCAAGGAATCACTCTGTGTTGTGCCCTTGTTTAGGAAAGAAACAAGGAAAGTAGTTTCATATTTGTGGGTTAGAGAGAGAGAGAGAGAGAGGGAGAGAGAGATGTTGCAGAGAGCTGCAAGCAATGCTTATTCCTGGTGGTGGGCAAGCCATGTCAGGACAAAGCAATCCAAATGGCTCGAACAAAATCTTCTAGGTACTGTATTATTGGGTTTTGTTTGATAACCGTAATGATAAGCAAGAATTTCAGACCAACTTTGTTCTAGTTTGACATTTTAAAGTTTCTGGTGGATTTCATCAAGAAGCAATACCCATATATTTCCATTACTTGAAGACCCCCCCCCCTTTTGGGGCAGATGGTAAAATTTATCATTAAAATGTATTTAAATTGACCTTTTTTTTTGGTTCAATTTACCCAACCACTTCAAGGTGGGGAGGTTGAAGAAAGAAGGAAAAGCAATTGTCTATCAACTGTCCTTAATTATATATGATGCTACAATATTGTGATCATGAAACCTCGGATAGAATTTTAGCATATTGTTTTTTCTTTTTAGTATTTCTTTCTAGGGTATTCCATTCCGATGTTGCAGCATTTCTTTCCTTTTGGTATTCATGAGCCCGAAAATGGTATTATTTTTATACATTACCCATCCCAAATTTAACTAGATTTTACGGACCTGCAGATATTGAAGAGAAAGTGCAGGAAATGCTTAAGCTCCTTGAGGAGGAAGGAGACTCTTTTGCAAAGAGGGCAGAAATGTATTACAAGAAAAGGCCAGAGCTAATACAATTTGTCAAAGAATCTTTACTAGCTTACCGAGCCTTAGCTGAGCGGTATGACCATATGTCTACAGAGTTGCAGAATGCCAACAGCACCATTGCTTCTGTTTTCCCAGAACGATTCCAGTACGAGTTGGATGATGAAGATGATGATTGTCCTCCTAGACCTCGAAGAAATGTTCCACAAGCATGTACGAATAATGTCCCTGAAGTTCCAAAGTACCCGAGCAGAGATTTGAAGGGTATCTTCACATCAGCCTCGAGGAAGTTGCAAGCCAACAAGTGGTCGAAAGAATCGTCAAATGCCAAAAATGCTCGTCCTAAATCTGGTCTTACCAAATCTGAGGCGCCCGAAGAGATTGACAAGCTTCAGAAAGAAATCTTGGCCCTACAAACTGTGAAGGAGTTTGTGAAGAGCTCTTATGAAAGCGGGCTTGCTAAGTACGAGGAAATAGAGAACCAGATCGAAGAACGGCAAGAGAGAGTTTTCAGCTTACAAGATGAATTCAGCGTAAGCAAGGTCATTGAGGACGAGGAAGCTCGAACTTTAATGGCAGAAGCAGCTTTGAAATCATGCAGAGAGGATTTGGCTCAGTTGCAGGAAAAACAAGAGAGGTCAATCGAGGAAGCAAGGGCAGAGTTCAAGAGGGTTGAGGATGCTCGTGGGAAACTTGAGTCCCTCAAGCGCAAGTTTCTTCCTAACCAAGAAGTCAATGAAAGAAAGGCAAACGTCGAAGATAAATCTGCAAAAGCAGAAGAGAATCCACAAGGGTTGAGCATAAAAGCAGGCCTTGTGACACAAAAGAGACAAGAATTGGAAGGGAAGATCGAGGAGCAGTTTGAGGTGGGATCCAATGAATCTCTCACGGTGACAGAACTGGCAGAGAAGATTGACGAGCTCGTGAGTAGGGTGATTAGCCTGGAAATTGCTGTCTCTTCTCAGACTGCTCTTACTGATAGATTAAGGCTAGAAGTTGATGATCTTCATGCACGTATTCAGAATTCGGAAGAAAACAAGACGACCCTGATGGATGGCACAACAAACACCTTGACTCACTGGTTGAATGAAATGGAGGAAAAGCTGAACAGAGTCCAGGATCTAAACTGGAATGCTGAAAACCAAAACACCAATCTCCAAACACATTTCACTGAAGCTCGCTCTAGTCTCGATCGCCTGTCTGAAAAGCTGCATAGTGTGAAGCTTGTTGAAGAGATTGAGGATATGGAGTCATCACAGGAAGCAGATGAGCCATCTGTCGAAGAAGAAACACCAAAACAACCAAAACAACCAAGTCAAGGAGATGGCTCTGGAAACTCCAGAGAATTGAAAGAAGCATTGGGAGACAGTAACAAAGAACGGGTAATCAGTACAACTGACAACAATCAAGAGGAAAAGAGTAAAGAAAAAGATGGTCAACACCCTCCAAATAATGATGATGCAGATACAATTTCTGAGAAAAAAGAAGAGCCAAAATCGTCAGACAAGGTTGCAAAACATGTCTCATGGAGAACAGCAGATAATGTTGTCGATGCTGAACTGCGGGAAAAGGCAGCAGAGACAGATGACAAGCCAAACAGTCACCGCCCAGCAAATTATGATGACACAGACATGATTTCTGAGAAACAAGAAGAGCCAAAATCATCAGACAAGGTTGCAAAACATGTCTCATGGAGAACAGCAGATAATGTTGCTGATGCTGAGGCAGTAGAGACTGATGACGAGCCAAACTGGGAGAAGATGTTTGCGAATGGGATGGGGGACAAAGAGAAGATTCTATTGACAGAATATACAACAGTTTTGCGGAATTACAAGGATCTTAAGAAGAAGCTCAGTGACGCAGAGAACAAGAACCGGGACAGCACCTTTGAATCAACACTGCAGCTAAGAGAACTCAGGAGCACTATTGCCAAGAGGGATGAGGAGATACACTCCTTACGCCAGAAACTGAGCCTTCCGCAGGAATCTGTTGAAGAAAATATGGGTTCGAAAGAAGACAACCAATCAGTCTCTAATCCATCAGACAATCGAAACAGTGCACCCGAAGCGAAGGAAAGCTCCCGGATGAATGAGGGTCTAGAAGCTCCTCCTCCGACTAAGAAAGAAGACATCGAGTTGATTTTGATAGATCAAACTCAACCCACCTCGCCAATTGAAGAAAAGATCCGGGGGGATATTGATGCGCTACTCAATGAGAACCTAGACATTTGGTTAAGGTTCAGCAATTGTTTCCATCAGGTACAGAAATTTGAAACAGGGTTCAAGGATTTAAAAAATGAGGTAACAAGACTGAAGGAGAAAGAGAAGTTGGACCAAGAAGGAGGTGCTGCTGCTGTTACAACAGACATAAAATCAGATCTCCGGCCACTATACAAGCACCTGAGAGAGATACAGACTGAGCTGACGGTCTGGATAGAACAAAGCGCGTCTCTGAAAGACAAATTGAAGAGCAGATTCTCGTCTCTGTGTGACATTCAAGAGGAAGTAACAAAAGCCTTGACGGTGTGTGCGGATGAAGGAGGAGGAGGAGAAACGGAGCTCAGAAGCATTGCAGCTGCCAAGTTCGTGGGTGAGGTTTTATACATGAAACAAGAGAACATCAAAGTCCGAGACGAACTGCATTCGGGTTTAGAACGCGTGCATGCTCTACAAAATGAAATGGAGAAGACGCTCGCGCGGTTGGATGAGGAATTTGGGATCTCGAAGAACAATAATCAACCACAATTGAGGCACTCGGCAAGCCGGGCTCGAGTTCCTTTAAGATCATTCATATTTGGAACCAAACCAAAGAAGAAGTCATCCATCTTCGCCTGTATGCATCATATGCATCAAAGAAAGTACCAAGAGTTAAAAGCTGCATTTCCAATGTAAAGTATTCAATACAATTTTCATATATATATATTTTTTTTGTTCGTTTATTCTGGGGATGGTGTATGGAAGAATACAAATGTTTTTCCCCTTTATTTGTGAACTGGGATATGTTTGTATGTTCATCATATACACTACATCTCTATGTGTTTCACGTTTGGAAGCATCAAAACAAAGGAGGACTTTTCAGCCATTCCAGAGGTTGAATTATTAATTTTCCATCATCTGGGCTTTTCCTCTTTCTAAGGAATCCTAATTTATTAATGCAAACAGTTGGGAGAACAACACAAGGATGCAGAATTTGATGCCTCAGGGTGGGAGGTTGAGAGGTTGACAAATTAACAATAAGGGGAGCCCTGAAGTCTAGAAACAAAGAATTAAGGAACGAGGGACAAGGGATATTCAATTGTGTTGGAAGTGAATTTCCTTATGGAGTTTCACTTGTGCAAACGTGTAGATGAAAGGGAAAAGCAATTAGCCTCGTGCAAGAATTATTGGGGGGATTTATATACGTGTTTGGGTCGCAACCACAGGACACATTAGCTGCTTACAAGCATAGACAAAACCAGCATAATATCCATTAACGTTATATCTAATTCTGGACCGAGAAACTTCACCTTTTTACATATGCATAATATCATTAACATTAGATCGAATTCTGGACCAAGAAACCTCACCTTTTTACTTAATTTTTACATGCAAGCCCACCGTATTGCACGGTGATTATTGTAGCAAACCACCACAAACATAAACATGATATGTTATAAAAGCCCCTATTATACATTAGTGGGTTGTTTGCCTTTGAACTCCAGAATCCACGGACGCAGTTGAGTTTGTGATTTCTTCATGCGTCAAAATGACACTTCCGACACCACCTTCGCTCCCCTTCCCTTCGCCATGTAAAGGCCTACATGATGCATTATTTCCTGCCACAACAAAAGCAAGAAGATGATTTGAGTGTCCATTTAGTTGAGAAAGGCAAGCTTACGTAATTTAAGGTGTCTTTCAAAAATCAAGTGACAATGGTAGTACAATGTCGTGTTAATCATACTTTAAACCTAAAAGAAATGTCATGTTAATCATATTTTAAACCTAAAAGAAAAATCAGTTTGACGTAGAATCAAGTTAAGTTGTTTTCACAGTGTTGTACAATCTACTATTAGTCATTTTTTTTTAAACCTAAAGAACAAATACTTTAACATGTGGCTGAAGTCTTTTCAAATAAGGTATATATCTTCTGCCTACAGATTCCTGGTTGATGCCAGGTACGGGACTAATCTCTCTATCATGCATGCAAATGTAGTTTAACAATAAGGTCCCTTGTGCAAATTATACAAGCCAGGAAACCAACAAACAGATGCCAGTGAGCCTAATGCAACATCAAATTTCCAGTCAGGTTGTTGGCATTAATTGTCAACAATGAAAAAAGAGATTTTTTTTTTTTGGGTTCAAAGGTGAAATAGAACCTGTATGAAGTGAGATTTTAAGTACCCGTGAGGTTGCTCAAAATGCACAGAAAAATCAAGAAAATCATAAGTGAAAGGCAAAACAACTTCCAGGTTTCTAGGATTTCAAAAAACATTGGTTTTCCAAGGGTGAAAACGAGCCAAGTCAAGCCGAGCTTTAACTTATTCAAGCTCCGCTCGAGTTATTTGTACTGAGCTAAAGCTTGACTCGATAATTAAGAATTTAAGGTTGAGATCAGTTCGCAAATAGTTCGATTACACCAAAATGATGTCGTTTTAGTTTAAAATATTATTAAAAAATATAAAAATATTATAAAATATATATATTATTTTATCGAACTGGTTTGCGAGCTTTTGAGCCTAGTTTTTTTAGGTTTCAGCTCAAGCTCGATTCTAAGCAAGCCATAAATTGAGCTTGATTTGACCTCGTTTTGGTCGCAAACTGAGGTCTAGCCGAGTTTTTTTTTTTTTTTTGAGCGGAGCCTATTAAAAGACCGAAAAAAAAAAATGACAAGAATACTAAAGAAGCCTAAACTTGCAGCAAATTAAGGCATCAAATGCAAAACTCATAAGACAACGCAATGAAAGCATTGTCCCAACTATTCAGAGTCAATTATACCAATATTATTTCAAATACATCTTATTTTAGGATCATTTTCCGGTGAAGCCATAGCTGACAACATCCTTTTCACGGCCATAACCCAAGAAGTGAAAGTAACAACAATCTATGCATATACACCTTTTTCTGAAAGGTCAAGTCTCTGGTGAAACAGTAAAAATGGTAACCCAGTGCACAAACCTCCCATATCATAGGGACTAGGAAGGGTCAGATATATTATCAAATTGGACATGGAAGAAAATGTTAAATTGAGTGTAGGATTCCCTCAAAATCCTTTACCTTCCTAAATGCCTTGAAATGATATGTTGAAATATGAATTTACAATTTCAAAGTGAAATAAAAAACAAAAACTTGCAAAGATTCTAGTTACCTCACTTGCTTTCCTCCATATATGAGACGGGTGATAGTTTTTACTCGTTTATTTTTCGAGGAAAAAAACAGATTTAGTCTATGAAGATGTTTCTCATTTATTCGGCATAAAGGGGCATACAACCTCTGGATAATATGATCATTTGTCACTGCATCCAACACTAATCGAGTTTATTCACTACATAAGGGTCTACAATCTCTCGATAAGAATATCATTTATGACCACATCCAACACCAAACAACCCACAAAATACAGTAGCCTTATGTAGTGGTTTATCCTTTTTATCCAATACCAACTGAGGCTTTAAACTAAGGCATGTGTGAGCAAAGCATCTATGATGGGACTCATGCTGATTTGAACTTGAAATCCATATCTTTTCGTTTTACAATCTCATGCATAGTTCAATTCATAAAATTATGAATATAAAAAATTCCCAGAATTATGCGTCCTGCCAAAATCCTCCCACGGTAATTTTTTTCATTTAACATAACTTGGAGTCAGAGATCATAACAATATCAGAAAAAAGCAAAAAAAAAAAAAATATATATATATATATATATATAGAAGGCCTGATTTCTTTTACCTGTGGATGGGCTGCAGCACCTTTATGGGTTTGGGCAACATGAGCCGGAAGATCAAAAGTTGCACAGGCACGGGAACAAACAATTACATCCTCCAGAGGGTTCAGGAAACCACGATTCCTTGCGGACAGAGCAGAACAGACAAAGTCTAGCACGCATACATCTGTGCATATCCCTACAACCAATACCTTCAAAAAGAAAACAATAAGTCAAATTACACATGCATTCCCATCCTTAAGTAAGGCACTAGAATTCATCATAATTCCTGCAGATATGACAATAATACAGTACAACATAAGGAGTGAAAAGTTTAAGGCATATAAAAATACTTACAGCTTTGATCTGGTTGGTTTTCACCCAATCTACAAAGACATTCGAGCCATCTTTCTCAGAAGAACCGAGAAATCCATCAATGCAATCTTTGCATCTAAGAGTTACACATGGTTCATTTTCCAACCACTGCAGAGCTGAACATAACAGAAGGAATTCAAGATGAGAGTATTCAGCTAAGATTATAGCTACATAACCAAAAAAATCTGCCCCAAAAAAATAACCAAAATAAGCCAGATCACTTGTGAGCCTATCACTTGAAAACAAAAACCCAAAAGAATTCTATTTCTACGTTAATTACAACTTTACCAGTGCCACATCATTCTAATTCCACATTTTGGGTATAATTTTCGGGTTCAATAGCATTTTCCTTCAACTAATTCAATGATTATGTAACTAGAATGCAAGGGAGACGGAGGAGATGAAACAATACCAGGAACCAATTTTGATTCATCCGTTCCTGCTATACAGTGAGGAGGATATGGGGGCTCAGGGATATCAGGATGGTGAGAATCTAAAAAAGCGAAAACAGGCCATTTATTTTTGCAAAACACAGTGGCGAGCCTCAACGTCTCATCGACCATTTCAGAAATTTGTTTGTCAGGAGCTGTTGGAGCCTGCGTAAAAAACAATCCAACACCAATATAATAAGGTCAGCACCACTATTTCCATAAGGTACGCAGAAGTTGAAATGAGATGAATAGTCAAGTTAGAATCCGTTTGAAAATGATGAACTGAAACCCCAAAAGAGTGTAATAGAAACATTTTCCATTATATTTTCGTTCATTTTCTCGGCTGAGAAACAGTGTGTAATAAAACCATAAACCACGCAAATCATCCAGATCAAACGAACAGAAGAAATAATGGTGAACAACATCAACGGGACCGAAAACATAGACGATAGATACACAAGATGACACCGGAGAAGGTACCAGATTGCCAGCTCCGACGGTACAGAAGCCATTGACGACGTCGACGATGACCAGACCGGTCTTCACGTCTCCAGACACAACCAGAGAGTCCTGCTCCAACGGGAGCTCTTTCTTCAACAGATCGATCGTCTGCGTCGATACCATTCCACCCGTTCTGGATCAGAAAGAGAGAGAAGACTAAGGAAGACGACGTTCATGTAGAAGAAGAGATATATACCATGTCTTGTCTCTCTAAAAAAGGCGAGGCTTTCCTCTCTCTAGATTCGATTGGTCGGGGGATCCACGGTCAACACGGGAGGTCGAAGTGAAGAAAGAAAAAGCCTAAAGAGTAATAAAAATAATTATTCGTCAAGAGTGGGGGTGTAAATGGGTCGGTTGGGCCTCGACCCGCCCTTGACTAGGGACCGACTTAACTCGTAGCCGACCCGTCCCAGTTGCCCCTCCACTTTTTTGGGCCGGGTCGGGTCGGGTCATGGTAACCAATTCCCACTCCTGACTTGTTTTAACTGGCCCACTCTATTTTTTAATATTTTTTTAATTTTTTAAAGTAAATAAAATATAAAATAAAATTCAACTAAACACATTAAAATAATTATTGACAAAAATTAAAATTTAT
Source organism: Vitellaria paradoxa (assembly GCA_019916065.1). Classification (NCBI taxonomy): domain Eukaryota; kingdom Viridiplantae; phylum Streptophyta; class Magnoliopsida; order Ericales; family Sapotaceae; genus Vitellaria; species Vitellaria paradoxa. The sequence continues at coordinate 63,189,085 of CM034233.1, forward strand.
TAAACAACAAGTAATTGCATAATTAACATTAAATTTGAAATTACAATTTAAAAATGTAGAATTATAAAAAAAAAAGATAGAATAATAAATAGGTGTCACATCTTATACATTTTAACTAGGTTGGCACCTATAAGAGTGACTATCATTTGCAAATATTACTTATTTATACATAATTATCATTCATTACTAGATGCATTAGTGTGTTCTTCTCTTTCACCTAAATACATTACATTAAAGTCAAGGGCAAGTTACCCATTTTCAGCATCTTCTTGTTGTTTATTTTCAATGAGATGCCAATCTTGTAAACACATTAAGGCTTATATTGTTGGAGGGCCAGTCAATTCTTGAATTGACTGATAACGCGCCCACTTACACTAAACACTTGCTCGGATGCTATGGTAGAAATTGAAAATACAAGAATATCACGAGTTAAAATTGAAAAAATTAGAAACTTAAATTGTTGTCACTTCCACTATTCTAAAAGATTAAAATCATTTTCATTTTTTGTTAGAGGTGTACTAAGATAACGTTGTAGGTCGGATGAACTTGATGAATTAGCACTTGTTGATGAATCTGTCTACCGAGATGTTATTATTCTCCAAAGGGATGTATTGTCACCAAAGTCACAGCGAGAGGAGGACGTTATGGCCGTAATTGTTTGGACAATAGTATGATTAGTATCATACCGACCCATTAGAACTCGCATTTGCTCTTTAATATTATTTAATTGGTCTTGACCACTTTCAAGCTCATATATCATATTTAATAATTGAAGAAAAAGATCTTCTTCATATCTAGGATTTAAAATAGTGGCAATACTAAAATGTATGGAAAGTGGTTAAAATATTTATCAAAATTTTTCTTTATTGTAAGAACCATAGCAGTATAATATTCTTGGACAAAATATTTTTTGAAAATGTCATCAATAACCCCCAATTTATAAACAACAGTAGAAAAAGTAAGATAATCAATTTCACAAAATATTTATTAGCAATATCAAAAATATGTTAAAAAATCCCTATAAAAAATTACATTTGCCCAGTCAATGGGCTCGATGCTATCTAAACCAATTGTTTGATTATTTAAAATAAATAAATTAATTACTTTTGATATTTAATAGTAACTATTAACATAATATAGGTTAAATTTCATCTTATATTAATTTCTATTGGTAATTTTTTAGGCTTTAAACCAATTTGAGTACATACACAAGCAAATAGATTAATTCTATCTGGAGAACTCATAGTACAAATTGCAGTTTTTTATTTTAACAATAGAAGATTTATAAATATCCAGTCCATCTTTACAATTAAATTAAGTATATCGGCACAACAACGCCCATAAAATAATAGACCCCTCGCAGGCAAAGCATTAGACAAGTAATTAAAACAAACAAAATTGTATAAAGTATTATCTAAAGTAATAGAAAATACTTTTTAACATAATCTTCATGATACAAGTTGATTACAAATAAGTTCTCCAACACTCAATCCAGCGTAGAGTTGTTCGACTAATTTAAATGAAAGAATATGTTTATTTAATTTTCAATTTTCGTCAATGTAATATTCAGTTATACAAATATACTTAATATCTTGGTACGATTTTCACGTATCGGAGGTCAAGCAAACATTTCCTTCAAAATTGTTAAAACAAGTTTTTAATTCATCTTTTTTTTGGGGTTTCAAAATCTTGTAAAATTTTATTTTTTTAAAATATTTCTTGAAAAACCGTGATATTATGGCGTAAAACTATCGCGAATAAATTCTTTAAAATGTCAATTTTCACTTATTATGAAAGGTTGTTCATCTTTAATAATATATCTAACTAACTTATTTTGTATTCTTGTAGGGTCATAAGAAAAAATATTAAATTTATTTTTTTCATTACCGAATTGAATTTGTGTAGCATGTGAAAAATATTAATCAATTACAGAATTGATGTAGGGATCGTATTGGTGCTTTCTATTTAAATGTCTTTTTAGATGACTAGTTCTAAAAGTAATCCTACCATCTAATAAATCCCCACAAATATTGCATTTTACTTTATGCATTCCATCATTACATGGAATTCTAGTAAAAAAAAAAATCCCATACTTTTGAAGAGCCATGCTATTGTTGGCCGTGGCAGGAAGATAATGCATCAACATCACCACTTATGTTAGCAGGTGTTAGTCTTTGTAGCGATACAAATTGTTTCATTTGTTCTTAAGAGGGAAAAGATATTGAATTCCCTCCCTCCAAATAAAAAAAAGGGTGTCTCTAAGATCCATTTAGAAAAAATAATTTGGTAGAAAAATTAAAATATGTAAATTAAAAAAATATATGTATGCAAATTAAAAAAATTAAATATTAACTTGGAATAATTTTAAGTTTTGAAGCACTTTATCTCTGAATCTTGATTTCAAATTTAACAAAATTGGATGCACTTGAGCACAATTGAAGAGCACACTTAAGAGTTGATAGCTTATTTGTGTAGAAATTTGAGAGAAAATTTGTTAGTTTTTTATAGGTTTGAATGAATATGTGTGTGGGGTATTTATAATGGAATGTTGGGAGGATTTTGTAATTTTTTTAGGGTGAGATTTTATATCTTGACTTCAAATTTGACAAAATTGGATACACTTGAGTACAATTGAAAAGCACACTTCAGAGTTGATAACTTGATTGTGTAGAAGTTTGAGAGAGAATTTGTTAGTTTTTTTTATAAGTTTGAATGAATACGTGTGCGGGATGTTTCTAATGAAATGTTAAGAGGGATTTCGTAATTTTTTTGAAGTGAGATTTTGTAATAATTTAAAATAATATGGACCGTTTGGGGTTACCAATGGCCCTCTATCACCAGCAACAGCTGGAAAAAAAAAAAGTTGAAAGTGAAACGGTAAAAGCATAAAAAAAAATTCCTCCTTCCCCTCCAACAGTCATTGACAAGGGATGGGAATTTGGCGTGGCGCGTCGCGGGGAGGGGGAGAGGGGTGCAGGGCGACAAGTTGGGCTAGGCCGATAGGGCTTGGCGGGTCGGGTCTCGAGCGAGACTATATTGACCTAAGCCCTGACTGATGGAGTAAGAGGGTGGGTAAGGTTGGGTCGTACAAACCGGGCGGGCCGGGTCTCGATCCGACCTGACACATTTCCGTCGCTAATCAAGAGGAAGTTTGAACTTGAAATAGAATTTTGGAAAAAATTGTAATTTTTATATTTTATTGCAGAAATAAATACACCCACACTAATAGAACACGTTAACATAGCAATTAAAAAATATATATATACACACACATATACATATGGGGTATTTTTGTTAGTCGGATAAGATGGCCCGAATTGGATAACAAATCTATGGGTCCCACATTGTGAAGTGTTTGTTTGATTTTTGGAAGGGAGGATGAGAAATCCGTGGGCCCCACTAATCCCACAAACTTGCCGAATGACTTATCTCACCGGGGGTGTGGCATTATTAATATCCCACCTTCGGATTTGTTTCTCTCCAAGATCCAAAGGTTTAAAATTATTTTCTATCACATTACATATCAAACACCACTTTATATCCTACCAACCAAACACAAAAAAAATAATCCGACATAAAAAATTAATTTCATTTTTTATCAACTCCCATATATTATTCATGATATTATTTATCTCCCATCATCTAATCCCCTCAAACAAACATAGCCATAAGGATTGATGGATGTATAAGGACATTTTAACACAACAAAATTGCGAAAGTATTTTCCAAGCATTTAAAAAGAGTATAACTTAAAAAACAATAAAAAACAATAAAAAGTTATAGAGACGGTCCATTATTCTTATATTTATATTTATCTTAGATTTTACTGGAAGGTATTTAGTTTGTTTTAAATTTTAATTATAGTGACATATTTATTAAGCCTTTTCCTCCCTAAAATTACAGGTGTTTCACAAGTACCAAAAATCTCTCAGTTTTTATCAAATTTTAACCTTTCATAATTTTCTTTGACCTTTTCTATTAAAATTTACTAAACATATTCTTCAACTTTCTTAAAAAAGAAATTATATATCTGTCATATAAAATAAATGGGAATGCAGCTTAACCATTTGAACGCCCCTTTTTTGCCTTTTTTCCGATTTTGTCCCTCTTGTTTTTTGTTTATTACAATTTTGTCTTTTGTCTTTGTTTTTTGGATTTCTTTTTTTAGTTTTTTTGGTTTTTTTTTAATTATATAATAAATGGGAATCAAGTTAAGCATTTCAACGTCCCTTTTTGGCTACATTTCAAAAAAAAAAAAAAAAAATCCCTTTTTTGCCTTTTTTTTTTCCGATTATGCCCATCTCGTTTCTTTTGTCTATTACTGTTTTATTTATTTTTTTTTTTAGAGTAACAATAAAGGGCTTTTTGCCATCTTTTTTTTTTTTTCTTCAATTCTGGCCTTCTTTTCATTTAAGGTTTACTATAATTTTATCCTTTTATGTGCGTCTTTTTGCGAGTTTTTTAAGAGTTATGTGTGTTTTTTTTGTTTTAGTCTTTTTGGGGTTTTTTTTTTTCTATTTCTATTCTATTTTATTTTTATATTATATATAATAAGTTGTAATACACTTTTAATATATATCTTTATTAATTTTTTTAGTTTTGTCATTATTTTATATTTTTTCCTTCAAGTGTTGCAGTAATTTTTTTAATAAACCGCAATGCACTTTCAATGTAATATTTTTATCAATTTTTTTATTTTTGATTTTGTTTTATATTTTTTTGTCCTTCAAGTGTTGCTATTTTTTTTTAGAGTTTTGGTTTTTTTGGGATAAATTCAAATATTATTTTATTAATTATTCTTTTATCTTTTTTATTAATAATTCTATCTTTTTTTATTATTAATTATTCTTTTATCACTTTTAATTTTGTTTTATATCTTTTTTATTATTTTATTAATTATTCTTTCATATTTATTGAAAATTTTCTTTTTTACTTACGTTTTTATATCTCTTTCTCCATATAAAAAAAAAAAAAAGAAAGAAAGGGATAGGAATTCAAAATTTTTTCTTTTGCTTAGGCCGTATTTGGTTTAAAAATTTGTTGCAGAAAAATTAAAGGCAAAGATTTGATATTCATTATTTTGTATATGTTATTATAAAATGTCAAGAAAAATTTATGAAACACTAAAATTAAATTAATTAAATTAAAATTTTTAATATATTAATTAATTCCTTTCATTTTTAAATCCATTTTTCATAAGAGTATATATTTAAAATTTTAAGATTTTTATTTTTCTATCTTTTTATTTTTATTTTAACTTCATTTTATTTTTTGCACTATTACTCCAAACACACTTTTCTTTTTCTCCTTTAGAGTTTTACATTTTTTTGGAAGTTTAAATATTTTTTTATTGAAAAAATATACGAATCGTAACACTAATAAATTACTCAAACACAACGTTGAAAACTTGAAAAGACACAAGGACTATAATGTGGAACTCAAAATAGAATATCTACAAACTTCTTTCATTATATAAAATGGGTTACAAAGTTACAACCACAAAGTTACACAATTGAAACTCCTTAATCCCTTATTTTGAGACTTTGCTCATATCACAATAATAAACCCTCACTAGTGAAAGACCAATTCTCAACCCCAAGGATTAAAAAACCAAGTGTATGATGATTTTGGCTAAGTGAATAATTGAAAACTTTTTGAAGTAGTATAGGTAACGTAACTCTCGTTCTCTGTATCTTAAAACCTTAGAAGAAGATTTCATTATATAGTAGCTTCAAGAATCTTGGCGAATTAGCAAATTTCCAAAGCAGAATCAGTACCTTGTGAGGGAGAACTTGCCAGCAAGTGCCCCACTGCCTTAACAAGTATACTGTTTTTCCTAACGAGTGATCCAATGATGCCAGAGAGTAATCCAATGATGCCAGTGAGTGATCCAGCAAGCTTCTAACATCCTTGATATCTATACTGGAATTTTTAGCAAGATTCCTAACAAAGTCAGCGAGCTTCTCAATGATATGTTGAACTTTAAATTCTATTCTTCTGCAATTTTTAGCAGCTTTACAAATTTAATCGAACCTATGTACTAAGAGAACTTAGCCAATGTCTAGGTATATAGACTCGATGATCAATCATTGGTTTGTCCATAATTTGCCAATTTCTAAAAACTAACGATCTCTCCTTTTGACAATACTGTAACAAAACCAATGCTCCTATAAAAAAAATACAATAAAAAATCCCTATTACAACTTGATCCCAACAACCTAACAAACTTGCAGTTCTTGAGGTCGATGACGCAGTCGTGTTTATTTGACCATTTGGGTTTGGGAGTATCTGTGCAGGGAGTTTAGCACTTGGGAGCGGTGCTCATTACTTATGTTAACCTAGAAATTTGCCCTTTGATGTCATCTAAAGCCCGGTTCACATTATTATTGATGCTTAACTGCTATTGTATGTATTGATGTAGAGTGTCCTCAATAGGACTCTTTTGTGTAGGTTATAATGCAGCAGGGTTGGGCTGTTGGTATTGAGATAGTGGTGGAGGAATGTGTTCTTTGTCCAATTCAAATTGTGTATCATTAGGTTCACTAGGCCAATCAGACTAGCCCTCAGTGAGTGGAATAAGGTTGGGACAGGCAAAATTTGAATAATCGGTCTCCACGCATACATTACTTCTGAAGGATGGATCATGAAGATCAAGCGAAGTATACGCGTATGGGAAAGGTTCAGTGTGCCTTTCAAGTGCATGAGATTCAAAACTAGGCTTAAGTATTCCCCGTGGCCTGGTGTGTTCATAAAAAAGTTCAAGGAATGACCATGCCTCACCCAGGGTGAGGTTAAGATATTCTCTACCTAAGGCTATATCAAACGCTTGGTGTAACTCACCGGATAGAGCATTATATAATATGGCTACAATGTCCCCTAACTCTAATCTGTGACTTGGGAAAGTGTCCAAAAGTATGTTAAATCTCTCCAACATTTATAAAATACTTCACCCCTCTTTTGATAAAAGTTTCTAATTTGAAAGCTATGGGTGAAGGTTTGATGAACATGGAGGAATTTTTTAATAAAAGCTTGACAACATTGTTCTCAAGTGGTCCATTCATCAGAATTATAACACCAGTCACCAGCCACACTTGGTAAAGACAAAGGGAAAAACATGAACTTAATTCTTTCACTCTTTCTAACATCACTACATAAGCCGCACGCTGCCTCAAACTTATCAAGATGAAGACATGGGTCTTCCTCCTCATGCCCAAAGAGTTGGGAAAACATATTATAGGTATCTAATGCAAAATTATATCCAAAAAAGCCACCTAGATACTCTATGTACTCTTGGGTATCAAAAGGCAATGTACAAAATCACCAATATCCATGTCCAAGATCAGAAAATAAAAATGAAAGCAAAATGAGAAAAGAGAAAAACTACACTAAAATGCAACCTAAGTTAACTATCATGCAAGTTAGATTATATGATATGCAAATGAATATGTAACAATACAAAAGAAAGAAAACTACTAATAAAGAGATAGAGAAAAGTAAGAATTCATCTAATATCTCAAGTGAACACCCTTTTAACTCCTAAGTCTAGCACTTAGTTGCCTTCCCCGGCAACGACGCCAAAAACTTGACCGACCCTGAAACGTGTTCGGGTTCTACCTCTCAAGTATAAGAGGGTGGTCGTAGTTTTACTCGATGAGAACCGAGGTCATCTCCACAGGGAGGTTTTGTTAAAAACTCTAGACTTGCTCTCTTAGTTAGTAAGTGAACCTAAGTTACTCTAAACTAACTTTAGATTTGTAAGATGCTTGAGTATGGTTAGGTTGAGAATAATGGAGTGAAGGAATTGTGATATTAAATTAAAATGCAAATATTGAAAATAAAATAACTAAAATAATCTTGCCTTCGAAGCAAATCCGGTAGTGGGTAGTGGTTTACTCAAACGCATTTGTAACTCAACCTAACAAATGCACATGCATTGCTAGGTCGTAAGAAATTTCATTAAAACCAAGTTTATGGAACTCAAGGTAAGCGGAGGCTTTTGAAATTAGTTTCAGACTCATCGGGACATTGAATCGAACACCTAGTGTGCACGAGAATCAACTCATAACTAGGCTTCAATTGTAACACGGGTGAATCGATTTCTTAAGAAAACCTCATGTTATGGTTTTAAGAAAATAAGTTCTAAATCACCGGATCATTGAATCAAACACTTGGTATGCACGAGTGGCTAATCGCAACCAAACTATGATTACAACACAAGTAATTTGATTTCGTAAGAAAACCTAATTTGAGTTTTGAAAAATATATTTCTAACTCATCAGGACATTGAACCAAACACTCGGTGTACACAAGTGAAAACTTGTTACCAAGTTATGGTTGTGACACGAGTGCATTGATTTCGAAAGGACCCTGGCTTACTGTGAGATTCTAATTAGAAATCAGAAAGATATTTCATTGAAAAATATTCTTTTATATTTGAGTTCACCAAACTACCACAGTACCTTCAACGGCTTGAAGCGAAGAACAAACCCTAGCCTAACATGCTTGAACTTCAAAAGGAAAAATATACTCGCAAACCATCCATTAATGTAAAATGAAAAGCAAAAACAAAAGAAGATATTAAAGTCTAAAGAAACAAAAAGAAATACGAAATAAATCTGAACTTAAAGTATAGAATTGAAATAATTAAATATGAAGTAACTTACATGCGTAAACCATAAGAGAGAGAAAAACGAACACCTTACAAAACTTCAACTAAACCTAATGTTTGAATCTAAATCTTCAACTCAAATGTAATGAAAACTCTCTAAAACTCAAAGAAAACTATCAGAAAAATAACCCCAGAACTGCCCTGAATGGCTGTATATGTTTCCTCTATATAGGGGAGATGAAAAACCCTAAAAACATAATTTATCCATGCAAATCAACCCTCTGTGGTCTAGACCATCCTTGGGGGTGTCCGGACCATAGTGTCCTTCATCTTCACTTCGTGTTTTGCTTTTGATAGCTTTCTATCCTCAATTTCCAATACAATTTTGACCTTGAAGATGATAGATTTAGGCTTCAACTAAAACATAAAAGTTGTAGGCCTTCGAGTCATCTTTCCAACCCAAAAAGAATCAGGTCAATTGGAGTTGTGAGCAAGAAGTTATGATTAAAAAATTGATAGGGTGTCAAGTTGAAACTTTAACTGCACACCACTTCAACCATCTTGAACTTTGGACCATTTTCTTTTTCCTTAGCCTCCATGGTAACTGATCTTATTTCTTAGGATGGATCTAATTATGCAATTCTACTTGTTATTGGTGAGATTTTAGCTTAATTATCTCAAGATAAGGTTGGGGTTAGATGGAGATTAGAGATTGTATTAGCCATTACATTGCATTACATTACCCTTGCATTGTTATATTATATTTGTGTTGATATTGTGATGAATTATTGCTTGTCGTTCCCCAATGTGGATTTACACCTCAAGTCTAAGGTGATCTGATGTAGTAATTTAAATTTATAGCAGCGAACTACCGATCATACCCACAGGGAGAGACGTAATAAACTCACAAATTTTTTTCTTTTAATTAGTCAGTGTCACATAAGAATAATTAAAGAAAATTGGTTTAAATTTTTGAAATAAAACCTACTTTGGTATTTTGTCAAACACCTAGGAGGCAATAATAAAACCCAATGTAAAATGAATAAAAATTGAATTAAAATCAATTCCAACGAAAATAAATTAAAATCTACAAAATTAAAGAAGCTAGGAACCAAAGCTAACCCATCCAATTATCATGCAATTAAATCAATTTAGAGGCAAACATGTCTGCGTATATGCATCTAGGCAGACCATCACAAAGTGGGTTGATTTAGAGAAATCAAGTCCAATTGCTAGATCACTTAAGGAAACAAACATAGCATCAAATTTACATAGCATGCATAATTGATCTAGGAATGTAAGTATTCTAACAAGGGCCTAACATGTAATTGCACTCAACACAAGCACTATGTATATAAACACTTGGCATGTATACAATGTTTAAAGAAGAATGTACATTGGGAGGTTATTATGTAAATCGCCCATAGAGACATTCTATCAAATATTTAGTGTGCATACTGTTTCCACACAAGTACTAAACATACATGACATGAAAAGGCAAGGTAGAAATTACATACAAATAAGGATTTGAAGGAAAAATCTATCGATCAAGATCTAAACATGTGGAAATTGGGATTAAATTTCAAAGATACCTCAATTGAATCAATTACGAGAAGATCTTTAAAGATCTCGAGGTTCTTTGCCTTGATCAACTCTAGAATATAAGAAATTAAAGAAAAACAAAAAGAATTACAAAAGAAATTGAGACCTAATTGAGGAGAAGAAAAAGACCTCCAATCCTCTCTCTAACTTATTCTCTCTATAATGAAAATCTATATAAACTGAAATGTATATATGAATTCTCTCTCCGAAACAATCTCCTTCTTGCATATTTATAGTATGAAACAAAAGTACCCAAATACCCTTTCAAATCATAATAGAATTACAAAGTTCCTGAGATGCAGGTTGGTTTGAATAAGTGTTCGAACAAAGGTTTAAATAAATTTCTAAGACTAAGGTAGTTTCTTTTATTTGGACCTTGGCACACTTTCTGTTGATTGAACACTTGTTCGAACAAGTCATAGTTTGAACATAGGTTCGAACTATCTTCCCACACTTAACTTTTTTCTTCAACTGAGCTTTGTTCCCTCGGCCGTTGATCGAATGCACGTTACAATATGTGCTTGTTCAAACCAATGAATGAACCAAGTTTTAACATTTAGAATTTTTTCTGCTTCAAAATGTTCTTGACAATCTGTTATTAGAACATTGATTTAAACCAGTTGTGGTTCAAACATATATTTGAACAAACTTTCCTTAGAATATTTTCTTTTGCTTTTCCTTGAATCATCTTCTATCGTTCTAACATGGGTTTGAACAAGGTGTTGTTCGAACAAGTGCTCAAACCTGAATTACCAAAAAAAAAAAAGGTGCTCAAACCTAATTTTGATACTTAGCAAATTTTTCTACTCAGCAAATTTTTCTACTCTTCAATCTTTTGTACCTTCTGTGGTGAGAACTAATGTTCAAACTTGACTTCGAACCACTTTGTTGAGTTGATTTCTTCTAATCCAATCTCTGTCAGTTTATGCTCAAATACCTATAAATCACATAAAACCTTCATTGATGCAAGAAAATTTACATTTTCATTCATTTAATGTAATAATTTGCCTACAATTCTTGTCATGCCCCGAAGTTCACAACCTGGGGACAAGAGGACTAAACCCTAAAACCATCACAAATAAACATGCATCAAAAACTATTAGAGCGGAAGTCAAATAATAATGCTGTATTCACCATTAGAATACTCCAAATGTCTAATAAGTGCCACAAAGGGATTACAAAACAATACGCCTCAAACAGGGCCCAAAACTAAAATCCAAAGTACCCGAAACATAAATAAAATAATTCAAAATCAGCCACTCTATCTCATAAGTCCATCACAAGCGTCTGCCCCTACAAGATCAATTGTAGGGGAGTGAGCACTGAATAACGTGTGCTCAGTATAAAACATATAAGAATTAGTTTCTTAATCATGCAAGGCAAACAACACTTAATTAACTTTGAAATTTAATAAACTTCTCACCAATTTCACAATATTATAACCATATCTATAATCATCATCATGCCATTTTAAATTAAACACAACTTAGCCATGAACTCGCAGTTTCATGCTAAATAATAACCATCAACTTAATCACAATGCACATTATAATATCATACTATGGGTTAGGTACTCTACAAAGTTAGTCTGTGATTATAGAACTAAATCCAAAATAAATCCTCAAGTCTAAGCTATGGGGTACAACTAGTCCCACAGTCCTAGATGTACTCATCAAATCCCCAAGTCTAAACCGTGGGGTACAACTGGTCCCGCAGTCCTATATGTACTCATCAAATCTCCAGACCTTAGTCGTGGGGTACAATTGGTCTGTAGTCCCAAATGTACTCATTAAATCCCCAGACCTCAGTCGTGGGGTACAATTAGTCCGATAGTCCTAAATGTACTCATCAAATCCTCGGACCTCAGTCATAGGGCACAATTGGTCCCGCAGTTCCAAAATTACTCATTTTGCCTTAGTAGGCAAATCGCTCCAGTAGTCCCTATACTAATATACGCTAGTGTAAGCTGTATATACACTTTGTAGGTTCTAATCTACTTGTTATGTTATACCACCCTGCGCAGGTTTTGGAGCTTTCAACCCTTAGACTCTAGAACCCATTCTTTATAGTACCCTTAACAACCCCAATATCAAAAATCCAGTCCTTTATTTAACATCACATCACATCACATACATGTTAAACCCCTAAATTAGATTCCTTGTGTTCTTTCCTTTACTTTATAAGTTTTATAAAGTGTAAATATATTCTGGGCCTAAGTTTCATGTTGCCTCTCTATAAATATCATTCTCATTACAACATTTATCAAATAAATCTCAAGCAACCATATTCAAGAACATATGTATACATCTAGCTTGGTAGACAAAATTTTATATCAAGCATGTCATGACAAAGAAGGATTTAAGACATAAATTTTTTGATAATTCATGAAAAATAGAAAATAAAATATTTTATATTAATCCAAAAGCCTAAAATGCTTATAATTAAGTCTAGTTTCATAAAAAACAAAATTCATAATTTATTTGTAAAGCCAAATAATACAGATTCTAAGAAGATTAAAAAGGTATCTGTATTTAGAACCACATAGAACAGCTCACTTTCATAATTTTTATAAAACTCATTTTCAATCCAAAAAAAAAAAATTATGAGATTTTACAGAAAACTCATTTATATGTCTAGTTTAACATATAAAAATTTCAAAAATTAAATAAAATTTTATTTATACTTGTTATACCAAAAATTAGACTATCGTCAGTGCAGCAACATAATCCAGACAACCAACTCGTAATATTTTTTATAAAATAAAATATTGCTCAAAAAATTATAAATATTATACTGTTGACTCTCTGACATGTATAGTCTCATATGCAAAATTTTCAAAAATTAATTTAATTTCTAGGTATACATTTTATACCTAAAGGCAAACTAGCGCTAGTGTAGCAAATTAAACTAAACAGTCCACTTTTATAATTTTTATAAAATTCATTTTAACTCAAAAACATATGAAATTTTTATACAATATTAGTTTAGATATTTACTCCCTTATGTAAAAATATCAAAAATTAATTCAACCTTCAAGTATGTATTTTATATAAAAAAAAAGTATGCTAGACCTAGCATAGAATTCCCAACCAAGTAGTCAAGTCTGACTATTTTTAATAAATCCATTTCAATTACAAAAATTATGAAATTTTTACAAGAAACTCATCTACATGTCTAATTTAACATATAAAAGTTTCAAGAATTAAATCGATCTCTAAGTATGATTTTTAATTCGTTTTAGTGTAGAAGTTTTAGAATTTCACAAAACAAAAAAAAATCAACTCATAGAACAAGCTTTCAACTCTTGCACATATACATATAATCAAAAACAACTTATTTTGCAAAACATGAAAGAAACTTAAATCTATATCCTAAACCCCACCTACCTTACTACACACGTAGACAATCGGTGTGTAAAAACGTTACTACCAACTCAAGTTGGTTCTTCTACCAAAAATCCGACGACTTTGCCCGAGCCACTTACGGGAGCTAAAATAAAAGATGCACCAGAAAAGACATAGGAGGATTCCCTCATCGTCTTTACATGAATTACCAAAGCCCAAGGCGGCAATAGGTGTATATAATTCTCTCTATAAAAATTTCAAATTTTAAGGGAAAAAGTTAGGAGACCAAGTGGGAGGGATTTTATATAGAGTCTTCAAAACAACTTCCCTAACAAGCTTTGCTCTTTAGCCTCCCCCACATAGTCGTAAAGTCAGCCACCTCAACAACTAATGGAAGAAAGCCATCTCTCTTCTCAATTAATGGAACACAAGCACCTCCTTCCTTGACCAATAGAAAATTCACCTCCCCCTTAACCAATGAAAATATACCCAGCATAATATAACTACATTAAATACGTATACATGCATACTAGCATATATATACATGCATTTAAAATAATATGTCACACTAAATTTAAATTAAATAAAACATAACTAAGAGCAAATAAAAATAAATAAATAAATCTAAAATAAATAAAATAAATAAAATTTTATTTATCAAAAATTTCGAGTCTTTACAATTCTCAAATTTAAGCTTATGATTGTACTTTTTGCAGTACAATCAATTATGCTATATTTGTTTGTTGTATACTGGTGCACACCTGTACGTCTTACCTATTGGGCAAGTTTCCATATTTCAGGTGACCCAGCGAGGCCAAGAAGTAGCCACTCGGAGCTGAGTTGAGATCGATGGATTGGTTTAGTTCTAGATTTTATCTTACCCTTTAAACTATGGTACACATATTTGTGTGACCTAGGTTGTGGGTCCTAGTCTTATTATTAAATGAAGTTTGTATCGTGACATTAATTGTTCGGCTCTGTAAGCTATGAAGTATATTACCAGGGTGTGACTTAGATTATATTTTGGTGATGTTATCTTATTATTTTGTATGGGAATGAGGGACGTTTAGTTGTTCTAATTGTTATATTTCATTATTAGGCTTGACTTTGACACAAGTTTTTAATTATCTCATTTAGTTTTCATATTTCTATGCCATCCGTCCCTGACGATTAAATTAGGAGGTGACAAAAAAAGTGCCAAAAAGATAATATACTTTTTGAAAAAAATTACCAACAAAAACAAAAGACATAGGCAAAAAAGAATAAACAAAAAAAAAATGGTAAAAACAAATCATTACTCCTAAACTATACCACAGATAATCACAGATTAGGAAAAATAAACATTAAGCACACCTTAGTCTATACCATACTATCAATTATTTATCATAAAAATTTACCCCTTTTTCATGCCTAGGGGTTTTACATGGATTCAAATCACATTTTCTAACCCAAATTGCATGAGTTTTTATTTGTGGTTTCTTAACTTTTGATGCCATTTTATTAGGTACGGTGATTTTTTTAACAAATTTGAAAATTTTCTTTTGTTTTGAAAAATGTCTTACTGACCTCAGAAAGAAAAATTTAGAGTCAAAAGAGGTAGGGTAGTCTTGAAGGATTTGAAATTTATTTGACAATTTTAAATGAAAACTTTTATTATTATCAAAATAGTTTCTAGGCAAGCTGTGCAATTTACAACAATTGGGATGAATATGACCACGCTCCTACAATGATGGCAAATTAGCATAAAGTGTGATTTATTGAACATACCTTGAGACTTACCTTTTTTTGGCCGGTATGGGACTTGATTTCTTTTATGTCCTTTTTGTGAAGGAGCAGATGTGGAGGCTTGAATTGTAGGATCTGATAGTTGTGTGGAAGCCTTCACAAATGCCTTTGGAGTGATATTTGCTTTGTTGTCCTTTGCATCGTTTGTTTCAACAAATCCTACAAGACTTTCACACTTGCTAATAAGGGTCTTTTTTTCTTTCTTCAAGACTTGAATTGTTGCTTTTAGCTTTCCATTTTCTTTTAGCAATTTTTGGTTAATTTCAATTAATTTAGTATTATCATCTTTATCAATAATATATTCATCATTATCAGAAGAGGAAGAAGAATAAATTAAGTTTACATTTGAAGAGCCACCAATGTCAGCAGGATCTTTTTTAGAAGATTTAGACTTATTTATATCCTTATAGAATTTAGTAATACCTAGCAAGTTTTGCTCATCTAAGAAGGTCATGAAGACTATGAAGTTACTGAAAGAGTCATCGTCTTCAAATTCTATTTTTGTAGACTCTTTGTTAGAATCATCCCAGTAACACTGAAGCTCTTATTTGATTTTTGATTCTTCTTTTAATTAGGGCAATCATGGGAGTTGTGACCATAGATATGACACTTGAAGCATTGAATTCCTTACTGAACCTCCTTGTTTACTTTCACCATCCTTACCAAAGTTGGAGGATTTATCTTTCTTCTCAGATTTGTTGAAAGAGTTCTTTTGTGAAGGATTGGACTTCCTTACCTCTCCTTTTTAAATAAGAGACTTTAGTTTCTTGGCAAGAAAAACAATGTCCTCATCTTCCATTCAGAGTTATCATTGTCTACAAGAATTTCTACTTCTTCTTTATCGCCTTGAAAGCCAACCCTTCAGGCTTTTTGGGTTTAATTATGTTGGTTTCAAAAATTTGAAGAGAACTGACCAAATCTTTCATTCTTATCTCATCTATGTTTCTTATCTTTTCTATGATTGTTACTTTTGATTCATAAGATAAGGGAATAGATCAAAGAATTTTTCTAATAAGTGTAATTAGAATTGTTGAACCATGGGTGACAAGTACTTGATCCTCCTTCACACGATCCATTGATACTAGCTTCTCAAGATCTTGCCTTTGAAAGTACAAAAACTAACATAGGCGAGCCTACTTTGATACCAATTGAAAAATTATGCAAAGTGTAGGACCAATAGATTACTCAAACGCATTGTTAAAAACTTAAAAAGACACAAGGAATATAACATGGAACCCAAAACTGGATAAACATAAATTTCTTTCACTATATAAAATGAGTTACAAAGGTATAACCACAAAGCTACACAATCAAAACCCCTTGATCCATTACATTGAGACATTACTCGTATCACAGCGATAAACTCTCACTAGTGAAAGACCAATCCTCAACCCTAAGGATCAAAAAACCAAATATATGATATTTTGGCTAATTATAAGTGAAGAATTGAGAACTTTTTAAAGTAATGTGGACAACATAACTCTCGTATGTGGACAACATAACTCTCGTTCTCTGTATTTTGAAACCCTTGGAGAAGGTTCCATTATATAGCAGCTTTAAGAATCCTAGCGAATTAGTAAATTTTCAAAACAGAATCAGTACCTAGCTGGGGCGAGCTTTCTAGCAAGTGTCCCACCGCCTTAACATGCATACTATTTTCCCAACGAGTGATCCAGCGAGATTCCCAATGAAGTCAATGAGCTTCTACAATTTTTAGCGGCTTTACAAATTTAAATCAAGCCTATTTACTAAGACAATTTAGCCAATGTATAAGTATATGGACTTGATGATCAATCATTAGTTTGTCCATGGTTTGCCAATCTCTAAAAACTAACATTTATTAATTATTATTTTTTTATTATTTTATTTTGTATTATCTATTTTTTTCTTTATCACGTGTACTAATTTTCATAAAAGAAATGAGAAGGAATATTAATATAAAATTTATTTTTTATTTAAATTATAATGTAAAATTAAAGGAAAAATGAATGGAAGTCAGAAAATTAAAAAGCTAATATATTATAGTTTTAATCCATTCAAATAAGGATAACATAATTTTTTCATAATTATTTTCTTTATATCATTTTATTATTTTATTCAATGTTTATTATTTATTTTTTTTAATCCACTTAAACTGTATTAAACTTAATAATTTATTAAGGAAAAAAGGATAGAATATAAAAATTTTCTCTTATTAAGATTGTGATAAAAAATAAAATAAATAATTTAATTAAATTAAAAATTAATACATTAATAAATATTGTTATTTTATTATATATTTAAATTCATTCAAATAAATGTATATATTTGAAAATTTATATTTTTTCTATTTTCTTGCACCTTGTTTTATTTATTTTCTTTTTTTTTTCTCTTCTCTCATTAATTTTTTTCTTCAAATATAATTTTAATAAATATATATATATATATTTTATATCAGCCCCTGCTCTTTCACTAGTATATACATGTATATATATATATATATATATATGAGAGGATGGGGACCTTTTGTTAAGGATACATTCAGCCAAACAAGATGATTTGCTAACATTACAAGTTTAGTTTAGATTTTGACAGGCACTCAGCTTTATTTTCCACTATACATGCAGCCAACAAGATGATTAGCTTACTTTAGCAAAAAAAAAAGGGAGATTCTTATCGATTGTGATATCAATTTCGTGATTTCGAAATAGAAAAATGTTGGTTTAAAATTTCATAATTCAGATATATTTATATTTTTTTTATTTTAAAAGGTATACGAATATTTCTGAACTGTTAGATTAAAAATCTAACAACTCTAGATTTGATATGAGAGAGTTGATATCGTTTTTAGTGTCAGTCACCTTAATTCAACTTTAGCAGTTTGGTTTTTAGTATGCATTTAGAAATTGTAACTCAAAAGTTAACTTTTAATTATTTAGTTTTTTTATTTTTTTAAAATATTAAATTTATTTTTTTATATTTTAAATTTTATTTAAATTATGAAGAATAAAAATTTCAAATTAACAAAAAAATTGAAAAATTAATTATTAAAAAGTTAATTTTTTTTTGCTTTCTTGAACATAAAAAATTAATTTTGTCATAATTAATTAATAACCACCTACTAAAAAGTTGCTGTTGCTGTTGCTGTTGCTGTTATTGTTGTTATTGTTATTATTATTATTATTATTATTTTCTTCCTAAACTAAGGTTCTGTTTGAGATAGCGAGTTAATAGCTACTATAGTGGCTAGCTGTTACAGTGATCGACCAAATTTACTCTCTTACAATAATTTTTTTTATTTTCAAGAGTAAAAATATTAAATTAGTTAAAACCAAAAATTTACCTAAAAAAGTCACCTTTCTTTTTTTCCCAAATATAAAACTAACTGACTTATTTTTAACTATTACACCAACTAGTTAAAAATAAACGAACTAGTTTCTTTCCCAAACGGAGGCTAAATCTTAGATCTTGACATGCACTCAGCTCTCCTTTCCAGTGTACACGCAGCCGACAAGATGATTGGCTAACTTTACAAGTTCCGTTTAGATTTTGACAGGCACTCAGTTTCCACTCGTTTCTTCTTCTTCTTCATCTTCTTCATTTTTTTTTTCTTTTTTTTCTCAAAGTAATTTACATTTTCCTTTATGCCTTTTCCAGATATATTTTTTTAGCTATTGTTACAACTATCAAATAAAAATAATAATTTACTAAAATAATCTAATAAAAAGCTGCCTGTCCAAGAAGTTACATACACGTATTTGTACCAACTTTTTGTGCAAGAGCAGGTGACAAGGTGGCTACAATGAGAGCAGATTCGGATTAAATTTTTGGGAGATAGATATGAGAATTCCCCCCCCCCCCCCCCCCAAGGAATTCAAACACTTTATTATAAGAAAAAATACTCAAAGGGAGAAATTTTTTTTTCAAGAGTGCTAATATCATTTACCTAATTTTTTTCATATCTAAATCTGAGATAGTATTTGGAGTTCAAAAAAATCCCCCAAAAAAAAAAGAAAAAATTAAAAGTTAATGCAAAAGTGACACATGTCAAAATTTAATTAAAGAAAATTAAAAATTTTTAAATTTTTTGAAAATATTTGGAGCTCCAAACAAGGCGGACAAGTTTGGTATAATTAAAAAATAAAATATTTCTTTTAAATTATATATTTAATTTTGAAATAATATATAAAATATATTTATTTTAAGAAAATTATATTTTACTTTTTTGGAATTTGATTGAAAAATATATAAACCCATTTAATTTAAAAATCAAGATATGACTTCTTTATAATTTGAATTAAAATATGGAGTCAATTAAATTCAACTAGATTGATGTTATAGGCATCATAAAAATGTATAGGTGATCGGGCAAAAGATATCATTGGAAAAAAATATAAGCAAAATTGTCTATGAATTGTATATTAAGTATCTTTAAAACATAAAGCATATATATATATTATTTTAATATATAAATTAGTAAAAATATATTTTTATCTAATAATTTTAAAAAAAATTAACTAATTTTGATTCCAAAAACATAAATTCAATTAAATTTAATATATTTTTATTAAATTTATATTTTAATCTAAATCTCGAGTGGTGTTATATGTTGAATTTTAACTTAAAAAGAATTATGTTTTTTAGCCAATCATCAAGAGTAAAGTATAACTATCATTTTATTAAAAATAAAATCAAGCCATATCTTTATATATATATATATATATATATAAGAACTAAGTCCGATCTAACAATTGATCATAATTCGACTAATAAAACATATTTAATTGTTCAATCCTCAACCGAGGGAGCATCCAAGCTAAATAGTTGCGGCAGGACTAGTGAGCATTGATACCGCTGTCAGATCAGGATATTAGGTTAAGATCGTTAAATTAAAATTTAATAATTTAAATATATTCATATATTTTTAATAAAAATATATGAATATATTTAAATTATTAAATTTTAATTTAATAATTTTTTATTTTAATATCACCGAACTGATATTACTAAACGACTGTACTCTTCCTTTTTTTGTTATGGCGGCCATAAAGCCTACATAAATTTTGGAGCCTAGGACCGGCTTTGGTTCGTCAAATGTTTTATATAATAGTCATCTTGTAATGGTGTTTGTTGCTGTTATGTGTACCTTCTGATTTAGTTTGGTTTGGTCATTGTTAGGATTTATGTGTTGATTTGGTTTGGTTTGGTAATTACTAGGTTTATGTGTTGGCTTTATATGTAGTTTTGTAGGCCCGTTTGGCATCAAAATAAAACATTAAAAATCTTTATAAATCTCTAACAACTCCTTTACATTTAATTTTCTCGCCATCACTAATTCTAAAAAATTTCAATATTTCACTAAAAAAATAAAAAATTTGAAAATAGGTTAACCGAATGTATAAATTTTTTATACAATTATATTTTTCATGTCGAAAACTTTCAAACAAGTACCATTGTCGTAATTTTTTGTGAATTTTTTTGAATTTGTGGGAACGGATTTGGAAAACCGTTTTTACAGTTTGCGACTTTTCAGAAAAAAAGAGCACCAAAATTAACTCTAAATCACATTTTATCTCAATTTATCTTATTTTTTCTTACTCTAAACGGGACCGTAATGGTAATTTATGCATGCTTGTGCTGTTTTTAAATGAAGGAAGATTTTGCATGCGTGCATGCCTTGTTTTTTTAAATGAACGAAGATGATCACTTTTGTGAAAAGGCTTTTGGTACGTACATTTGATTATTGTGGTCATTTGTCATTGTGGTTTTTGTTAGATCTCATTGTCCTGTTATGCATGTTTATGCTTCTAACCCCGTAGAGCAGTTGACTTAACCCTTACGTTAGTATAGTTGTACTTTAAGCTCTAAATTTTTTAATAGATTAAATTTCAAAGTTGCAAAAATTTGAAACTTCAAAATTTAATTTAAAGCCCTATTTTAGCATTACTTTCACCTAATTATGCTTATTCTTAAACTTTCGCTGAAAAAAATATTATATACTAAAGAGATGTTAAACATTAGATGTATAATGGGTGTATTTGGAGTTGTATAAAAATACATAAAATAAAATAAAATTATAAAAGTAAAATGTCTCGTAATTCGTGCAGTGAGTGAAGAATTTAAATTTTGTTATCTCGTAATTCGTATTTTGTAGAGATTTGTAGAATTTTATTTTATTTTGTAGGGCTCCAAACGGAGCCAATATTTCACTCAATTTCACAAAAACGATGTAGAAAGAAGTGTTTCATCGGACTTTAATGGTATCTTATCAGCAGCTTTCAAATCCTTATCCTCATCATCGTTAGTCTATTACAGAAAAAATAAAGTAAGACAATCTAAAAGTATATGCCTCAAATTGAGATGATTTAAAGTAAAGTTTTTAGAATGAGATTAGTGATAAATTATAAGAGTGCGAAGTGTAATTTATCTTCTAATTTATAAAGTATTTAAGAAGATTAATATGCCAAAATAACTGTAACATGACATTCCGTTTAACAATGTGCATTTGAACCCGTCATTTTATCTTTAAAACATTCTTAAGCTGTGCTCTGGTACAAAATTGTCATTCCCCAATCATTATATATATTTTAGTAATACAATATTACCACTCTACATAGAAAATAAAAATTATAGTTTGTAATCTCATAAAATTTCTCGCCAAGCCATATCAAATTTGAGGTTGCTTCACTTGGGTGAACAATTAAATGACAATGCTAGGACCTATTAACAGCGAACCAATCCTGATTGTCTTCTTCACAAAAATCCCTAATTAAGTAACAATTAAAGTTATGTTTGATTAGAAAATATAATAACACGAAATAAATAATATTACAAAATAATAAATGAAACTGAATATAATATGATATGAATTTTATGTGTTAATATTTTTATAGTGTTTAATTATTGAAATATGGAACAAGATATGAGATGTAAATCCAGATTAAATTTGATTAAAACAATTTTAAACATTTTGTTTTTTGTGAAAAATTATTATTTTTATTACATGAGATGGCACGAATAATTTTGAGACTAAAATTACAACCCAAAAAAAAAGTAATAATAAATAAATAACAAACAAACATAATTTTGTAAGTCTCGTCGAAGATGATATTCAATCCCCTCTCTTAAATCCCTCGAACAAACGTGGCCTTTAGGTTTGTGACAAATGAAGGCTCTCACAATTGAAAAAAAGAAAAAAAAAATCATTTTAATTGTTTTTAAAAGGGGGAGGGGAATTGATCTCTTATTATGCCAGTCGTGGATTAAAGAACGAAGGACTAGCTTAGGGGTCAGACACTTGTGATCAAGCTTCGATTTTGTCATCGGTGATTCGTCGTGCTCAATCAACCATTCGTGTATAGCTTTTAGTTCATATACGTAATTCCATCCGCCGCCACGTGTGGATTCCTCATCACTTCCTGCGTACAAGATTGATAATGGTATTGTTTGCAGTTAATATATATATATATATAATTCTACAAATCTATACATACACGAATTACGAAATTGTACTCATTACACAAAGCACGAGATATTAACTTTTATAAATTTATACAAATTTGGTCCCGTTCGGAGTAAGAAAAAACAAGATAAATTGAGATAAAATGTAATTTTTGATTAATTTTGGCGCATTTTTTTCTGAAAAATAGCAAATCGTGAGAACGATTTTTCAAATCTGTTCCCACGGATTCAAAAATATTCACAAAAAATAGCGACAATGGTACTTATTTGAAAGGTTTCGACACGAAAAATATGATTGTATAAAAAATTTACACGTTTGGTTAACTTACTTTCAGATTTTTGATTTTTTTAGCAAAATATTGAATTTTTTTGAAATTAGTGATAATGGAAAAATTAGAAGTATAGAAATTGTTGGAGATTTATAGTAATTTTTAAATTTTTTTAGGGATGCCAAACCGACCCTTTAACAAAAAAAAAAAAAAAAACTCCAAACACATATTAAACAAAAAAACATTAACAACTGAAAAATGAAACTAATTAATTACCATATAAGTAACAAAGTGATACAATAATCACCAAAAAAAAAAAAAATTCTCATAAAAAAAATTAACAACTTTTAGAACGACTTTTTAAAACTAAGTTGAAAAAATAAAATTCTAAATATATGGACCTTTACTCTATACATAATTTAGTTTTGCATTAGGCGTAATAGAGATGCAATAAAATTTCATATATTTGAATACCGGAAGGTATTAAATTAGAATTTTCTTTTTGAGTTTGGAAAAAGATTTCTCTCCTTTAGGACTAATGGTTTTAACTAAAGGATCCATGATAGTGGTCATAGTTTTATAATGGATTTTATAGATTACAACAAAAGCAATATTTCCAGGTTCTGGTCTGAATGCAACCTGCCCCTCAATCTTAACTTCCTTCCTTTTTATAATGGGGAAAGGAATCAGGCTACAGTTTTTCCCGTGATGGGTACTGATAAAGAGCCTGACTTCTTTTACAATAAATGACATAAAGTTAACAAAGCAAAAGTTACTTTTTTGACAAAATCTTTTGGCATGTGATTAAATAGTAGTTTGAATGACTACTTTTGTCTTGATATCTTCCATGTGAATATATTATTCTTTGATGAATTTTGCCTATTAATAATAAAAAAATACCTCCAACATGTTATAAATGTGAAAAAATAGGACGTTATAAAAATAATTACCCATTAGAAGGTAGAATAAATTCCTTAGATATTGATGAACATCTCAAAAAATAATTAGAAATATTAATGTTAAATAATTCTGAATCAGAACATGAAAAATTAAATTTTCAAGATGATTTTGAAATAGATAATATTATATCATCAACCGAATCTAATATAGAAACATCTAAAGATTCATCTAATAGTATAACTATTAAACAAAAATGTTATTATAATGTTATTACCAGAGAACAAGAACTAATTATGGATATGATTGAAAATATTGAAGGCCCTCATTTAAAAGGTAATTATTTACTAAAATTAAAAGAAAACCTTCAACAAACTAAAAAGAATAAAGAAAAGGTTATAGAAAATTGTTATGACCTTGATTCAATATTAAAAAAGGTTAAACAACCTCAAAAATCGCAAAAAATTCCAATAGAAGACGGAACACCCTTCTTAAATCTTATTCAACCTATGACAGGATCCCATAAAGGAATTTCTACAAATATATTTGATCAAGAAATAATATTTGAATTTCTTAATCCTCCAAATATCAAAGATTTGAATATATTAAAAGATATAGCTTTAGATAAAATCCAAACAAATAATATTTCAAAAATCGTATCAAAAGAAAAACATCTAATGCTCTTAAAACAAGAGAAGGAATGTCAACAAATTAAAAATCAACTCCAAGATAGTCAGACGCAATTAGCAATGGAAAATTTTAAAAATAAAATAATTAAAGAAGTTTCTTCTACTATTCCAAATGCTTTTTGGAACAGGAAAAGTCACATAGTCACCCTTCCTAATATTAAAGACTTTCAAGAGTCAAAGATCAAAACAAAAGCTAGACCTATCCAAATGAATCAAGAACTCTTGGATTATTGCAAAAAGGAAATCCAAGATTTACTAGACAAAAAACTAATAAGACCATCCAAATCGCCCTAGAGTTGTGATGCTTTCTATGTAAATAAAACGCTAAAATAGAAAGAGGAACTCCAAACCAAGTAATAAATTATGGACCTTTGAATTATGTTTTGTAATGGATAAGATATCCAATCCCTAACAAACAAGATCTCCTTCAAAGGCTTGTACATGCTAAAATATACTCAAATTTTGATTTAAAATCAGGATTTTGACAAATCCAGATTTCTGAATCAGATAAATATAAAACTGCATTCACTGTCCCATTTGGACAATACGAATGGAATGTCATGCCATTTAGACTAAAAAACGCTCCAACTGAATTCTAAAAATTATGAATGATACTTTTAATCCATATTCTGATTTCTCAATAGTATACATTGATGATGTATTAATCTTCTCAAATAGCATTCAATCTCATTGGAAGCATTTAAACACTTTCCTTTATATTATAAAAAAAAATGGTTTAGTGATTTCTCCATCAAAAATTAAACTTTTTCAAACAATGATAAGATTTCTTGGACATTATATTGATCAAGGAACTATTACTCCTATTGAAAGAGCTTTAGAATTTGCAGGTAAATTTCCTGATGAAATTAAAGATAAAAAATAACTTCAGAGGTTTTTAGGGAGTCTCAATTATATTTCAGACTACTATCAAAAACTTAGTATTATTGCTGCTCCTTTAAGAAAAAGACTCAAGAAAAATCCTCCTCCATGGTCTTCTCAACATACCCTAATTATCAAACAACTTAAGCAACACCTTAAATCTCTTCCATATTTGCATATAGCAGATCCCCAAGCATATAAGATAGTTGAAATGGATGCATCAGAACTAGGATACAGGGGTGTTTTAAAACAACGTCTTCCTGGTCACCATCAAGAACAATTAGTCCGGTTTACATCAGGAACATGGACTAATGCCCAAATGAATTATAGCACTATTAAAAAGGAAATTTTATCTATTGTATTATGCATTCAAAAATTTCAAAGTGATTTATTAAATCAAGAGTTTTTAATCAGAATTGATTGCAAAGCTACCAAGCATGTTTTACAAAAAGATGTTCAAAATATTGCATCAAAACAAATTTTTGCAAGATGGCAAGTTATTTTATCAGTTTTTGATTATAAGATTGAATACATCAAAGGAGAAGTAAATTCCATCCCTGGTTTCCTTACCCGTGAATTCTTGCAGGGAAACCATGCCTCCTAAACCTATTAAACCTTCTTCATCAACCCAACAACCAATAACAAAAGAATCATATGCCATGATACCTATTAAATCATCTTCTAGTCAAACCACACCCTTACCAACTACCATTCCCAAGGTTCTTCTCTTATCTCCCAGTTACTGGTATACCCAGTTACTTGAAGAAGAAAAACAACAACAACAGATAGTAAGCCAAGTGGCTAATAAGAGCTTTGCTCAAACAGTCACAATTGGATCATCAAAAGAGGTGGCTACACGTCCCTCTTCGTCATCTATGGTGGCTCTTGGACTCATATCTTCTTCATAAAAAAATGTGGTGGTATCGGCAAACCCCACACCAATTTCTCAAATTTCCTTATCATCAAAATCACAATATTTTCCTAAACCACAAACCTATCTTATTACCAGATTGTCTCAAGAATATGAAAACCCATTTACAAATCCACCCAATTACCAAGTTATCCATCATCTCCTTCAAACCGTATTTCTATCAAATAACCATTTTGTAACTTCAAATTCTATGAAAACTCAAAAATTTTACGAATTTATTCTGATTGACATCGAATCAGTATCATTTAAACATTATCCAGATAAATTTGACCAAACCCAAATAGCCTATTCAACATGCCAAATTATCAAAATCTTAACTATCGAAGACTGGGGAGGACATCCAAACCAATTCTGTCAGTTTTCTCAGTATTTTGTTCCATCCACTTACAATTACTGGGATTACCAGAAAGCCTGGTACCACACCTTCTATCATCAAAATAAAACATTCAGATATTCTTGGATGTTTTACTTCCACAACAAATTCCATCAAGACCTTCCAGCATGGTTCATCGAATGGTGGAACATGTTTGGACCAGTACCAGAGATATTACCTCAATAAGCTTATCAAGGCCTCCAAATTTATCAAGATCGATTCAAAATTCCATCTCATTTTCTAATGAATCAGTTCCCTCATTTATTCTATTTCTTTCAACAATTCTCTTTGGCCTGGATTATCCAATGGGAATATTTTCATCAAGGACCAACCATTTCATCACTAATCCGAAGAGTTAAGGTCAAATGGTGGGAGCAATTTAAAATTGACAAGGTTACTCCCACAACCATTGATAAATATTTCCATCAGCATCCAGCATTAACATCATCAACAACCCCTCGATTCCTTATTCAGAAAAGTCAGAATATATCAAAACTTGTAGCTACAGCATCAAAAAAGGAATTAAAATAGCAATTATTAGCTGCATTAGAATCATTGTCAGATCAAGAATCAAGTGAAGACTCCAATTCAGCGGAAAGTTTTAGTTCTGTCAACCTTGGCAATGATAACGAAGACGACTGCTATAGTGTTCTTCTTCCCATCAAACATGCTACTCCATCAGCACCAACCAAGGAGAAGAAAAAAATCAAAGGCAAAAGACAAGAAATAATCTCAGCAAATCAACAAAACCATTATCAAGCTGGAAAAGTCTTGGCAAAAGTCATCAAAGCACATGCCCCTAAAGAAAAAGTCACAAAGCAATGGTCATCATCAGCAATAAAAAGTCCAAAAGGCTATCAAAGTCTATTATAGCTCCAGAAGCAAACTCTCGACAAAATTCATCAAAGAATAGTACACTCACATGGAAGATATCAAGATAAAAGTAGTCATTTAGACTACTATTTAATCACATGCCAAAAGATTTTGTCAAAAAAGTAACTTTTGCTTTATTAACTTTATGTCAAAAGTTTGTTTCAAAAGTCTTCTTTATGTCATTTATTGTAAAAGAAGTCAGGCTTTTTATCAGTACCCACCACGGGAAAAACTGTAACCTAATTCCTTTCCCCATTATAAAAAGGAAAGAAGTTAAGACTGAGGGGCAGGTTGCATTCAGACCCAAAAATTGATTCTGCCGTCTAAATCTCACCCATATCCTCTCTCAAGCCTCCAACCTTCGGATGTATCAAGTTTAATTATTTTTTATCAAGTAAGTCTTTATATTCCTTCATGTACCCATTAATAAAAATTTATTTAGCATCATTTATATTTTGTTTATTCATTTATGTTTCAATTGAATTATTACAAACAAAAATTATCTTGGTATAGAATTCGTTTATCTATTATAAAACAAAGAATATCTGAAACCGAAAACCATCAAACAGAAATTTTGGAATCATTATTTATAAGCTATTTTTTCTTAAGAAAAAGGGAAAAATATTATTTAGATAGAATTTTAAAATTCTGTATTTAATCTTGCATATTTATTATCTTCCTATTCCTAGGCTTCTCTTGGTATCAAAAACAAAGACCCTCAGTTGAGGTAAATCCAAATCAATCATTCCAAAATTTCTGTTTGATGGTTTTCGGTTTCAGATATTCTTTGTTTTATAATAGATAAACGAATTCTATACCACGATAATTTTTGTTTGTAATAATTCAATTGAAACATAAATAAATAAACAAAATATAAATGATGCTAAATGAATTTTTATTAATGGGTACAAGAAGGAATACAAAGACTTACTTGATAAAAAATAATTAAACTTGATACATCCGAAGGTTAGAAGCTTGAGAGAGGATATGGGTGAGATTCAGACGGCAGAATCAATTTTTGGGTCTGAATGTAACCTGCCCCTCAGTCTTAACTTCCTTCCTTTTTATAATGGGGAAAGGAATAAGGCTACAATTTTTCCCGTGATGGGTACTGATAAAGAGCCTGACTTCTTTTACAATAAATGATATAAAGAAGACTTTTGATACAAACTTTTGACATAAAGTTAATAAAGCAAAAGTTTTTTTTTTTTTGACAAAATCTTTTGGCATGTGATTAAATAGTAGTCTGAATGACTACTTTTTGTCTTGATATCTTCCATGTGAATGTACTATTCTTTGATGAATTTTGCCAAGAGTTTGCTTCTGGAGCTATAATAAGTTTTGATAGCCTTTTGGACTTTTTATTGTTGATGATGACCATTGCTTTGTGACTTTTTCTTCAATGGCATGTGCTTTGATGACTTTTGTCAAGACTTTTCCAGCTTGATAATGGTTTTGTTGATTTGCTGAGATTATTTCTTGTCTTTTGCCTTTGATTTTTTTCTTCTCCTTGGTTGGTGCTGATGGAGTAGCATGTTTGATGGGAAGAAGAACACTATAGCAGTCGTCTTCGTTATCATTGCCAAGGTTGACAGAACTAAAACTTTCCGCTGAATTGGAGTCTTCACTTGATTCTTGATCTGACAATGATTCTAATGCAGCTAATAATTGCTGTTTTAATTCCTTTTTTGATGCTGTAGCTACAAGTTTTGATATATTCTGGCTTTTCTGAATAAGGAATCGAGGGGTTGTTGATGATGTTAATGCTGGATGCTGATGGAAATATTTATCAATGGTTGTGGGAGTAACCTTGTCAATTTTAAATTGCTCCCACCATTTGACCTTAACTTTTCGGATTAGTGATGAAATGGTTGGTCCTTGATGAAAATATTCCCATTGGATAATCCAGGCCAAAGAGAATTGTTGAAAGAAATAGAATAAATGAGGGAACTGATTCATTAGAAAATGAGATGGAATTTTGAATCGATCTTGATAAATTTGGAGGCCTTGATAAGCTTGTTGAGGTAATATCTCTGGTACTGGTCCAAACATGTTTCACCATTCGATGAACCATGCTGGAAGGTCTTGATGGAATTTGTTGTGGAAGTAAAATATCCAAGAATATCTGAATGTTTTATTTTGATGATAGAAGGTGTGGTACCAGGCTTTCTGGTAATCCCAGTAATTGTAAGTGGATGGAACAAAATACTGAGAAAACTGACAGAATTGGTTTGGATGTCCTCCCCAGTCTTCGATAGTTAAGATTTTGATAATTTGGCATGTTGAATAGGCTATTTGGGTCTGGTCAAATTTATCTGGATAATGTTTAAATGATACTGATTCGATGTCAATCAGAATAAATTCGTAAAATTTTTGAGTTTTCATAGAATTTGAAGTTACAAAATGGTTATTTGATAGAAATACGGTTTGAAGGAGATGATGGATAACTTGGTAATTGGGTGGATTTGTAAATGGGTTTTCATATTCTTGAGACAATCTGGTAATAAGATAGGTTTGTGGTTTAGGAAAATATTGTGATTTTGATGATAAGGAAATTTGAGAAATTGGTGTGGGGTTTGCCGATACCACCACATTTTTTTATGAAGAAGATATGAGGTCAAGAGCCACCATAGATGACGAAGAGGGACGTGTAGCCACCTCTTTTGATGATCCAATTGTGACTGTTTGAGCAAAGCTCTTATTAGCCACTTGGCTTAATATCTGTTGTTGTTGTTTTTCTTCTTTAAGTAACTGGGTATACCAGTCACTGGGAGATAAGAGAAGAACCTTGGGAATGGTAGTTGGTAAGGGTGTGGTTTGACTAGAAGATGATTTAATAGGTATCATGGCATATGATTCTTTTATTATTGGTTGTTGGGTTGATGAAGAAGGTTTAATAGGTTTAGGAGGCATGGTTTCCCTGCAAGAATTCACGGGTAAGGAAACCAGGGATGGAATTTACTTCTCCTTTGATGTATTCAATCTTATAATCAAAAACTGATAAAATAACTTGCCATCTTGCAAAAATTTGTTTTGATGCAATATTTTGAACATCTTTTTGTAAAACATGCTTGGTAGCTTTGCAATCAATTCTGATTAAAAACTCTTGATTTAATAAATCACTTTGAAATTTTTGAATGCATAATATAATAGATAAAATTTCCTTTTTAATAGTGCTATAATTCATTTGGGCATTAGTCCATGTTCCTGATGTAAACCGGACTAATTGTTCTTGATGGTGACCAGGA
Organism: Vitellaria paradoxa; assembly: GCA_019916065.1. Taxonomy (NCBI): domain Eukaryota; kingdom Viridiplantae; phylum Streptophyta; class Magnoliopsida; order Ericales; family Sapotaceae; genus Vitellaria; species Vitellaria paradoxa. Next base: position 63,220,023 of record CM034233.1, read on the forward strand.
AGACGTTGTTTTAAAACACCCCCGTATCCTAGTTCTGATGCATCCGTTTCAACTATCTTATATGCTTGGGGATCTGCTATATGCAAACATGGAAGAGATTTAAGGTGTTTCTTAAGTTGTTTGATAATTAGAGTATGTTGAGAAGACCATGGAGGAGGATTTTTCTTGAGTCTTTTTCTTAAAGGAGCAGCAATAATACTAAGTTTTTGATAGTAGTCTGAAATATAATTGAGACTCCCTAAAAACCTCTGAAGTTATTTTTTATCTTTAATTTCATCAGGAAATTTACCTGCAAATTCTAAAGCTCTTTCAATAGGAGTAATAGTTCCTTGATCAATATAATGTCCAAGAAATCTTATCCTTGTTTGAAAAAGTTTAATTTTTGATGGAGAAAGCACTAAACCATTTTTCTTTATAATATAAAGGAAAGTGTTTAAATGCTTCCAATGAAATTGAATGCTATTTGAGAAGATTAATATATCATCAATGTATACTATTGAGAAATCAGAATATGGATTAAAAGTATCATTCATAATTTTTAGAATTCAGTTGGAGCGTTTTTTAGTCTAAATGGCATGACATTCCATTCGTATTGTCCAAATGGGACAGTGAATGCAGTTTTATATTTATCTGATTCAGAAATCTGGATTTGTCAAAATCCTGATTTTAAATCAAAATTTGAGTATATTTTAGCATGTACAAGCCTTTGAAGGAGATCTTGTTTGTTAGGGATTGGATATCTTATCCATTGCAAAACATAATTCAAAGGTCCGTAATTTATTACTTGTTTTGGAGTTCCTCTTTTTATTTTACCATTTTTATTTACATAGAAAGCATCACAACTCTAGGGCGATTTGGATGGTCTTATTAGTTTTTTGTCTAGTAAATCTTGGATTTCCTTTTTGCAATAATCCAAGAGTTCTTGATTCATTTGGATAGGTCTAGCTTTTGTTTTGATCTTTGACTCTTGAAAGTCTTTAATATAAGGAAGGGTGACTATGTGACTTTTCCTGTTCCAAAATGCATTTGGAATAGTAGAAGAAACTTCTTTAATTATTATATTTTTAAAATTTTTAATTGCTAATTGCATCTGACTATCTTGGAGTTGATTTTTAATTTGTTGACATTTCTTCTCTTGTTTTAAGAGCATTAGATGTTTTTCTTTTGATATGATTTTTGAAATATTATTTATTTGAATTTTATCTATAGCTATATCTTTTAAAATATTCAAATCTTTGATATTTGGAGGATTAAGAAATTCAAATATTATTTTTTGATCAAATATATTTGTAGAAATTCTTTTATAGGATACTGTCATAGGTTGAATAAGATTTAAGAAGGGTGTTCCTAATATTACTTCTCTATTTAAATCTTTTACTAGGATAAATTGAGTTTTTATACAAATATTTTGATTACATACATGAGCTTTTGTTAATTTATATTTGACTTTTAATGGCATACAATTAGCAGATGATAGTCTCTCTTTTGTTGGTTCAAAATATTTTATGGGTACTAATCCTTCTTGTATGCAGTTAAGATCAGCACTAGAGTCAAACAGTGCAGTAGTATTTATAGTATATTCTTTATTTATTACAATTTTTAATTTTACGTTTTATTTTTGATAAGATATTTGGGTTAATATAAAAATATCATCATTTTTATACTCTTTATCTTGAGTTAAGAGAGTTTGTTGATTAGAAGTTATAATATCATTAGGATTTTGATTTTTTAGAATTAAAACTTGGTTTGTTAATTCTCGAATTTCTGACTTTGATATGCCTAATTCATGTTTTAGAGTTCTAATCTTTTTTTTTTTTTATTTCTTTTATTTCAAGCTTAATGCCTTCTATTGGAATTTTTTGTGATTTTTGAGGTTGTTTAGCCTTTTTTAATATTGAATCAAAGTTATAACAATTTTCTATAACCTTTTCTTTATTCTTTTTAGTTTGTTGAAGGTTTTCTTTTAATTTTAGTAAATAATTTTAGTAAATAATTTCTTTGTAAATGAGAGTCTTCAATATTTTCAATCATATCCATAATTAGTTCTTGTTCTCTAGTAATAACATTACAATAACAGTTTTGTTTAATAGTTATACTACTAGATGAATCTTCAGATGTTTCTATATTAGATTCAGTTGATAATATAATATTATCTATTTCAAAATCATTTTGAGAATTTAATTTTTCATGTTCTAATTCAGAATTATTTAACATTAATATTTCTAATTGTTTTTTGAGATGTTCATCAATATCTAAGGAATTTATTCTACCTTTTAATGGACAATTATTTTTATAATGTCCTATTTTTCTACATTTATAACATGTTGGATGTATTTTTTGATTATTAATAGGCTTCTTCGATTTTTTCTTATGTTGAAATTGGTTTGGTTTATTTTTATATGATTTTTTGTAAAAATTATCTTGACTAGGTTGCCTTTCTTTTTATAATAGGGTTTCGGTATTAGCTTTTTATATTTTTTATGTTTTCTTGATGGAGGTAAATTTTGTTAAACTAATCCAAATTGTTCACAAAATGTGCCTAACTCTTTATGTGATTGTGTTAATTCTCTTTGTAATCTTTGGTTTAATTGGAAATTGGTACAGATTTCAAATGCTATATCTTTTATGGTGTCTGATATATCTGAAAATGTTAAATGTTCATAAGGTATTATGCCTTCATTTTGTTCTCTTAATCTAGTTTTTACTTTTTCAACAAATAATCTTGGTAATCCATTTATAAATTTTTCTTTCCAGAATGAGAGACGTTGGTCATCTCTCATTTCAAGTTTTGTTAAAAATGTTTCTTCATACCAGTGATAATCTTGTAATTTTGGACATTTTAAGTTTGTTAAGATTATTGACGATCTTTCCTCAATTTTTGATGTATTTCCTATAAAATATTTAACAATAGAAAATATTAGAGTATTGACAGCATCTTCTATTATTGTTGGATTATCATCTTCATCTTCAATTTTTATTGATTCATTAAATTCATCAGTTTTAATGGCATTTAATATATTATCTTTTTCTGATTCAGTAAGATATTTATCCCACTAAGTTTTAAGTCTTCCAAAAAATCATGATATAAGAATTTCTGCTACTGCTTTATCAGAACATTATTTTTTCATTTTATAAGCACTTGCAACCATTGTCATTTCTTGTAATTTGTTAATTTTTTGATATTCTGTTAGTCCATCTAAATTCCATTTATAAATTCCAGTACCTTTGAAAAATAAGTTGGTTCAACTAATTCTTCATATTGTTGATCTGGGAAAGATGGTCTCGGATAATAATTTTTTATTTGTCTTGTATTATGTTTATTATGATTCCATTTGGCCATATTGATTGTTTGATCTTGAGGGGTAAAAGTTTCTAATATTTCTTCAACTTCTGTTTCAGATAATTGTGATAATGTATGAATAGCTTTTAATGATGGAGAAGGTGTTTCAGGAGCAACCATAAATGTTAATGTGTTTTGTAAATTTTTAATCTTAGCATCAATATCTTGTATTAAATCTTTTTCTTTCAATTGAGTATTAATTTTCTTAGGAATTTCATGAGGATTAAATAGAGGTTTTTAATGTGAACTTTGACCTATTTCAGGTTCTGATTCCTGTAAATTATTCTCAATCCTATTTAATTGATCACTAATTGTTTTAAGGTTTTGATTTGTAAAGTTATTTTGTTCTAGGATTTTTTGTATATCTCTAGAAGTTATATCAGTTTTTGCTAGAGATTTCATTTTATAAGATGAAGCCTTAATGGTTGTATTTCTGTATTGAATAGATATTTCTTCATGAGGTGGATGAGTGGATTGTTTAATACCTTCCGGTGTGTTCCACTGTTGGGATTTTTAAGTAACATTTATTTCTTTAATAAAATGATATTTTAAAGAATTATTGGTGGCATAATCTTCAAACCAATCAAAAAATTTAAGATGAGTTTTATAATTCTGAACATCTTTATAGAATTTCTCTTATTGGTATCCTATCAATTTCGTCAAAGTTTGATAAAAATCATTCTCTTTTTTGAGTGTTTTCAAATGATTCAAAATCTTCCTTTAATATACTTTTGTTCATAATAAATTCTCTATTTATGACATATATTTGAGGATCATCTTGCATTTGAGATTGAGTTGGGGACATATGTTCTGAAGATTTATTTTCATCATCTTTTTCTTGATGATTTATTTGATCTGTGTAAATAGGTTGGGGTATGGTTGATCTATTTCTAATTCTATTAAGTTTTAGAGGTTCATAGTTACTTGATGTTGGAATAAATGAGCAAGAAGATCTTGGAGGTTGATAGGATGATTTTGGAGGTTGGTATGGTTCTTTAGAATAAGAGGATCTAGGAGGTAGATAAGATTCATTAAAATTTCTTGTTTGAAAAGGTGTTTCTTCTTCTTCTTTAATTTGTAAATTAGATAGTTTTGTGGATAAAAGTTTAAGTTTAACAGATCCATTTGGGAGTTCTTCAATTTGTTAGAGTTTTTTGTTCTCTATTTTTGGGGCGGGTATTTGATCTTCTAATTCCCATTCTACTGGGAGATTGATATCACTCCAAAGTATGGTTTGTGGGACTATTAAATTAGAATTTTCTCTTTGAGTTTGGAAAAAGATTGTCTCTCCTTTAGGGCTAATAGTTTTAACTAAATGATCCATGATAGTGGTCATAGTTTTATAATGGATTTTATAGATTATAGCAAAAAGAATATTTCCAGGTTCCCTATCATATCTTGATGTTTGTATTTTAAGAACGAGGGAATTTAATATTTCAGTATCATGTAATGAAACTGGATAATTTGGAAAACAATTAAAATATATTGGACCATTATATAAGCTAGTTTCAATAACTCCTAATAAAGAATCCTGCAATCTACGATGTCTTTGATCCATAAGACAGAGTAGAATTGATGTGTTTAATCCGCTTCTAGTTAAAGGTTAGATAGCTACTTGAACTAGTACAAAATGTATATATGAATATTTTTCTTGATGTTTTCTAATAATACCAGAATCAAGAAGTTTGATAGACTGACATTCAGATGTGAAGTGGACAGTTTGTTCAACTGTCTTGATAGAATAATCAAAAGAAAAAGACCATTTTTTGATGTGATAAACTTCTTTGATAGGGACATTCGGGATTTTCCAGTTTGATATAGATTGTTGGATATTTTGCATATTTTGTTCTTCTTGATTTATTATATTACTATTTTGGAATAAACTTGATGCCTTAGACATAAATCTAAACAAGAACGACATGATAGAAAAATTAAATTCTTATTATGTTTTACAAAACTTATGTAAATCTTTTCACCTTAGGCCTGTCAACGATTTACGCCTAAAATGGGACTTACTACACACTGCCCTAAACCGGCTACGCGACTATCAGGATTTCTCCCACCGAGTCATGTTCTGGGGTTACTTAAATCTTGTAAATCAAAATAAAAATTCAAAGTTTCTAAAATATCTTAAATGTCTCTAACAATGTCTCTACCAATGGCTCTGATACCAAGAGAAGTTCAAAAATAGCAAGATAGTAAATATGTAAGATTAAATACAGAAAATTTTCAATCCAAAAACTTGTTTATTTTTTTAATTTTTCTGCAAAAAGGGTTAATTGAGTTAATTGGTTCAGTCCCACCAAATTGAGACCCAGAATTATACTAGGCTCACTGACCCACTCTTTATTCTAGTTTAAGGGGGTAAATTACAACTAGCAATTAATATCATTTGAGGGCATGTACTTTAAATTACGCATTTTGTTCGTATAATGCATTTGATTTGGTTTAATTTTGTCTTTTTCAATAATTATTGCTAAAAAAAAATAATATAATGCCACATATCTATTGTATAATAGACACTTTGCAGCTTTTCGTAAATACATTTAAAATTTAAATTTAGACTAAATTTAGGCTTAGTTTGGGGAGGGGTAACTATTTTTTTAATAAATATTTTTTTTTTGTGTTTAGAGAGGAAAAAATTAATTTTTTTAATGGTTATTTTTAATTTTTTATTGATTTGATAAATTTACTTTTTATAGTTTAAAAAAAATTAAAATATAAGAAATTAAATTTAACCGTTAAAAAGAATAAAGAAAATAGAAAATTTGAGTAGCCAAAAGTTGGTGGCTACTCTTTCCAAACTAAACTTTAAATTGGTGGTAGAGTTTAAAATTATCTAATTTAATGCTTAAAAAATAGAATAGTAGAAATGAGTCGTAGATACTAACCCGAAGTATGGGGCAGATAAAGACGCGGGGTACAGTATTGCTCAAATCCTCTGCATCACCACTTCCTTTTTCGATCGACAGCTTACATTCTCCGGTCGCCAGTAGGTCGTCGGCCTTATTTCTAACCCGATCGATATCCTTCCACACTGTTGCAATCGTCAACTCCTCGTCAGTCTCTTTTTCAACAGACCGACATCTTGTCGCTATTCCGGCGAGTTCCACCGCCAAATCCGGTGGCCATTCTCCGGCCATCTCATCCAGGGCCTCAACCAGGGCCCTCCGGTTCATCACGGCCGCCTCCTCAGCAAGCCTGGCCCCACTCCTCCCGGCCAGAAGTTGCAGCAACAGGTTCCCAAAAGCCCGAATATCCGACTGCAGGTCCGACGGGTTTTGACAGCAATCGCCCCGAAAGTCATCGATTTTTGCAACTTGATTGCGGTCCAGGAGGATTTTGGAGGCGTTGAGGTTGCCGTGAGCAATGGGCCTCGGCCGGGCCGAGTGAAGGAAGCCCAGGCCCAAGGAAACATCGGATGCTATCCGGATCCGGGCATGCCAACTGAGACCCCGCTTTGTACAACAAGTGGAGGTTGTTCGGGCTGTCCCGAATAATGCGTCACGCAGGCAGCCGTTGTGCATGTATTCGAATGCAATGCATTTCAGCTCTGAGCAAAAACCGAACATAGCGACTAGATGAGGATGACGAATGTGGCTGAGCATCTTCACCTACATTAATCGGAAAAGGTCAATTAATTAACTTTCATAGTTGTCATAAAAATCATATACAGATAAAAAGGATGTTTGGTGCACTAAAAATCTTAAAAATTTTTTAAATTTTTTAAAAGTTATTCATTTTTTTTCACTACACGAATTACGATTCTACAAATTATTTCATTTTATTTTATTTTTTATCACTTCAAACACTTCCAAATTTCTATATTTTTTTTTTTTGATAAATTTCCGTTAAAAAATCATTTAGTATCCCTGGAATAATCACCAATCTAACGTTGCATCTTTTCTTCCTACCTTAGCTTGGAATGCTTCTTGAGATGGTCCATTGGCAGAATTATACATCTTGATTGCCACAGCTGTCTGGCCGATCCTTCCTTTATACACGTTCGTCCAATCACCTGCGGATTTCAATCTCGACCCCTCTGAGAAATCACGAGTTGCCGCTCTAATCTCTTCAGCCTTGAACTCCTTGTAAATGAACTCCAACTCGTCGCTCGAGCTCGCATGATCATCCTCTTTGCAGAACTCGATTCTCCGCTGCACCACATCTCTCTGTCGGCTTAAGCCCTTAATCTGACGGACAATCTCGGCTGTTTCAGCCGCCACCTTCTCTTGTTGCGCCTCGGCACGCGATTTTGCCAGGGAGGAGAGGTGGAGTTTTTTGGAGAGCTCGCTTTGGAGTTCGAGGATTGATTCGAGCTTCCGCTTCTTCTCTTCAACCTCACTCTCAACTTCACGAACTGCTGCTTTTACAGCATCTAACTCCTTGTTTAGATCAACTCTTGAAGCATTCTCTTCATTTCTGCGAGCTTTAAGCACTTCGTCCTGCGAACCATGAATAGTTTTTCTCATTGATTAATTGCCTTTTTATTTTTTATTGTTATTATTATTTTTTTGGGTTGTTTATAGGATTCGTTTGGAGTAACAAAAAATGAGACAAAATGAGATAAAGTGAGATAAGTTGTGAGTTCGTAATTCGTACAGTAAGATCAAAAATGAATAACTTTTAAAATTTTTCAATAATTTTTACTTTTTTTTAGGGTTTTTTGTAACTCCAAAATAAGGTATAGTGTTATTAAGGTGGTGTTTGGTTTGTCAAAAATAAAAAATCAAAAGTTAAGGTAAAAGTAACACGTAGAAAATTTGAATAAAAAAAGTTAAAAAAAAAATTAGTAAAAATTAAAATTTTTTGGTTTTTTTTTTGACAAACCAAATAAAGGCATTACCCGGGTAGTACACAAGGAAATGGCCCATTCAGCTTTGGCATGTCTTCCAATATTTGTTTTTGCTTCTTCTTTCTTCTGCCGGATCATTTCTTGAGCTTCTCTAAGTTTAACCTTCATTGTTTCGATTGTATCCTCAGCACACTGGTAAGCACAAGAGCATTGACTTTAGAGTGGAAATTTGGCTCCGTAATAAGGGGTCTGTCTGCAAAACTTTTTGCAGACAGAATAGCTATAAAGTCATGTGCATGAATTTGGAACCCTTGCATCCAAACATGCCAATGTGCAGTGGCATTCTATCGCTATCACATGGCAATAAAGTCAACCAAAAAAAAAATAAAAATAAAAATAAAAATAAAGGATAAAGGAAAAGATTAAGGTATCACAAATTCAGTGGCTGAAGAAAATTCAATTCAATTCGTTGAACATAAACCTCATTAGTTATTCTAGCTAGTTTTGATCTCACAACTCAACGCGATGGTTGACAATTACAGTGTGTTTAAAGTAAAAAAAATTAGTATAAATTAATAAAAATCGTAATCTCATAATTTAAGTAACATATACAAAAATTTAAATTTTATAGATATTTATAAAAATTTGTTTTAATTTATAGAGTTTCAAAGAGAGTTATATTTGTTAATGGGATCATTAGATTAAATTAATTTTTTTTGTAATTTTTAAAATTATCTTTTTAAATTTTGTTATACTGTCATATTTACCCTTAAACATTAACTTTAATACAAAACTATCTTTTTCACCAAATTAATCAGGTTTATAGTTGGCTATTCTTTGCAGCCCAATATATCTTATGAAAAGATTTACCACATTTTGGGGAAAATCCGCAGGTTCCCCGGCTGGACAATTGCACGAGGTGTCATTCTCTACCTCAGAAGCTTCTTCATCGGAATTTGAAGACAAGAGCTGATTGAAGTAAGCTTCAATCTCGTGTGCATAAATTTCCCATTTCTCTGGGGAATCATCATTGTTTGTTGAAGACGAGGGACGAAGGTTTTTCTGGTTGGCGGCAATTTCTGGTAGTATTTTGCCTAACCAACCCCTGAAACTACCCTTTTCCCTGGACTTGCCAATGGAGGCTCCTTGATCATCCTCTATGAATAGCCCTTCATTGTTTTCTTCTCTCAGGAAATGCAATTTCCCTCCGCTTATTACGAATAATTCACAGAAGTTGGGTTTGTGCCGGTAAAGATGAAGTAGTCCACTGATTGCAGCACGAGATTTTTTCCTGCTTTGAAGGAGAAGAAAAATGAAAATCACATTTAAAATCAAATTTATCCAATAAAAAAATATTAAAATTTATACTAACCATGATGGCTTCGCGAAGGAAAACCCCATGACCAATTTGGTTATCCGAATCCCTGATATCAATTTCACCAAGACCTTGTGGAGAGGCTCATCATATTTCTCAATTTTAAGAGTTTCAGCCTTGACCTATACATACGCGAATATGAGAAAATTTTTGCCATGTATTGGAAATAAAAGGCATTTAGCATTCTGATCTTAGTTTGTGCATATATATATATATATATATATATGTACACACACCAAACCTGGCCACAGAAAGCTTTGTACTCGGATAGTAACTTTTCATTTTCCTCTTCCTTACCCTTCCTAAGAGTTCTCAATTTCTCGTCACTTACATAACTTGCTGGGAGTTTTCCAACTACAAACAGTAAATTAGTCAAACTCGTTTAAATAAAGGAAATTAAAAAAATAAGATAGAAATTTGAATGAAGATATATATATATATATATGCACATATATAAATGTGAGTATACCTGTATGTATAGTCATATTTATGTGATTTACCTGGAGTGTAGACAAAATCTTCAGATTTGGTGTCATCTGCGTGGATAATTACTATGGAGATTGAATGAGAAGACCACTTTTTAAGTGCCCATTCCAAGGTAGCAAGACCCTCTTGTTGATCGGTTCCGGGGACAACATAGACCACCTCTGCTTCCATTGCCATGCTTTGAACGTCTACTTCATCATGATCTCCAACTGAAAAGCTATATATATATATATACACACATATATATGTATATGTATAAATGTGTGGCTGGTAAAAGAGGTTGAGAATTCTGAAACTATATACTACTGTTGAGGTTAAGCAAATCTGAACGCTTGTGATGTGAGAGAGGTTCAGGTGTGGAAAAGGAAAAAGATTGCAAAGTTAGCTAGCTATCTAGGTTTAGCGGTGGGTTGAATTTGTTGTCCATTGTTTTCTTAGAGTCTTTCAGAGGGGACACTTGATGTTATGTTTAGACGCTAGGATTTATTGAAATAAAATACAAATGAATGAAATAATGAAAAAAAAATAATAAGTAAAAAAAAATCAAATTTATTTTATTTTTTTCTTAGAAATATGAGAATAAAATAAATAAATAAAATTAATTTTAATTATTTAATTAAGCATGCATAATAATAAAAAAAAAACAGCTAACTAATAATTTTATTTTTCTTTTTTACTGACAAATTCATCATGCTCTAAGCATAGCACGAATGATTATTTCGATTATTATTACTTTTTTTTTTTTTTTTGAGGTTTCTCCTATGTATGGGTGGTAGGACGGCAATCTTTGGACTTAATATATATATATATATATATATTTAACTTGGCGGTGATGGCAAAGCTAACAGCTGGTTCCTCTCCATCGGTTTTTGATAATTGGGATGGTTTGAAGCTTCTTCGTTTGTTCTTTAACACTTTCTTTGTTTGATGTAATTGAGATAGGATATGCATTAAACTACATACTTTTAGAGGTACCTTAAATTAAATAAAAGGCACGCCATTTCATTTTTTTCTTTTTTTTTTTTTATAAAATTTGAAATTATTATTTTAAGTTAACATTATTTCTTAAACTTATTTTCACTTTAACTCTTACGTCAATTAAAGTTATTTTTATTTTAAATATTATAATTATTTAAAAATAATAATTTCACATATTAAATAATGTATAATCAGATTTTTGAGCCAACTTATAATAAAAGTCTTATCTAGTATCTAATTATAAAACCTATTAAAATTACAAATGAATTATGAATTATGATAGTTAAATTAATAATTATAATTATTATTCATCTAATTATTCTGATTATTATCTTGTTCAATCCAATCCAAAACCTTAAGACCATTAAAGTTATACCATAAGTAGAAGCAACATCGTGGGCACAAGGAGGAGTGATAGGACTAGTTTACCTCTTCTCTTGACAGTTTGCCAATCATCCTCATTCGAAGAAGGCTTCGCAATCTTTTGTTGCCACTCTTGTCGGATAACTTTTTGGCAAAATTTAGGCAAATGCCCAAATTCCTTAAACATTTCGCACCGACGAGGAACCGAACTATACTTAACAATAAGAATAGCAACGCTACCATCCTTCAATTCAATCTCAACAGATTCAGGCAACTCACCTTCCGCGTTCACTTCAATGCAGATGTAGCCAAATTTGATTCTTCTCACCTCTTCCGTCAATTGACCGGCTAATTAACAACAAAACTCAACCCTTCCTCAGTCCATAATTCCAGAGGAGTATGATAAAAGTTCGCCCATATGGGTAAAACTTTGCACCCCTCCTTACTCAAAATCATATTAGGTCGCCATCTTTGGAGAATAAACGATCTACCAAGAAAATGCCATGGGCCACCTTCCATTGCCTGTAGCGAACCAAGAAGATTTTCAAACTTAAAAAGAAAAAAGCCAGATTCAGTAGAAAGAACCTCCATCAGTCCAAAGGAACCCCATAATTTATGAGCAATAGTCTGGACTAAATTAAAGGGAAGCTTCCTATCCAAAAAGTAACCAACCAAAGAATTTTCCCAACGAGAAGAACCCATCTTCAGCAAGACAACAGGAGCCTTAAGCCTTCGACTGCCATCAGAAAAATCATGCCTCACAAAATTCAGATTCATCTTGGGTTTACCGTTAGCTTTCACTGCTTGAATCCATCTCTTTGGTGGATCGTATTATTTGCCGTTTTAAATCTTGGACCAGCAAATTTTTGTCCTATGCGGGAAGATTTCAAGTTATTCAATCAATTCTATTTAGTATACGATCTTTCTGGGCCTACCATTTTATTTTGCCCGTAAAGGTTGTGAAAGAGATTGAGAAAAAATTTCGCTCTTTTCTTTGGAAAGGTGGCTTGGGACGATGTTACTAAAACTAAAGCAGAAGGGAGCCTTAGTATTAAGAGGATGCGGGACTAGAACTTTGCTGCAATGTGTGGATATATTTGAGTTATTTGTGATTCTGCGTCTAACTCTCTATGGGCAAAATGGGTTAAAGCAAATTTACTGAAAAGAACCAATTTTGTGTTGCAAGAATCCCAAGTGATTGCTCTTGGACTTGAAGGAAGATATTGAAACTCAGGGATAAGATTAAAAATATGGTTAGTTTCAAAGTTGGGGATGGTTGATCTATTTCTCTTTGTTATGACAATTGGCTCTCGAATGGGGATATCTTCTTAAGGTTTGGCGATCGAGTTCAATATGATTCTGGTTTGATGAACTCTACTTTAGTTAGTGATGTTATCTGGGATAGTGAACAGGTTTGGTCTTCTGCAAGTTCAATATTTGATCTCATGGAATTGAAAAGAGAAACTGAGCAACTTCCTACTCCTCTTGTTAATAAGAAAGATCTTCTTCTCTACGATGGTGGTTAAGTTCTCAATTAGGAGAGTTTAGGAACACATTAAAGTCGATTACCAACATGTGGATTGGGACCATTGTATCTGGTTTAAGGGTTTTATTCCACGTGATTCCTTTATTCTCTAGCTTGCTATTCACAACAAGCTTCCAACGCTTGATAAAACGCTTTTATTTGCAAGAGTATCTTCAACTAACTACTTCTTCTATAGATAGTGTGATGAGGACCATAACCACTTGTTGGTTTCTTGTCCTTTCACTAATAAGATTTAGGTCACTTTGATGGGTCTTTGTACTATTTAGATTACTCATGGTAAGTGGAGGGCAGAGTTGAGTGGGCTTCCAATAATTTAAAAGGTAAATCCTTGCAATGCACCTTGATTAAACTTTGCCTTACAAGCATAGCATATTTAATTTGGCAAGAAAGAAATAGAAGATGCTTTGAGAACACCTGCTTAGATGTGGACCCAATTTCTACTAAGATCCTTAATGTTGTAAGGGAGAAGTTGCTTGGGAAATTGTATTTTAAGTCCTCTAACAAGAATTTGGCTCTTATTACAAAGTGGAGGTTGCTCTAATAAGAATAGCCTTAATTAGTTGAAGTCTGCCAGCATAGGATAAGGCTTTACTTGACAAACTCTTTGCTCTATATAACACTATCTATGAGTTCAGAGCAATCAGTAGATTATAGTTTTGTAGAAATCAATAGCACCCCCAAATATCTTACTAGTAAATCCCCCAACTGGAATCCAAGGATAGAACAAAAGAGCAACTTCTTATCCTTATTAAGTCCAGCAATAAATACTTTACTCTTTGATTTGTTTGGAAGGAGTCTAGAAAACTTATGAAATTCCATAAGTATATGCTTGATGATAAGAAAGGAAGGCTCATCAAGTGTACAAAGGATAAATAAGTCATCAGCAAAATAAAGGTGGCTTATGATGGGATTTTTGCAGTTAAGGTGATAGCTGTATTTGCCTTTACTAATGTGCTTAGCAAGAGCCTAGAGAAAAATTCCATTACAAGGATAAATAAATAGGGGGAGATAGGGTTACCTTGCCTTAGTCCCTTAACACCTCTAAAATAACATTTAAGGAAGCCATTAATAGAGATGGAGAAGCTCAGGGAAGTAATGCATGCCTCAATCCAGCTTATGAAATTTACTAGCAATTTCAATACTTTAAGGATATTCAAGATGAAATTCCAAGCAACAGAATCAAAGGCTTTAGCTAGATTAATCTTAAGTGCACTTCTTAGGCTTATTCCAGACCCGTGGTAATTCCTTACAAGTTCTTGCATGAGCAAAATTTGGTTTAAACTAGATCTCCCTTTAATGAATGCAACTTGGTAAGGACCACTGATCAGGTGGAGGATCTTCTGCAATCTATTAGCGAGTATCTTAGAAATACATTTGTAGATTGTAGTACAACAAGAAATAGGTCTATAATCTCCCATGGAATTAGGATCGGGAACTTTAGGCACTAAAGCAATGGCAGTAGAATTGACCTATTTTAACAGTTTGCTTAAGTTAAAGAAAGATTAGAGGCCTTTAACAAAATCATTACCAACAATATCCCAAGTCTCCTTGAAAAGATATGCTGTGTAACCATCAGAATCAGGTGCTTTGTGGTTAGGATGGGAAAAAGGAGTGTCCTTTATTTCATCATAAGATACTTCAGCAGCTAGTTCATTCAATAATGTGTCAGGGATTCTAGTAGACATAATGTTCTTAGTTGCATGGAACTCATCATTTGGATAGTCGGTGGGAGTGCCAAGAAGATCTTTGAAGTGCTACACAATAATAACCTTAACCTCTTCATAGTTTTCATGCCTTAAGTCTTACTTATCATTAATAGAGATTATTTTATTTTTGGACTTGTGAACTTTAACCTTCCTGTGAGAATATGCAGTGTTTTGGTCTCCCAACTTAATCACATTATCTCTGAACTTTTGTTTAAAGAAAGCCTCCTCGACTAGAAGAAGATGAGTATAGACCTCCAAGGCTTGCTTTTCTTCAAACATGATGGCAGTGTTTGCGAGGTTAAGGAATGGTTTTGCTTGGGCTCTTTCTAAATTTGCCTTGGCTGCATGAATTCTTTTTGAAATGTCCCCATAGTGTTGAGTATTAAATGCTTTTAATTTAGCTTTGAAGATTCTAAGCTTTGTACAGAGTTGATACATTGTAGACCCTCTAATTTCTACATTCCAAGACTTTTTCATTATGTCTTTGAACTCTTGATGCTTAGCTCGAAAATTAAAGAATTTAAAGGGTTTCTTGCCTTACAACATTTGAATAGTTTATAGTTTATTTAAATGAGATACCTATATATATATATACTTGTTAGGCGTTTTAGTGAACAAATTAATTGTTTTAGAAAATTTAATTCTAAATAGGTATTCAATGAGTTTTCTTAAATAGATGTTCAATAGATAGGCTGAGACAAGATAAAAAGGATTTGAGACGGATCAAATTTAGGATTCTAACTAATAAAATAAATAAATTTAAAACAATAACAAATAAAAAAATAGATGGATTTAATAATAATGACTCATTAAGCGGATGCCCAGACTCGTTTACATTCCTGATTTCAATCCCCCTCATCTCCAGTTATCGTGATACTAGTATTATTTTTGTTAATAGTTTTATCCCCTTGGGACTTGTATTTGGGAAGTCTTTATTGTTGGGCCTTCTATTCGATTCGCATTTCACTATAGTTGAAGAGAGCCCAAAATGTTCAAAATTTCTATGCAATTCGCAAAGCCCAACTGAATTTGTTATTTAATTTAAATTTTCTATAAAAATATGTGCTAAAGGTGTGTTTTTCAGCTATAACAATAGCACTTTTTTCAAAATTAAATCCCAATTTTTAAAAATAGTTTCCATAATAATATTATTAGATGCAGGTACACACTACGTGTGTGGCTTTTTATTAAGTATATATTTTTTAATTTTATATAAATTTTCAAGCAAATTTAAAATGAAAAAATTAGTAAAACACCTGTAAAATATTACATAATTAATTTTAAATAAATTTAAGTAGATAATTTGTAATTAAATGGTATTTAAAAAAATAAAAAATGTAAAAGTAATGGGTGGTTATAAAAAGAGCATTTAAGGAATACAAAAGGATGCAAAATTAAATTTACTTAATTAATTGGTAATTACTTAAAAAAATTCTTTTCATTTCCATGAAAAATATTAATTAGTAATTGTGGAAAGTTGAGTGACACTCAGGAAAGAAGGCAAAAAATTTTTCTGAAATTAAAAATTTATTAATTTTTAGGCATTACAAAGTACTTCTAGTGTTCTGTTTATACGATAGTATAAATAACAGGAGTAGTTTTTCTTTATTAAGATAATAATTTAAGAATTATATTTTAAAAGTGTAGCCAACAGGTGCACGTGGCATCAAAAATAATTATAATGGGAATAATCTTTGAAAGAGTATAATTTTGGACAAAAACGCATACTTAAACATTAATTATTTTTTAAGATAAATATATATACATATCTATATAATAAAATAGAACGATTTTTAAAAATATTCATCCTATAAACTAAAATTTAACAGTTAAAAATTATTTTTTCTTTCATTCAATAATTAAGATCACTTTTGTATTTTTAACTTCCCACTCAATTCTTATTTTAATGGACTCTATTATTATCTATCTTAAAAAACAGCACAAGTATTTTAAATTTTATCATATTTCAATGGTGAAAATCATATACAAATCAAAACTGTCAATTTAAATTTCTCCTAATTATGATTTGTAAGAAGTTAAATCTTCCAAATTAAAGTACCATAATTTGTGTTCTCTTTCATGGTGTTTATCAAAAATTAATTGGGGAGAAAAAGAGACTAAAACATATGTAGCACCTGTTAGGGGCTAAAGTTTGAGAAAATCAATTAAAACTCATGAATTATCATAATTTTTTTTATTTGTATTTTTTATCTAAAATTTTAACTATATAAAAAAACTTAATACTAATTTTATTTAGATTGCCGTAGGCCTGAATTATTGCTATTATATATATATATATATATATATATATACATGTATCAATATTGTGATGATGGTGCCCAAGCGAATTGACAAACGACTTAACAGGCCCATACCTAAGAGTTAACAGGCCGAGTAGTTCATGGCAGGTTTTTAATACGAAGTAGTGCCGGAGGGGGTGCATCGGTTTGTTTAATTTAACAAAGATAATTATAGCTCTATAAATTAATAAATTACGAACCCTGGAAAATTATTTAGCCAAGACCCGGCAAAAAATTCCTATGATGTATATTAAAAGAAAAGACAAACAATCGAAACTTTTTTTTTTTAAATAAAAACAAATTTAATTAAAAAAAAAACACTCTCAAAACCCTCAACTCAAATGGAGAAAAAGATATATATATATATATATATATATTTTATAGAATAAATGTTTTAGAAAGTTCTATGTAATGAATTCTTACTAGGATAACAAAATTATTCATTCTTAAGGCACACCTTACCCATTTGAAACAGAGTTGATTCCTCCCCAACCCGGTTGAAATAAAAATTATTTTTGGTATTTTTCTTGTCTTATTTAGTTTTTAAAAAAATTATAAGCAATAATTAAAGTAGGATACATTACAAATGGGTCAAAAAGTTAAATTCTTAAGAACTTTTTTAGCTTTAAATATTTATACATATTCAGCATTTTTAAAAAAATATATATAAATAATATACCTTAGTAAAAGTAACAAAAACTTAATAAATGAGTTTTGGCTATAAAAGTCATGTAAAATTAAAAAAAAAAAAGGAAAAAACACTACCAAAAAAGCTAGCTTGTGTTTAACTTTCTTAGGAATAATTATCTAAAATTTCCGTACAACTTATTATGCCATTTCAGTCTCAAGTTTCTTATTAATGATGATGATGATAATAAATAACAACTATTAAAAATTGCTCATGGGAACAAATTTTGGTATTCTCATGACATTGGAAGGAATAAATTCACATAAATGAAATGGGGAATGGTGCTTTAATTCTTGGATTTAAAATAAATTTTGGTTCAATTTTTAAATTATGAACAAATCACTTTTTATTCTCCATTTAAAAATAAATAAATGCAATATTTTAATAATTAAGTATATTAAATTATTCCGGATAATATTTAAATGAGTTACTAATAAATATAGACATGATTATGTATAATTTTTTTTGTAAAAGGTTTATATATAAAACAATATAAGAGTGAGTCTATTTGCACTCTACTTTATATTTTCATCAAATAAAATTACACAATTATCCTTATTCTTATTAAAAGGTATTTATGATATTAAATTCATACAACATATTTTATTATAAAAATGAGAGTAGTTGTATAATTTTATTTAATGAAAAAGTAAAGTGGAATGTAAGAATTTATTTGTGAAGTGTAAATAAACCCACCCATAATAAAATTGTGTCACATTTATATGCAAAAATATTTAAATATTTAGTTCTATTTTTAGTAACATTTTATAATATAAAATACATTTAAATAAATAAACATAAATAATTTTAAAAGTCACTATAACAACATTTTCAGTGTTATATTTTTCAAAATTTGATACTCTCGCACTTTTACTTTGCTTTACTTTTGATCTGTGAGGTCGTTTGGCTCAAAAAAAATAAATAAATAAAGTGAATTTTTAGTAATTTTTGTCATAGTTCTGCTACGTGTTATTTTTTAAAAAAATTATATATTTAGTAAAAATTTATAAAAATTAAAAAAAGTTAAAGAAAATTAAAAAAATTTGATAAAAGTTATAAATGTGTTGGATAAATTTTTGTTAAAAAAATTAAAAGAATCAGTAAAAGTTTGTAATTGATAAAAAATTTGTAAAACATTTTTGGAAGCCAAACGGCACATAAGTGACCAAGCTCATGTGCAAATTTCTTTTTGGTTAACTAAATTTTCGTGGGAATGCAACTTGGTGCATTAAAATAAAATATTAATTTTAAATTTTAAATAATGTACTAATGTCAGAGTCGGAGGAATGCACGTGCGTGCCCGGAATCATCGACACATTTGAGTCAAAAGATGCCGTGCACGTGCCTCCCGGTCAATGGTCAAAAACCAAGCTAGGTGATTACCCAGGGCTCGCAAAAAGATTTATCAAAAGGGCACCAGCGCCTTGCAGCAAGAACAATGATGAGGAATTGTTTGGAATAAAGAGGGTGATCATAAAATACTGATATAAAATTGTTATGTAGTGAGATTTAATTAAAAAAATATATAAAAAATTAATAAAAATTAATAAATTTTGATAAATTAAATACTCTCAAGATGCCTTACATCAAATCCATCTTACGGCTTGTTTGGAACTCAAAAATAAATAAATAAATAAATAAAAGTAACTTCTTAATAATTTTTGTTTATTTTAACCTTTAGTATACCTTAAAAGTTATTAAAAATTTCTCTAACGTTTTTACCAAATAACTAAAAAATCTTACAAGTTCCTAAAAATTACTAAAAAGTTCTCTAATTTTTTACTAAACAACGAAAAGTTACTACAAATTTTTGAAAGTTACGAAAATTTCAAATTTTTACTAAATGCACAAAAGTTATACTTAACAATTTTTGCCAAAAGAATTATCAAAGTTATTAAAAATTTTACTTCCAAACAAGCTCTTAATTTAATGTTATATGATCAAAAAAGAAATAATTAAAATATTTGAAATATTTATGAAGTATCACTCCACAATAATAAATTTATAAAAATTTATTTTAATTACAATTCTACAAAACGTATATTCTTCTATCTCTACTTTCTAGTACAGAGGGTATTTAGATTGCGTTTGGAGCGATAAAAATAACAAAAAATGTGGGTTAAGTAATTTTTTTGTATTTACCATGCAACTACTAAACCACATTTTTCAAAAATGAATAGTAAAATTTTTTAACTTTTGCATCAGCTTTTTGGACAAAAGAGACCGTCTAAACGGTTTTTTAAGTTCGTCGGAATGGTTTTATGTCAAAATTTATTGAAAATCATTGAAAAGTTTTTGAAATTTGTAAAAAAATTATTGGAGTTTACAAAATATTATTAGAGTTCGTAAAAAATTTATTAAAGTTTGCAAAAAAATTATTAGAATATGTAGATATATAAATATAAATATATAAAAATTTTACGAAATATGAAGAGTGCAAAATGTGTTAAAGAATTTTAGAAATTTTTAGAATTTTTCATCTCACCAAATACCCCTTAGAGTGCTAAAAAGATGGAATTTTTGTAATTTTCGTTATAGTGTTGTCATATGTCATATGAGAAAGTCGGAGAAAATTAAAAAAAAAATTGGTAAAAATTACAAAAAGTTGAAAAAATTTTTCCTATATGAAGAAAGTTGAACAAAATTAAAAAAAATAAAAAATTCGAATGTATTGAACATTTTTGGTGATCCAAATGCAGCTACCTGTATGAACCAACAACATTTTTCTAGTTTTTTTTTTTTTTTTTTTTTGTTGGTTTATCAAAGTCTTAAAATGTGAGTTGTGTTGGCCCAAGGTTTATAAAGTTAACTTTATAATTGATTTTGATGATAACAAACATTGAATTAAATTTTCACAATTAATTTTCAAATAGAGATTGTATGAAATATTACAATTCATTTGATAGATTCAAGATAATAGAGTTGGAAGAGATTGATATTATGTTTTAGATACTTTCACATAATTTGGATGATGGAATAAAGGAATTTCAAAGTTGGAAGTAATAGAAATCAAAGAAAGATGAAGATTTGAACTAGAGGTTAACTTGGATGAACAGAGAAATCCGACACATGTTAGTATATTAATCATCTCTTAAGATCTAACGGTTCAATCTTCATGAAATTTTAATATAGTAAACTAGACTTCCATATCTATAACATTACCGAAGGCAAATTTTTGTGGATCTGAAGGTAAGATATCAAAATATGAGTTGAAATATTAGTAATTACAGAAAAGATCTTAATTCTGAATTCTGGAGCTAGTCTTAGTTTTTGAGACATAACTCATATTTTAC
Source organism: Vitellaria paradoxa (assembly GCA_019916065.1). Taxonomy (NCBI): domain Eukaryota; kingdom Viridiplantae; phylum Streptophyta; class Magnoliopsida; order Ericales; family Sapotaceae; genus Vitellaria; species Vitellaria paradoxa. The sequence continues at coordinate 63,240,893 of CM034233.1, forward strand.
AGCTTTAAATATTCTGATTTTTGGTGTGTGAAAAGAGGACTCAGAAAGCTACAACTTTTGTAGTTTACGTTTCTTCTAATTCTAAAATTATCATAGTGAAACAGAAACTTAAACTGGAAACACAGATTCAGAATATCAGAAAAAGCTACCAGAAGCTGGTCTCAGTTCAGAAGCTATATCTGACTATCTAACCGTTGGATGAAACTCCAAATTTGACACGTGATAGCTGACTTATACATCTACATAGTTTTTACTCTGAGGTAATGTCAGATTTAAACGTTATGAGGGTGAAAAACGATCACAAATGTATTTTAGAAAATCTGAATCTGAAAGACAGCATTGGAAGCAAGGAAATTCAATTTCTTTCAAGGGCAAAAGTGTCTTTTCACTTAGTAACGGCCATTTGAAGATTTTCATCTATAAATAGAGTCTCAAACTCAGATTCAAGAGGATGAACAAGGCAAGAAAGAAGTGCTTACAAAGAGATACAAGAAATTCCATAACTTTGCAAACATAGAGTGATTTCCTCTCACACTTGTACTTCATCTTTCATATTCAACTTGTGAGAGTTTCTTTTTTATTTGATTGAGTTTTAAACTCATCATTGTTGCTGTAAGAAAGAGAAATTTAAAGTCCTTCTAATTTGTGAGAGTTGGGTGAGCTCTTATTGGTTTTAGTTCAAGTATTAGAACCAAAATAAGAGACTTTCTTTGAGAGAGACTTGTGTGAGTTATTTGGGGATAAAATCACTTGGGAAATATTTCTAGCACCTTGGGAGGCTAGTGTGTAATAAGCTCTTCAAAGAACAGTGGAGATATATCAAGGAAGGCCTTGGAGAGTGGATGTAGGCAACATTGAAGCCAAACCACTATAAATTGATTGTGTTTGCTTCTTCTCCCTTCATTTTATATTTATTGCAAACACTAGTACTGACTCTTCATCCACAAATATTGAATAACTTTTTTTTGGTGCATTTTATATTTGATTGTCCTTTTCATCTTGATATATTTATTTTAGGGTTAAAATTTTTATTTGTAATTTTTTTTAAGCAACTCTATTCACCCCTCTCTAGTGTTACTATTTGAGGCAACAAGTTGTAAATATGAAAGCCTGGCACTGTACCAATCAAGTTTGGTTTGCCTAACAAGTTCAATTTTTTTTTTTTCCTTTTATTCATGTTCTACTGGTTAGTTTGGTAACAAGAATTTATTTTTTCTTTCGTTTCTCTCTCTTTTTTTTTTTTTTTTTTTGGAGCTGTGACTTTTTTCACCCAATTATAATTTTTTATTTTTATTTTTGGTAATTTTAAGCATGTTGTAAACATTTATTAAAAAATACTTAAAAACGGAAGAATTTACATACGCGTAAAAACAAAAATTGATTGTATGAAGTTTTCTATTGCATATATTTTTAAAAAGATGTCTGACTAATATGCCTAAACACTTTCAAAAAAAAAAAAAAGTTATCAAATGTTGATGAAAATAGTCACATAAGATGAAAAAGTAGTCCGAAAGGAAAATTACCCTTTAGTTTAGCAAGAAGCTAATATTTTTGTTTTATTTATTTATTTATTTTTTTATCTTATATAATTATCTCAGCGAAAATTGATTTCCGCTCTACTTTAATAGCTTTTGGTTATGTTACCCTTTAGCTTTTAGTTATGTTAAAAATTACCAAACAAAGAAAATTAAATTTTGGTAAAAAATCGTATAAGACAAAAAAGTAGTCAAATAAAAAGCCTAACTTCCCTTGGGTTTACCAAAATAATGAGCAAACCAAGATGTGTTCAAACATTTGGCCTAGCTAAGCCCAAAAGGTTCATGGGCGACAAGGCTTATTTTTAGAGCTACTTGAAAAAGATATTTTAATGTCTACACTGCAACATGAATAATAAGATGCAGTTTACTAGTATATTATTTGTATTATTTAAATATATAATATTATATTAATTAGTACAATGTTGTTATGAATTTTAAATCTTTTAACTTAAATGTTGGAATAGTTCAAATATATATATATATATATTTATTGTAGGGCAGAATAGTTTAAAGAATAATTACCAATGTAAAAGTGAATTAGTTAAAAAAATTAAAAAAAATTAATAACTTTTAAAATACTAAATATTATGATATAAATAAAATATATTTTATATAACCTGACACTTTCTAATTCTCTTCCCAAATGCAAGATTGTTAAAAATAATAATTCAATAAATTCGGGGTCGATCCACAAAAATAGGGGAAATAATAACTGGTGTTTTTTTTTAAAAAAAATCAAAATCAAAATTTTAAAAAGATTTTACTTTAAAAATTAATTGAATAAAAATTTAGGCTTTAAAAACTTAGCACCCTAGTTTCAATACATAGTTTTTAATTCATTAATACTAGCGTCAAGTATAAAAGTCATCCCTATACTTTATTCTCGGTTTCATTTTGGTCCTAATAGTTTCAATTACGACAGTCAAATCCCTACACTTTCATTCAAGTAACAATCAGATCCTTTCATCTATTATCCGTTATAAAACACCGTTAAGGTGAGGGTAAAATCGTTATTTTTACAAGATGATTCACGTGATAAAGTGATAACGTGGAGGATAAAACCGTCACTTTGCAAAATGGTCAACATGGTAGAGTGATAACGTGGGCACCCTCGAATGATGCGGAGACTGTCCACCATGTATCAGATTGCTAATTATTCACGTGTGCTAGCGTAGGTACTAGCTATGTGTCAGATTACTAATTATCCATGTGTGCTGATCTTGGTTTCTATCACGGAGTAATTTCACTTTTAAAAAAAATAAAGTATTATAAATCATGTTACCTTTAGGAATTAAACCAAGAACATTAAGGATACAGAGCCAGCAATAAGACTAAATCACCAAAAACTTGGTTTGTTTAAGATTCTAACATAGTATTTATATATAATTAAAAGTTGAAGTAGATTATCTCTCATCTTCTATATAAATATTTACATAAATGTATATATTAATATATATTATATAAATATACAAACATTTATTTATAAATAAATATATTCTATATAAATATTGTAATAAGGGATAATGTATTTCAACTTTTTAATATATATAAAATTTATCTAGGAATCTTGTACAAACCAAGCTCATGGTGAGTCGATTTTGTTGTTGGTTCCCTATTCTTAAGATTATTGGTTCAATTCCATGCTTTATTATTATTATTTTTAAAGTGAAGTAACTCTATGGCAACAACCCACATGCGCCAACATTAGCATATTAGCACATGTGGACAGGTGAACATCTAACGCATGATAAGCAGTCTCCACGTCATCATATTGCTGGACAATTAGCAATCTAACACGTGATAGATAATCCCCACGTCATTTGAGGGTGTCGCGTCATCATTATGCCATATGGACTATCATGTCATCATTTTGCCACATGGACTATCTTGCAAAATGATGATTTTACTTTCTCCTTAACAGTGTTTTGTAACGACCAGACAATAGATGGAGGGACCTAGTAATTACTTAATCGAAAGTGTAGTGATTTGATTGTCGCAATTGAAACCATTGGGATCAAAGTAAAATCGAGAGTAAAGTGTGAGGTTGGTTTTTATATTTTACCCTTAATACTACAATACAACTCAATCAAACAATGCAAACATTAGAAGTAGGAATGGTAATTTTAAACTATCCTAATGGGTAATCGTCTGATCCCAATATGATAAGTGCAGTTATTTTTAAATTTTATAGATAATGAGGTAGGTTAAAGTATAAAAATAAAACAATTATCCAATTTGAGTATGAAAATGATAAGTGTAATATACTCGACGAGTATTACTTGAACCTGCCTTGAATATAGGGTACTCAACGAGTATTACCCGATTATCGTCCAAATTACCTATGCTAATTACTCATTTATTCGATACCCATCAGGTATTACTTGATTATCCATATAAATTGCTTGACTACTAATCCAAATTATCAGATACTCGAATTTATGCAAATAATATGGTCAATTTAGATATTAAATTATATATATATTGTTTAAAGAACGGGGTTCCTCTATTCTGATACCAAATCATTTATTTTAGAACTAGCATTTGGTTCTTGATGTAATAATTGGGCATAATTTTTTTTATTAATTATAGTAGAGGTTTAAGACAAAATCACATATGAGATTTTTTTTAATTAAAATTGGATTTTTATAAAAGTAATATAATACGTTTTACTATTTAAAAACTTTTATTTAGAAGTAATTTTTTTTTAATCTTTTAAGATGTAAAATGACTTAAAAATTATTCTATTCAAAAAATTTTTAACCGCATCATATTTGAAGATTTTGGATATTCTATTACTTGATAGATTAGGGAATGATAGCCAATTAAAAATACCTGTTGGGTACCTACCTAATCCAACTATTTTTTTTTTACCAGATAGGTTCAAAAAATATATAGGCAATACATGACCCTGATCCAATCCATTGCCATCTCTAATTGAAAGTTTAACCAGAATATTTTCAATAAACCAATTTTGAAGTTTTCAAAGTAAAAAAAAAAATAAGTTCAAAGATTTAAGAATACAAGCAATCTAAGCATTAATCATAATAAAGTATAGTTTCTATCTACAATTAATTAAATAAAAATTCTAAACATTCACTATACCAAATATATCACATCTTTGTATGACTAATAAATAATTATACTTACAAAAGTAAATCTTATAAAAATATTGGAATCAATCTTTCACGAAATCAAGAGAATATAGAACTAAAATATAAAAACTTGTAACAGGATAATTAGAACTTAAGCAATCCAATAATTAAGGTTTTAACTCTTGCTAAAGCTTTTAGTTACAAATCATAATAAAAAAATTTCCAAGGGAAAGAGAAGAAAAAGAAAATAAAATCAGGATTCAGCTGAATCTTCCAAAAAGGTCTAAAAATTCTTTTTTTTTTTATAATAATTTTACAAGAGACCTAATCAAAATAAAAAATTGAATGAAGTCCGAAATTTTACAAAAAATCTAACTAAAACAGAAAACTTGATTAAATCCTTACAATATCTCAACCAAAACGAAAACAAAAAATCTGCAGTATAATTCTTCCACTCTCTTCTATTATTGAATCATCTCCTCGGAATAGCATCACAACTTTTAGTTTGATACTTTTTCAATCTTAATAATATATTTAATAATGTCCTCTCTCACTCTAGAATGCTAAGAGAAGCTCATTTTATATAAATCACATCCAATTCTAAGTAAGATTGAATAGAATTTTATAGCTAACTTATTACTTTCGTCAATATTAGGAATCGATCCTTTGTTTAATTATTTCCAATGTCCTTGAAATTTAGTAAACCTTCTTTGGATTTCTTTTAGTTTATACATCTCAAAATTTCAGTCAAAATAAGCATTCGCGCACAATCTTAAAAAATTGCAAAGTTGTAGCGTGCGAAAGCCGGTAGCCCACAGCTACCCCATGAGCGTTCCCACGACTGCCCCGGCTACTTCTCGCGAGAATTCAGCCTGCATTTCCCATTGCTTGCAGTTACTTCTCAAGTGCCCAGTGAGTTTAACTAAAGAGCAACATTTTTTTTTTCTCAAAAATATCTTAAATTTATTTCTCTTAGTGTTGAAACAATTATAAAAATCCCTTTAACCTAAGAATAAAAATATATACATATAGTGCGTTTGGAGTGACAAAAAGTGAAATAAAATGAAATAAATTGTGAGTTCGTAATTTATGTAGTGAAATAAAAAGTGAATAATTTTTAGAGATTTTCAGCATTTTTCACTGTTTTTTAGAATTTTTTCTCACTCTAAACGGAACCAAAATAGTTCATTTAAGAAGGATCTAAGGTTCTGTTTGGGAACCGATAACTAGTACTAGTTTTTGGCTTTTTCCTAAAATGACTAAATTTACCTGCTTATATTTTAATTTTATTTTAAATCTTCAAGAAAAAATGTTAAATTAACAAAAAATTAAAAAGTTAACTATTAAAAAAATTAACTTTTTTTTCCTTCTTAAACACAAAAAAAGTTAACTTTTTTACTTCCCAAACTAAACTTAAATATATCTCTTGTAATAATAAATTAGACACACAATAAATTTGCCAAAAAAATTAAAATAAAGCACACACACGCACAAAAAGAAAAAAAGAAAGAAAAAGAAAAAACACGTGAGAACAATTTTTTATTAACCCATCCCATTTTAATATTGGGGTATAAATTCCTCACAGTCCTATATTTTTTTTAAAGCAGGTAAGGCGATGATAATGACACTTGGACGGTCAAAGTTCGCATGCCAATTGTTGCTGTGGACACGATGCCACATGCATGTCTCCCACATGGTAGACGACCGATCTATACATATCGCACCGTTTGCTGAATCAAATTTAGGAGTGTTTGGGCCGATAAAAAATGATAAAATTTAATAAAGGTTATAATTTTATAATTTACATAATAAAAAAAAGTAAGTAATTTTTAAAAAATTTTAATATTTTTTAATAATTTTTATTATTTTTTAGAGTTTCAAACGGAGTCTTAGTAGAAATCAATCAATTTTTTTTTAAATATTTAGTAAAATATTAATTTTTATCACTTTTTTATTTAATTACGGTAACTTTTTAATTTAAAAATTATCAAAAATTTTTACTAAATATACAAAAATTGTCAAAAATTTTATCAAACATCCAAAAATTATCAAAAATTACTAAAAATTATTAAAAATTAGTATTTTTTTAATACCAGAAACATCAAAAATTTTAATTACTCAGCAAAAAATTACTAAAAATCGAACTTCCAAATGACTCCAGAATTTTCGTAAAGATTTTTAAATTTTAATTATATAGGAGATAGTAGCAACTATTTTTTTATTTTATTTTTTCTATAGAATTTTAAACGTGGTAGTATACAGAGAGAGAGGAGTATTTGTCGGATTTATTTTCACTTAAATATTATGCTATTTCTTAGAGCAATATCAGCAATATCAACTCTGTTGTCTCAACTAATTTAGTTTTTTTTTTGGTAATTAATTTAGCTTATTGAATTGATTAATTATTCCTTGTAATGACATTTATAAGTAAATAACTAAATATAGGGGGCGTTTGGCAGATCAAATTTTAGCATTTTTTAAGTAATTTTTAATCAAAAGTTGTTGATTATAATTTTTGGTGTGTTTGGTAAAGTAAATTGTAATTTTTAGCAACTTTTTGTAACTTTTGGGTGTTTAGTAAAATTTTTGATAATATTTAGTATTTTTTACCAACTTTTGAGTGTTTCGTAAAATTTTTAGCAAATTTTAGTAACTTTTTGTGTGTTTGATAAAATTTTGAATGGAACAAATTACTGTAGTAGAACAAAAAAGTGACAAAAGTTGAGGTTTCATCAAACGCTCAACTTACAACTTTTAATAAATTTTTATACTTTTGTTTGCCGCTACACGGGACCATAATGTCAAATTCAACTCGTAAGTACATACATTTTGCAAGGGTTTATTATTATTAAGAAAAATCAAGAAGAGTTAAAGAATTTTTTTCATCCCGAAATATAAGTTAACTAAATATAAATTGATTTACGAATTGGGTATTAATTAGAATGAGCTAGGGATTTCTTTTCATTTTGCATTATGAATTATTTATTAAATTGAATTTTAAATAATTGAATTAAAGCATCATATACTATTACTTTTACCAATTTTAGACAGAATAGTATCCAAACAACAACTCACCGTAACTCAAATACAGCTCCTTCAGTGAAAGCAATAATTGCACCCGTTTTTGTTTGAACAAATTTTAAGATAGGAAGGGAAATAGATGGAGAGGAAGTCAAGAGAGATATTTCATAATGTATAGTATTTTTTCTCTAAAAATTGAAAATAAATATGGAGAAATATAATAAAATATTTATTTTTTTTAAATATTTATACTGAAGGTGGCAAATTAAGAGAAGTGTACATATATTCCCGTAAACCTTAACTTTTCTTTTCTTCTTTAACATATATATATATATATATATATATATGTCTGTACTGCGGGTGGAGACTAAGATGATAATGGATGACGTAGTACCATGGCTGTAAGTTATAAATATGCATGCATGCATGCATGCATGGCTATGTGTCAATTAATTTATAATAGTGATAAAGTTAGCTACATGCATGCCCTCCACATGTTGGGTATTTTTCTTATCCTTTTTCTCATTATGGCATGTTGTTGACCGTTTCTGTATATACGCGATATGCTTACGTCTTTCATGCATGCATGCATTCAATTTCATACATAAATAGGTCCATACCCTAAGATTTATAGGAAGAATTTTAGTAAATAAAATAAGGCAATAAATTCAAAATTACGACTACCATTTTAGTTTTTGGTTAGCTTATTTGAAAGTATAAATACAAATTATTTAACAATCCAACCACTCCAACCTGCATTGAGTCCAATCAACCCTATTAGAGTAAACATATATATATATATATATATATATGTCTATATAATAAAATAGGGTAATTTTTTAAAATATCTCTCTCACAAATTAAGATTTAATGGTTAAAAATTATTTTTTTATTCAATGATTGGGATTATTTTTATATTTTTAACTTTCCGTTCAATTTTTATTTTAGTAGATCCTACTACTATTTATCTCACAAAATGTGAGCGTTCTAAATTTTATCATATTTCAAAAATGAAGATCATATACAAATCAAAACTATCAATTTAAATTCTACCCACTTATGGTTTCTAGGAAATTAAATATTCTAAATTAAAGCACAATAATTTATATTTTCTTTTATGGTGCTTATCAAAAATTAATTAGAGAAAGATATCAAGACGCATGTAATAACTGTTAGGGGGCTAAATTTTTAGAAAAAATTAAAACTTATAAATTATTATAATTTTTTTATTTAAATTTTTTGTCCAAAATTTCAACTATATAAGAAACTTAATATTTTTGTTCAGAGTGTTATATAGACACGAGTTATTATTAGTGTGTGTGTGTATATATATATATATATGTTTCTTCAAACTTTTGTTTACCAAAAATTAAGATTAAAATGTCGTGGGTAATAATATTAATTTATATAATAGAAAGACTCTTTAATTACTAAGTTATTTTTGTAAAATTAATAAGCTGATGATATGCATACATGCACGTTATTTTTTAGTAAAAATTTATGGCATGGTAACATTGTTTATCAATTAATAATATTTTAGACTTGACCTATATAACCTTCTCATACTAAATTTTTATCTCTGTTAATTAGGCAACGTGATCCACAAGTATATGTAAAGGTAGTTTACTGGTTAAAATAATTTTAATTTTTGTAAAAATTATTTTTGTAAATTTTATTATATTATCCTTATTATTATTAAAAATTAATTATATTACAAATATTCAGTATAACTTACTGTAAATAAATTTTAATCTTAATAAATAAAAATTTTGGATCCCCTCCTGATTATGTCCAACTCTTACCAAGTTTATATATATGTATATGTATATGTATATGCACACGCTATAAATTAACCAACCACAAATGGTGGGCATTCTTCTTTGCTAGTTAAGTAGTTACTACGGCAACACCACGTGTGATGTCACGTGCCACTGTGAAACGATGTAGAGCAAAGTCAGCAAAGGTGCAACTTGGTCTGACAGGTTTTGGTTGAGATCAGTTTGAGAGCTTTGTATTCGGATCTGGCCCTTTTTATAAAAATGACCCGCGGGTCCTTCAAAATTTCAAAACCATGTCTATCATAATATTAAGGGTGGATTTGGAGTAATAAAAAGTAAAATAAAATGAGATAATGTGAAATAAGTTATAAATCTGTAATTCGTATAATGAGATAAAAAATGAATAATTTTTAAAATTTTTCAATATTTTTCACTATTCTTCAATATTTTTTATCACTCTAAACGAAACCTAAGTTGAAGAATGCCCCCTCTTTGGTAATTCAACTTTTTCTTTTTTTTTTAATTTTTATAAGAAATAAGTTTTTTATTACTTTTTTTTTTATTTTTTATAAATTTTAGAAATATTATTCATCCTTTAGAAAATACCAAAAAAAAAGTGTTAAAAATATTCTATCATTTTTCCTTTTTTTTTTATAATTTTAATATTCAAACATAACGTAAAAGATTATTCAAAGTATGTTTTACTAGCAGATTGAGGGGTCGTTGTTGCAGAATAAAAGAAAATATAATAATAATAAAATAAAAATAAAAAATTAATTTTTATCAACTTTCTTTTTGTTTTGTTTTTTCAATATTCAGTATATTCATTATTAGATTGTTCACGCATCGACTAATTCTTCGGACTTTAGAAGTTAGCGACTGAATAAGCTCTAGTAACCATTAAAAAGTAAATTTAAGATCTTATTAGTAGAGTTACCACTCATAATTTTTACCAACTCTCTTCATTAAACATATTTTAAACTTTTATCAAAATTTTTTAATTTTTTCAATTATTTTTAGTCTTTTTATTTTTTATGTATTTTTACAAAATACCTAACTAATCATCAAAGCGAGACTTATTAGTTATAAATGCGAAGTTACTTTTTTTGTTTTTTAACTTTTTTTAGGCTCTATTTGGCCGATCAAAAAAAATTAAAAATCATCAAATTTTAACTACTTTTTATACTTTATTTTAATAAAATTTTAACACATATTACCTTTATGTCATATTTTTATATTTTTATTATATTTTTTCCTCAATTTCTTTCAACCAAACAACCCCTTGGTCGCATCAATCGGCCCTAGGTGCATTTTACTCAAATTTTGAAATCCTTCAAAGCTTCTCCCGAAACTGGCCCGGGAAAAGCTTACTTCTAGCCTTTTTTACTCGGGCGAAATTGAGGGTTGTTTTGTACTACTAAAATTTTATCTTTCTATTAAACTGTGATTTTTATTAATTTTTACTAATATTTATTTGGTTTGTAGACAACCATACTGGCGAAGCCATGTGCCCGTCAATCAGGACACGTGTCAGTAAAGTATGAACAAAGCGAAAACGAGGGGGGCCACTTCTCGTGGCGAAATCAAAAGGGGGCCCACCGGCTGTCAGTAGAAGGGAAACAAACAAAAACAAACAAACGGAACCTACCTTACTGGCGTAACCGGTTAGAATCGCCGTCCTCCCAACTAATCAAGGTGTATACGTGTATGCATGCGTGTGTGTACGTGTGCGTATATAATACGGACGATGAATCCATGATTGAGGGTCTTTCATAAGGTCTGTTTGGTTGCTTCCAAAAACGTCTTTCAATACCCCACGCTCCCCTCCTCCAGCAGATTAGAAAAGGCCAGCCCCCACCGACTGCTACTGCATGGGGAGGTACACCCCGTTTGTTTTCTACAACAGTGCCAAGTAGCAGCAGCCACGCCCAAAGCCATTTAAGACGTTCAAAGAAAATAAGAATCTACGTAATAAAACACAACTTTTAATTTAATATTTATATCAATTATTACTCAAACTTTATTATGTTGTCCCTTATTATATATATCTATATAATAAAATATATCATTTAAATTTGAAATTTAAAATTTAAATAAATATATATTATATTTTGTAAAATTATGCATACATATACTTTTTCACACTATATGTAATTTATATAATTAGGAAGTTTAAAATTTTGAATTTAAGATATTTTCAACTGTTGAATTTATTAAATGGCCAGGATTATTTTTCTTCTTTCTCTCACTCTTCCATATTTTTTTAATAATTTTATATAAAAATGTCTTTTACATAATAAAAAAGTTTAAAATTTTAAATTTGAGATATTTTCAACTGTTGAATTTATTAAATGGTCGGATTATTTTTCTTTTTCTCTTACTCTTCTCATATTTTGGTTAGGATTATTTTTCTTTTTCTCCTACTCTTCTCATATTTTTCTGAATACTTTTTATATAAAAGATTTTAAATTAATATTTTAAAAAAATATGATTATTTTTGTAATAAATAATAAAATTTTATACCTTAATCTCTTTTGATTAATGATTTTTATTTTTATATGTTATTTTTATATTTTTTCATGTAACTTTGTTTTATAAATTTAAATCCGTGTTACTTACACGCCACATTATATTTCTGTATCTTCAAGCACAGACAATTGCTAGTATTATTCTATCACCCCATAAATGTGGAAATCAACGTGTAGATGCGTAAAATTTTATTAAATTAAATATTGTCTAGTGTAAAATTAAAATTTAATTAAATTAATAAATTAAATCCTACCATATGTTTTATCGAGAATTTCAGCAAACTTACATAAATAAAGAAATGACATGTCGCCATGTGTAAGTCTGATATAGTTCTACAAATGACAAGATTAACCGGTTAAATTGAGTTATTTGTCACCACGGTCCACTGTTAAATGACAATTGTGTCGTTCTAGATTATGTTTTGATTTATAATTCTTGTCAATTCGCATTAATTCGTGTCTATTTGTATTTATACTCAAATATCTTAAAATTTAAAGAATATTTTAAATAATTGATTTATTTCAAAATTTGACTAAATTGTATTAATTTCGAGTTACGAGTACATTTATATCATGTCATATTCGTATTTTTTCTTAATAACTTTGTATCTATGCTTATAATGTTCATATTGTCCTTTCGTTTTATGTCTAATATTGTCACTTTTATTGACAATATCAATTTTTTTAATAATAAAACATATTTTCAAATTGTTGACACGTATCTATATAATAAAATACATTTTTGACGAGATATTTGTCCTAATTATCACTTCACCACATCATCACTTATTATATATTTATAATAAAACGCATTCTTTGAATTTGAAATTTGAAATTCAAATACATATATATATATATATTATATTTTATAAAATTATATAAATTATATTTTACTTATATATTATTTGTTATTATTAAATAATGTATAGATACCTATTAGACAAAGTCAATTAAATTTTTTATTTAAAAATATATTTAAATTTTAAATTTTTAAAAATTTTATTAGAAAATAAACATTTAAATTAAAATTTTAATTTTAATATGCTTAAAACTTAAATTTTAAATACATATATTTTTACACTATGTGTCATTTATATAGTAAGGAAGTTTAAAATTTTGAATTTGAGATATTTTTAACTATTGAATTTGCTAAATGGTTAGGATTATTTTTCTTTTTCTCTCACTTTTCCCATATTTTTTTATACTTTTTGTATAAAATATGTCATTTATATAATAAGAAAGTTTAGAGTTTTGAATTTAAAATATTTTCAACGGTTGGATTTGCTAAATGCCCAAAATTATTTTTTTCTCTCACCCTTATCATTTTTTTGAATACTTTTTATATAAAAGATTTTAAATTAATATTTTAAAAAATGTGATAATATTTGTATTAAATAATAAAATTTTACACCTTAATCTCTTTTGATTAATAATTTTATTTTTATAGGTCATTTTTACACTTTTTTATGTAAATTTACTCTATAAATTTAAATTTAAGTTATTTACACGCTAAATTATATTTTTGTGCCTTTAGGCATAGGTCATGACTAGTCAATATATATTAGATAACAAGTGTCTATTTATTTTAAATTGTTAGGCTTTAGGATTTATTTAATTACATATTATGGATCTTAAAAATTGATTTCCATTTTTGTAAAATTTCATAAATCAATAATAAGAAATAATTTTCTTCATTCCAAGCATCAAATGGAGAGGATATTAATAATTTCACGGCGCAACTAGTTTAGTTTAAAATAAAATAACTACATCGTATTCTTTTAACCAAAAGTACAATTACATATAACTTTATTTCAAAATTATCGAAAAGTTTTCCAATGTAAAAATGTTATTAATTGTCACCCCCATTATTAATAAAATTCATAGAAAATAACATTATGAATAGTTTCTCTTAAATAATTTAATGACAATTGTAGGGACCATTCTTAATTTTTTTTAAATGATGTTAACTTTTGTCATGCCCTAGATTTCGTAATTCGATGTGTGAACTAAATAATCATAGACAGCAAATATAAATCAACCATAAGCCTAATTAGAGTCTTACAACCACCCTGAGCAAATATCGACAATGGGCAATAATAAAATAATAATAACAGAAACAACAGTTATAACAGGGCAGCAATACTCTAATATAATAATCGATATAATATCCAGGCACACCACCCTTTACAATCAAGTCTAATAATTAGACAAAAATGCTGAGTAAAAAATAATACATCTCCATATCCTCGAAGGAACAAAAGAATAACTCGAAAATAATAAAAAACATGACAAGTCCAGCTAAGTCTTAGGGTTCACACTTGCAATACAGTTGTAAGGATGTGAACACTAATTCACGTGTGCTAACGATGCACAAATAAACATATAATATGCAACACCTGCTTAATAGTAACGTGCAACAATAACAATACTAACTGATAAACAATATGGCATCATCATCTCATATCATCATTATCATTATCAAATAATCCACATATTAGGCTCATGCATCAATGTCAAATCATAATTATTGTTTTATTATCTTTCAATTATTTTTAGCCATTTCTCACTATCAAAACATATTTAGGGTGGATACTCCGTAATACTGACCTTTGATCAATGAACACAATCCAAATCGGCGTCGTCTATTATGGGCCAATACCTAACGAAAATAATAAACTGAGTCGTTGTTGTTTTATAAACCTACACTCAAGGCCACGATATGCCAAGTCAGCGTCGCTGTTTATGAATCAATATCAGTATCATATTATAGGCTACTATTCTACTAACACGATAACTAAACCCAGCACAAGTTTAGGAACTCTCAACCTAAGGGTATTCACGCATCCTTCTATTGCATCAGTATCGTGTTGTAGGCTACTAATCTACTAACACGATAACTAAACCCAGTACACGTTTAGGAATTCTCAACCTAAGGTATTTACATACCCTTCTATTTTCTAGTATCCTCTAACCCCAAAATCACGATCATCAATCACATGATGTTATCTTTTTCCAATATCAAATCCTTTTCATAACCAATAATATCATCATAACAACTCATTATCACAATCAATGATAATCTCATCTCTTATACCGTATCATATTTCAAATCATAAATCACATCTCAAACCATAGCATATCTTGTTCGTTATTCTTTTTGAAAACAATAATCTTTATAATCATTTTAAAAAGTATTGGGATTTAAACCAAAGTTAGAAAAAAATCAAGTTTGGAAATAGGGGTTTGGGCGCCTAGGGTCTCACATTCATGCACGTGGGGGAGTGTGCTTAGGAAACCCATGCGCATGGGACTCCCCCTTTGTGCGCTCGAAGGTTAGTGTGCCCGGGTTTTTTGTAATGACCAAGTTCAATAACTTCTATTTTTATGAACGTTGAGTTTCAAATTTTAAATTTTTCGAAAATCTTAGTTTAAAATAGTTTCTTACCATATTTTTGTTCAATTAACCTAATATTCATATAGAACTCAATAGAATGATCAATTTAGAATTTTTTTGAGGTTTTAACCACGAATTTCATTTTTCATTTGTCGCCTTCCTCATTAATACACACACACACACACACACACATATTGTCAAAGATTATATCATTTAATTCCAAACTTCAAAATAAACTCATAACTAGCATCTCAACATCTTCAATATATCATTGATGTGAATAAAAAGCATTTAATCACTATCTCGGTTGCTCAGAGAGAAGAAAATGAAGAACAATACAATTCCGGAAACTTAAAAATGCTGAAAAACCTAATATGCTCAATTTACAACACCTAACACTGAAACAATCACACTAACGTGTTTAAAGGAGTTCTAATTGAAGAACATAGGAGAAATTTGATTAACTTTGAGCCTATGAGGATTTAACAAAGTTTACTTTTGCTCTTAATTTTCTATTTTCACCTAAACACCTATAAAGTATATGCATATATACATATATATAGTCAGAATTCTTCAGGACGAAGGAGAATAAAGAGATCGAAGCATTAAGGGAGGGCAATAAACCTAAATGCTAAACTGTAGATATAGGCAGTAAGCAATTAACCTGAAATTAGCTTAGTTAGAAACAAAAGAAACAACTTGCAGCAAGTTACAGGTGCTGATGTCATCATTCGAGTGCTCAGACTTGGAGGGGTGTGCACCTCGGTACCATCTTCCATGTGCCCAAACCTCATTTTTTTTTAATTTATAAATGAAAAAACGAATAAAAACCCAACCTTAACTGTGCAATCAAGTACACTAATGGATCACATTAAATACATTAACATACCATTAAATCATAATTCCTTGTATTAAGAATAAAATAATCTATACGAAAAGCTCGGGTTGTTACAACTTTATCATAACATTTAATTTATCATTCATAGCGATAATAAAATTAGTGAAAATACGATATTATCTATATATTTTTAAAATAATTTATTAGTTACAAATTAAATTAAATTAAATCCAAATAACAAGTGAAGCATCAAAATGAAGCAAATTTAAACCACTTTTGTTAACATATTTAGTGAAATTTTATTTGAAATGAATGATCGTGATATCTTAAAAGTCAAAACACACTGGAAATCGAATCTTAATGTACAGAAAAAAGACTAGCAAAGTTACACCATCATTGAACTTAAATGGTGCCCTATTTAGCTCGCTACAGAAAAAGTAAAAACTAATAGCTTATTCACAAATGAAGGAAAGTCAAAAATTGAGAATTACTTTGAAATAGCAATGGCATGTAGATTGTTGGATTCACTCAAATCCAAAAAAAAATCACTTCTATTAACTTAGGAATGGCAACACTATGGCTATAGGGTAGGGCTACTTCTGCAACCTTGCATCATCAAATAATTCTCTTCTATCATCCCAGAAAGGTAAGCCTTATGCCACCTTCGTCCCATTAAAATTAAAAATATTTTACCATTTTTCTTGTAAAATAAGGTAATAACCAAAATATATACACTACAAAAATGAACCACAACAGCAGTGACCAAACAACAAGGGGTCTAACCATTATTATCAATGATTTTATCACAACACCATAACAATCATTGTTATTTTAATCTTAATGGAATGGTTTTATAAATTATTACTTTAACAAGGTATCAGGTCTTCAAATAAACTCTAACAATTTACTTAATCAATAGTGTTTCTTTATTAAACGTCGTAATATAACTCTGAAAATTAATTTTTTTTTCCTTTTAGTGTATTTTAATCCAAGAGTTGTCATATAGAGATTGTGAATCATTCAACATAAATGTGTGAAAAGATTTGTTAAGCTTCATATTAGATGTATAAGTAAAATATGTAAAGAATGAATTTTCTCAGCTCAATCAATTAGCTTGAGGAATTTTCTCTTTATTTATCTTTCTATATATGTATTGATATCGTATGGAAACTTATAAAAATTGAATATACTTTATTTTCTATAACAAAATATCTTCTAGCACTAGCTATACAAAAGGAGACTTTACAAATTTTCATTGATATCTTACCCATCATAGCAAATTGTATCTTTGAAATATATATTTTAATTCACATCTTACCATCCTTAGAAAAATTGTTTTGAGATTGCATATCGATGATATGTTTGGTAGCATATCCTTAATACCTCCCCTAAAGTTGATCGGTGATGGTGCAATAAGGAGCTTGGAACGTAAAAATGTAAAGTGTGGACGAGATAAACATTTAGTAACAAAATTAAAAGTTGTAAGTCAGATGGAATAAAATGTATGTGCATGGCCCTCATTGTTACTTTTTCATAATTGAAATGATAAATAATAGCAATATGTCACTTCATGGTCAAGTAATCAAATTGAAAATCATGAATATTATGCCTTTATTATTGTACAAATAGCAACATGTTTGAATTGAGAAAGTTAAAGATTATCTAGCAAGTAAAGAAGTCATGTGATCTCTACAACAGTTGATGTAAAGGAATGACACTCGAATTCTAAATTATATTTTATTCATGAAAATATATTTGCACACGCAATAGCCTTTGTGTATCAAAGCATCCATTATCTAATCAGCATTGGAATGAACTAAGAGACACCAAAAGCAATATGAAAATATATAAAGCCTATAAGAAATTTGAATTCTGATTTAATTCCATTTATCATGCCTCGAATTTTGTAACCTAATTTATGAATTAATAATCATATGCAAATCACAAGTAATCATTATAAACCTATTAAAATCATACAACCATTATAGAGTGGGCACCATAATATAATAATAATAGTAATAATAATAAATAAAAGCCTTGGTCCACAACCAAGCAAAAGAGAACCCAACCACAAGTCACAATATCTAGGCTTATCAGACCTTTACAATCACATCGAATATTAAAATATAAGTCTAATACAAAATACATCTTCTCGGAGATTAAAAGAATAATATATCAAAATATAGTCTGAATAACATCAACATATCATCAATGTTCCAACCTTAAAGTCTGTCTATGCATCAGGCTTTGTACCTGTAACAAAATCTATAGGAAAGTAAGTACAAACTCCACATGTGCCTACTATACACCTAAATAGGCATAATATACAACTACATGTCCTAACACGCTACTCAATGTTATTGAAATCCTGATTTAAATCTTAAAATCTTACAATTTTATAATGTTAGAGTGGGAAAACTTGTTTGATTTTATGTAAAATCTTGAATATGCATAAAATAGGTAAAATCTCGATTTTAGGATGCAAAATTAGTAAAATCTCAATTTATAGGCGATTTTATTGATTTTAAAAATTAAGTGACTTTTGTGTGATTTTGTCAAATAAAATAAATTTTTATAATTTTTTCAAGTAATATGCTATAACTATTTCGCTTGTTACATTTTTTTAGTTTTTTTTTTAATTCTATAACACTATTATTTACTATACTACACTAGTTGAGGACCATGTGTGTTGTTGCACCAAATTGAATACCATAAGTTAAATGTAATAGTTAGGATAGAAATCAAGAGATCTAAGATAAAATATTACAAATACATTTCAACTCAAACAAAAAATTAGAATAAAATGAAGTCAGTATTTTAAAGTTAACTATATAGGTCAAACCAAACATTTTAACGATTTTAATTGTGTAGTTGTGTAAAAGGAGTATAGAACTAGATATAAAATTTTTCATAAACTTTGTTGAGAATTTGTTTTGTTAATATGAGTAAGTTTTTGTGTAAGGCATTTTTCTTGATACATGTTTTTTCTCTCTTTCTTATTAATAGAATTATTAATTTATCAAAAAAAAAAATGAAAGCTCTAAATGAAAAATTGTAGCATAATAGATTATATTTTCATTTTATAGGCATTTGGTAAAATTTTACGATTTGATTTTTGATTCCTCTACCGATTTTAAGTAAAATCTCGATTTGAACAACCTTGACGCTACTATCATGCATCACATAACCATTAATAGCCATAAGTTCAATATTTGATATCCAGATCATATCAATTGTTATATGATTAACATCTCCTTACCAATTCCCTAATCAGTTATCCATATTTCATCATCTCACCATTCTTGCATATGCATACAAGAAGTACTTTATAAAATTGTCTCATGGTCATCGAGACTAGCCCCAAAACATTATCATATTCTTTTATAGGTCTACATCCGAACAGAAATGATTAATTGATAATGTCGTCATTTATGTGTCTTAACCTAAGGGTCACGATAAACCACATAAACATTATCATTTATGTATCCACATCACAATGGTCACGATTAACTAATAATAGTGTCATTATATAGGCTATTAACCAACTTGTATGATAAACAAAACTCTGCGTAGGTTTAAGAATACATAAAACCTTCATGTTTTTGGTATCCTCTATCCCTAAATCAATACAAAACAATATCACATCTCATTATCCATTTTTATATTTTATTATCATTATCTTATTGCCACATTGGTCATCTCATATCATTAGCCACATAAGCTATTACATATCTCAGATCATCTATCACATAAGCAACAATGCCATATTTCATTTCATATTAACATCATTAAGTTCCACATTTAAATGTAACTTTTTAAATCGCTTTAGAAAACTATGTAATATTTTATTAAAAACTTTACTTTTTTTAAAAAACATTTCAATTTAAAAGAAAGGTCCTCAGGCATGTCTTGTATACACAGGAAGTTCAATCAACAATCGTGAATATCAAACTTGGATTTACTGTGCATGAGAAGCTCAAGTTGAAGTCGTACACACGTGAGGCAAAATCTCATGTGCACAAGAAAAGTCATACGCACGCTGAGTCTCGTGCATATAGGAGCCATCTAGATAGGACGTGGACATGACGGCTCCTCTCTCGTGCGCATAGGTTGCCAAAAAACAAGTCGTGTGTATGACATCTGAATAGACATATGTGCGATAAACAAATTGAAGTATTAGTCTGTTATGCTTTATTTTTGACTTCCACATCTCAAGCTTCGATTTCTTCATTTTTAAAAACCATTTTATTTCATGCTTATATTTATTTTCAGTCATTAATAGTGTATAAACATAACCATAATATTAATTTCTCAAATCATCAAGTAATCAACATAGAACCATAACATTGTTCATCATTTTTTCCTTAATATATATATATATGCATATATGTATGCTATATTAACTTTTCTTTTATGCATATAACATGTCAAATATCATAACCTATAATGCTATACAAATTCATGTAGCATATATGCACCAAAAATTGAAATTGACTTAGGAAAGCTTCGAAAAAGTCAAAACTCTACTATGATCCACACAACAATCTCAACACTCAACCAAGGCTCACAGCACACTCCACATAATCCCAATTTTAAAAATGAAATGAAGAGAAAATTCAATTTTATGAAGAATATTTGATCACAAAATTAACTTTCACTCTCAATTTTTTGAAAAACTCTCCAAATACACACATATACGAATATTTATACACCATGAATCCTTTGCCATAAAGGAAAAGCAAGACAAGTAGAGGTAGGACATGGTTGGTGAGGCTAGGGAGTAGGCTGAAATAGGCTTGGGCGACAATCATAAATGCAATACATGCTAGGGGTGTGCGATGGTCAATTTAAATTCACACCTAAATCAAAACCGTATTAAATTTTTTTTTTTTTTTTTTTTTGGTTCTTGAAATTTAGACCCGAAACCTTAACAATTTCAATTTGGAATCGAATCGAAACGAAACAAAAATATCATGTTGGGTTGGTTCGATTTTTGGGTTTGCATAGACCAAGTTGGGTTAGTTCAGTTTCAGCTTGGGTCATTTACTTATTTTTGGTTCCCAAACATCCAAATAAGTAACGTTGAAGATTCAAATAAGTTTGAAGCTTAAGCACACTTCAGTTGATTTCAGGTTGATTCAGGATGGGTTATATATTGTTAATTATATTTTTTGGGTTGGATTACTTTTGGTTTGGGTCTAGTTTGGTTCTTTTATCTACTAACACTAGAATCGAAGTGCAAATATCGAGTTGTTAATTTTTTAACCTAGAATCGAATCAATTTTTATACAGATCGAACTAACCCAAACCAAAGTGGTCAGATTAATTTGGTTTCTAGGTTGTTTAATTTTTTTTTTTTTTTTTTTTTTTGTGCACCCTTAGTTAGGACAAGCCATGCGCATAAGAGAATAAAGTGGCTTACATGCGTCTTCGCTATGCACACAGGAAAGAGCTTGTGTTGTGTATGATAAGAATACAATTCAAATACTAAATCCAAACTCTAATATGACTCATCTTAACTAAAAATTAATCAATTGAGCAAACTTAAGTATCAAATTTATCACATCAAATAACATATGAAACGATAACTTAATGTATCATAAACAAAATGATACGTATGAAAGTAGAGGTTATTACAACTTCTTTACACTTTAAGAAATTATATATTTTTCATAAAAAATTACATACTTAGAACTAATCTTTCTATATCTAGGAATCTATAGCTTAATTAGTATTAGAATAAGCTTGGTAACAATGAGAAGAATATGCAAATACATGAAGCCCATAAGGGATAGTTTGTTTGATATACCGAACCAATTGCTTAACAATTTGATTGTACTAATTAGCAGAAGCTAGCATATATTAATATACACTATTAATGCTTTGTGCCTAACCTAGTCAGGTAATGATCAATTGCTATAGATCACTAACTAAATAATGATAGGTAGTAGGATTAGAAAAAGGCTTACCTTCAAGGGAACTACATTGACAAAGCATCATTAGTGTGGCTAAAGACCTAGTCCCATATTTACTATGTTAAAGAAAGTTGAGAGTATATTTTGTCTAACTAATAAACAAACTACTAGGTATTATACTCATTTCAATGCCTGAGAAATAGTGCAAGTCACCTAAATCATTCATAACAAACCTTGTAGCTAATATATCAATAAAGTTAGTAAAGAAATATATGATGTTACTAGTCACTGCAATGCTGTTGAAATAGAAAAGTAAATAAATAGCATTCATATGTTAATAATAGACAAATAGAGATAAATTAACTTTACTATAAACAAAATTTGAGTGAATGAAAAAACTGAACCAATAGAACCACGCTTGTGGGGCTTGCTTTAGGCCATATATCATCTTAGGAAGCTTACAAACACGATTAGGATACTTAAAATCAATGAATGTGGGAGGTTGATCCATATAAATGCTTTCACTAAATGAATCATTTAAGAAGACATTTTTGACATCGAGTTGAGGAAAGACAAACAAGAATTGATAGACAATAATAGAATAAGGTACGCAATATAGTCTTAATAATTAGACTAAATGTTTCATTAAAATTCACTCATTGTTCTTTGGTGTAATCTCTACCAACAAGATATGTTTTATAGCATCTAATATTTCCATCAAGAAGTAATTTGGTCTTGAGAACCTGTAACATTTTTGTTTGAAGACTTGGAATCTAAAGACCACGTGCAATTTTGATAAAGTGCACAAATCTCATCCTCTATTGCATGCCTTTATTCAAGATGTTTAACAACTAACTTGAATACATAACACTTTTAATAATAAATTCAACTAAAAACTAAATAAAGCAATTATTGATGTGTATAAACGCCTTAGGCTTAACGATGTTGGATTTGGAACCTATCACCATAGGGTAAGTATTCTCAATAGATGAATTATTCAGCATGTTCACAAATTCTAAAATCAATTAGATATAAAGCACAGGGTTTGAAAAAATAGTAGGCCCATATGTACCATCATTAGTAGGGGAAGGTATAGGAAAATAATGATGACTTAGGCCAGATGAAGTTGGTTCCTCAAATGCACATCGATAATATGAGAATAGGCATCAATGAAAAAAGCAGATATTTAAACTCGATGAAACACTCAAAGTATTTTCATAAACATTACAAATAGACAAATCAAAAAAATAACAACATTGGATAAGGAACATGAAGTGGATGAAATGAAACATCCAAATGGAAATCATGTTTCATTAAATATAATGTGGCGAGAAATGTAAACACATTGTGTTTTATAATCAAGCCATCAAAATCTTTTATGGACAACACTATAAAGACGCATAAATAATTTTTAGAGCTAACATATAAGCCTCAGAATCATGAGTACAAGGAAAATAAGGACATTCAAAAGTTCTAAACATTTCATATGATGGTTGTTTATTATAAGGTACAGCATAAGGCGACTAATTCTCTAGAGTTATGGTTAGGAGACGATTGATAAAGAAGATGGTTATGAAAAAATTGTTAACTCATAAGGAATGTGAGACATGAAAATAAAAGCAGGGCCATTTTCTATAATATGTATGTGTTTTTGTTTAGTATGACCATTTTGAGAGAAGGAGTATGAGAACGTGAAAGGCGTTGTTAGATGCTAATATTGTGCTAGATGATTTGAAACAAATGGCTAACTAATTATGAGACACAATCATACTAAAGCTTGTTAATGCTATGAGAAACTTGATTTTCAACTAACGTTCAAAATGTAAGAAGTTATTATACAAGTCAGATAACCTTTTGAGAGAATAAAATTATATAAAAGAAAATTAATCATTTATAAGTGTCATATAGAAACACTAGGCAAAGTGGAAATTGTAGGGAATGACCTTCATATGTTACAATACAACAAATTTAGAGAAAAAAAAAGGACATTTTTCTCACCAATAATAAAGGAAATTTTTATGAATTTAGCTTAATTAGTAGTGCAAATAGATGATGGTTTAAGATTGTAAATTAAAATCACATCAACCTTATTGAAAGACTCAAAATGTCAAAAGAGGCATAACCAAATTTAACATAGTATGACTTAAAAGATGACCATAAACTTTTATTTTGAAGACCAACAAGAAAAAATTTTGTGCCATAATCTAAGATACGTAGACCATGCTTTAATTTTTTAGTTCTTAATACCTTCTTTTCCTAAACCCAAATAATAAAACCAACATCAATGAAATTGATACAACAATTAGTGTTAGAATTAAGTACATTAATAGATATCAAATTCTTAATAATATAAGAAGCGACAAGAATATTACAAAAATTAAGAGTGAGGGATAGGGAAAAAAAACAAATGCGTGTAATGGAAAGGGAGGCCAAATTAGCAACTACCATGTTTTTAGATCCTTTATAGGGAGTCGCATGATTAACTATACTTGGATCATTGGTAATGTTGGAAGAAACCCTCCTATCAACATGGCACTTAGTAACGTTCTGGTCTTACAAAAAGCATAAACTAAAGGCCTTTATCTAGATTAGCAAATGGTTTATGTTTTTCTTATTTTCTAATAAGTAACTATAGCATGGACACACTTGTGATATAGGATTGAATATTAAAAGAATAAGAAAGAAATAAAGAAGAAGAAGAAGAAGACTATAGCTTAGAAGAAGAAATTCAAAAATTATTATTCATCCAAAAATACTTCTGTTAACCTTAATTAAGGTTTAAATAGAAAATTCATGAGCCTAACACAAAGACTTAAAATAAAATAAACCTACTACTAAAATAGCCTAAAACAAATGGGTTTAAAATAATAAATAAAATAAAACCTAATTAGCTAAACTACATATTAATATTCAGTTCATAATAATAATGGTCGGGCCTCTTTGGCAAGATCTCCATACAGATATTCATATCGTCTATTGGAGTTCGCACCAACTCCATTAGAGTGGAAAGAACTCGGCTCTGACAAGGAGGTGGCGTGGAGACTCTCATAAAACTCTCTAAAACCTGGATCAAGCTGCTACAATATCTCGTCAGGAATCTAAGTGCAATAACAATTAGGATGACCAACCCAACGAACGAGGAACCGTCGAACCACACCATCCTTGGTGAGATTAACTTGCTCATTTAAGATAGCATCAATTTTATCATTGTGTGTAGGGATTAATGGCAATAATAAAGTAGTAAGTATCAAGTTTGGGTGGTAGTCAATGAATGGGGCATCAAATGGTGCATCAGGGGATTGAATATGTCCTTTGTAGGCAATAAGGTCCTCAACATTAAAGATAGGGCTAGGCAACAATGTCCTTAACCTTAAAGATGGGGCTACAATCAAAGTGTGATGAAATATCAATAACATATGCATTTAATCCCACTTATTTTAAAATTTTAAAAGGACTAGCACTATGAGCTTACAATTTCGAAATAGATCTAAGAGGAAAATGTTCTGACCTTATTCTAATTATCACATACTCACCAACATTAAAAGCAACATGTCTTTTATGTAAATTAGCTTTAAGTTTATATGTTGCATTAATTGACTCTAATCGCTTATTGATATCAACAAGCAAGTCTCGAATATGTTGTGCAAATGCATTAGCTGACTCAGACACTCTAATAAATAGAGATTTGGGAACTAAGTCTAAAGGCTTCCTAGGCTTATAACCATGCACAATTTCAAAATAGCTCATTCCTATCGACTTATTCACAGAGTTATTATAGGCAAACTGAGCAATAGGAAGGATTAAGTCTAAATTTCTATAATGATCTTTAACTAAACACCTCAAAAGATTTCTTAAACTATGGTTAACAACTTTTGTTTGGTCTTCAGTTTGGGGGTGATATGTTCCAAAAAATTTGAGTTTGTACTAACTAGAGGCAAAAGATTTTTCCCAAAATAGCTAGTGAAATGAACATCCCTATCAATCATTATCGTTTTGGGTAGACCATATAATTTGACGATCTTTGAGAAGTATAACTTGGCTGCTCTAGCAGTGTTGGATATTTTACTACAAGGAATAAAGTGAACCATTTTAGAAAAACAATCTACCACCACAAGAATACAATCATGTTTCTTAGGTCTGCATAGAAAACCTAAAAACAAGGTCTATACTAACACACCACGGATAGCTAAGGACAAGAAGGGGGGCATAAAGAGCAGTATTCTACTTCCTATGTTTAGCTAACTGACAAGTATGACATTGACCCACTATTCTACCAACATCCTTTTTCAAACTTGGCTAGTAAAACTGATGTTCAACTTTCGCTATGGTCTTGTCACGTCCAAAATGTCTTGAAAGACCTCCAGCATGAACTTCCCACACTAGAAAATCATGTACTGAAGTCCTCGAGATGCAAAGTTTATTAGTCTTAAACAAAAATCTATCCTAAAGAAGGAACTCGCTAGAAACTTCAGACCTTCCATTTTCATAGCTTTAGAAAAATCTTACCAAAGTCAGGATAGGACTCATACTTATCCTTAAGTCTATCAAATCCTATAACCTTAACACTCATGACAGAAAATAAAGACACACGATCACAAAGGGCATCAGCTCTCTTGTTATCAACTCCTAACTTATGTTTTATGAGAAAAGAATAGGCCTGAAAGTATTCAATCCTATAACCATACCTATGATTAAGCTGTTTTTGGGAACTTAGATAACGTAAGGTTTCATGGTTAGAATAAAAGACAAACTCTTTTGAGAGTAAATAATGGCGCCGGTAGCGTAAGGCTTATACTACCGCATAAAATTCCTTGTCATAGTTGAAATATTTTTGTTTAGCCTCACACAATTTCTCGGTAAAGTAAGCGATAGGGTGACGTTCCTAACTGAGTATTGCTCTAATACCTACTCCTGATGCGTCGCATTCTACCTTAAAAACTTTTGAAAAATTAAGGAAATGCAATGTGGGGACTTAGTCATTCTTTTCTTGATGTTCTCAAAGGCCCTTACAGCATTCTATGCCCACTTAAACTCTTCTTGTATCATACATTCACTTGGAGGGGCCATAATAGTGCTGAATCTTTTGATGAATTGGCGATAAAAAGTAGCTAACTCATGGAAACTTCGCACATCATAAATAGTTTTGGGCTCAGGCCAATCTAGAATTGCTTTAACCTTTGAGGGATTAGTTGAAATTCCTTCAAATGACACCATAAATCCTAGGAAGACAACCTTATCAGTAAAAAATGAACAACACTTTTTCAAGTTAGAATAAAGGCTTTCTTTCTTAAGTGTGGAACATACTTGAGTAAGGTGGTCCATATATTGATCCCTACTTTTACTATAAATAAGAATATTGTCAAAACAAACCATCAAAAACTTTCCCATAAATGGCATAGGTGCTTAAGTCATTACTCTCATAAAGGTAATAGGGGCATTTGAAAGCCCAAAAGGCATTACTAACCACTCATAAAGGCCATCTTTGGTTTTAAAAGTAATTTTCAATTCATCTCCTCGCTAAATTCTAATCTGATGATACCCACTTTTCAAATCAATTTTAGAAAATACCGTGACACCTGCTATTATGTCTAACGTATCATTTAGCTAAGGGATTGGAAAACGATATTTCACAGTTATCTTGTTTATTACCCTATTGTCTACACACATTCTCTAAGAACCATTTTTCTTTAGAGTAAAGAGGGCTGGAATAGCACAGGGACTCATGCTTTCTCTAATAAATCCCCTTTTATGTAGTTCATTAACTTGCCTTTAATTTAGCATGCTCAGTAGGATTCATTCTATAATGTGGCAAATTATAAAATATAGCTCCTGAGATTAAATCTACTGCATGTTGGATGTCACACAGTGGGGGTAAACTATCTAGGAGATCCTCAAGAAAAACATTTTGAAACTTTACAAGTATCCCACTTGCTTTTCTTGATGTGGCTTGCAAAAAGCTCACAAGAACTTGACTACTAAGGTAAACATGATATATATTTTTTCCCACCCATATCATGAATGAGTTCTTTAAGGCTAATGAAATTCAATTCCTTTCTACTTATCACTTCTTTTCCTTTACTAGGATTAGCCTATTTTGGAGGAATAGGCTTGAGATGAATTTTCTTGCCATTAAATATAAATGAGTATGAATTGGAATACCCATAAAAAGTGACATCTAAATCAAACAACCATGGCTCTCCCAAAATAATATAGCCTACATCCATATAAATCACGTCACATCAAATTTCATCTTTATCATCAAGGAATTGAATAGGCACCTAACAATGCTCTTTTACCATTATGGATGAGGCATCTACCTAAGAAACATTATACAGGTGAGGACGGGGAAAGTTCGAAGTCCTAAACGGGTAACTATACTTGAAGATATTTCCGTCTCTCGAGCTTGCGTAAGGCTACATCGAACTACAGCCATCCCAGGATTGCTAGAGATAAGTTGTCTCTCTCTTACACTAGGAGAAATGGTCGTGAGACATCCCACTAATTTTTTCTCACACCCTTTATCCGCATCTTCAAATTCCTCCACGTACACTTGCTCCTCTATTGACTCATCACCCTTGACTCTCTCGTCCTCCCTGATAAGTAGAGCTCCGATGGGATAGCTAGCAGATACGTACCCCAAATTGTGACCCTTAAACCATTGGACTCATTAGTTATTTCTAGGACCCTCAAGTACGTTACCCATATTTCTATTGTCTTTCACAGCCTGGGTAATAGGATGTGGTCCCAAAATAGACGTAGTGTTTGACGAGGAAAGGCGGTTATTAGGGGGGTGATTGTTATTGCACTTTACAAATTGGGGTTTTGCTACTAGAATGTAGTTCTGGACTAAAGTGTAGGCATCATCTAAAGTGGTGACTCCTCTAAGGACAACCACTCTTCGCAGCTCATCAGTAAGACCATGCCTAAACTAACTCAAAGTAATGGCATCATCCTCTTGAACATTACATCTTATCATGAGTTCATCAAATTGGGTTATGTAATCTTTCACTGGCTTATTACCTTGTTGGATATCATTCCATTGATCTAGCAAAATACCATGATAGGACAAAGGCAAATATTTACACTTAAGTCTCACTTTCATCTCCTCCCAATCTACAAACGGGGGTTCATGACACCTAGCAAACAAATTCTCAACACTTTCCTAGTACAATTAAACACTTCTTATCAGTTTTATTTTAGCAAACTGATAATTTCTCTCTTCAAAAAATTGGTACCACTCAAAAAAGTAGTTCATATCTTTTAACCATTTGGTGAAACCCAAGGATTTAGGCAGCCATCAAAAGTTGAGGCTTCTACTTTGACTTGTTTCATTAATTTATCATCATTATGCTCAAGTGACTTGTTATTCCTATGATGTGGCATTAGTTCTCTATTAGGATTCTTGGGTCTAGTGTGTTCCTCAATTATATCCACCCTAGTGTTTAGTCTTTGAATAGCTTCAGTGAGGGCAGCTAATTAGGTTTGTAATTGGTCATCTGCCATAGTGTTAGAGGATGTTAGCATGCGACCACTGCATAATTATATACAAAGATTCTATGTCTAAGCATGTTGATATCAATAATGACCCACGTAACTTACTACTAATATAAAGCTAAACTATTTATATTTAAAGACATGTAAAACTCTAGATGTTGATTAACTCTAGTAAGGTGCAAGCAATAGTTTTGTCTAACTTTTTTTTTTCTTTTTTTAACGGGGGATCAATATGGATAGAAGGAAATAAATAAACATTTAGAATGTTACTCGTTTAAAGTATATAGGTGAAGGTATTTTTTTCACTTTTGAGAAATAAAACGAAAAATAGGGAAGGACAATCAAAAATTAAGATAGAACAAATGTGGACAATGTGATCAATGTAGGGAAAATAGAATGAGTGTTGGGATGGGTGAAGTCACAGTGCTCATAATAACTCTATCAATTACTAAAATTGAGATTAGTTAGCAACACTAAAAAATATAATGGAACAAAGTTACCATCCGAATTGGGGATCGAGAGTGTACTGGTGGTTTGGAATCTGCCAAAAATGAACTAAGAGGTGTTCTGGAGATCAAAAAAATCGCTGGAGGTCGTTGAAGTACTAGTTAGGTCGTCGGTTCCAATGGTGGGGGTTTGTCAGAGCTGGGTATCGTTGAGAATTTATGAAAGTGTACTCGAAGGGTTTGATGGCACGTGAGTAGTGACGGCAGTTGCAGTTAGGGCGAGGGTTTGAGATGAACAATGGGTTTTCGTTAGTTATGGATGGATTTGTTTTTATACGAAAGTTGATGTAGGATGAAATTGAAAGAATAAGAAAGAAAAAAAGAAAGAGAACAAGAAGAAAAAGATGAAAAAGAAGAAGAAGAAGGAGAAGAGAAGAAGAGGAGAAGGAGGAAAAAGAAGAAGAAGAAGTAAACAATAGCCGTAGAAGAAGAGATCAAAAAATTATTATTCATCCAATAATTCTTTCATTAACCCTAATTAGGGCATAATTAGAAAATTCATAGGTTTAACAGGAGGGCTTAAAATAAAATAAACCTAATACTAAAATAGCCCAAAACAAATGGGTCCAAAATAATAAATAAAATAAAACTTAATTAGGTAAACTATATATTAATAATCAGTTCATAATAATAATGGTTGGGTCTCTTTGGCCCGACGTCCAAATATGTTCATATCATCTACTGGTGTTTGCAGCAACTTGCCATAAATTTAGTAAGTAGATTTATTTATTGCATGGGAAACAGTAGACTAGATGGCCAAGAATTTCTCAAATTGTTATTATTCCATTGGCTGGGATGATTTTGACCACTAGTACAAGAGAAATGCCTACTACTATGATTTTTCTTATCATTATGGTTTGAATAATGACCCCCTCACTGAGCTATATAAATTGAAATAGTATTATATGGAGTTTCTAGAGATTCGTGAACAATTTGTAACTTTACGTTTTAGGTATGATTTCCTTACAAGAAGATAGTGATGGATGAGACATCATCTGGATAGAGAAAGTGGAAAAATCTAGTCCAACCGTCATAAAAACTAGTGAACCTTCCAATGTCTTCAACAGTGTTTCCTATTTGTTAGGAGTCTGATCCGCCCTTTGTAAGAACTAGTGAACTTTGCCAATGTTTTCAAGAGTATATCCCAATTGTTGGGAGTCTGATCTGCCTGAGGCTTTCTTACGTGCGCGTAGGCGCAACTTGTTGGGGAGTATCCACGGAGTTCACACCACATCAGATGAACCTAATATACATTAAATGACCCATATTCACTTAAAAAGCTAAGCCTTGTAAGTGGTGAGCCACTCATTGTATATTAAGGTCTAATCTCTTTTCTATTTATCTAATGTGAGACTCAACTTTCACACATGTTCCCAACACCATCGTTGCTACTTGTTCACATAAACCCTTGTACTCTTGATATTACTTAACGAGACTACGCATATCTTTCTCCAAGAGTTGCAAATCATATTTTAATTACAACTCACGTGCATTTAACTTGTGAGGAAATGACTCTTTAAAAGCAATCCAAACTTTAGATGAAAAGGATAAAAAACCTCATTTATTTCTTTTTAAAAAATAGATGAGTATAGAAGACCAAGAACCAATTAATCCATATGGGAACAAATAATGTACTCTAGTTTTAAAGCTTGTTTATTGTCTTTGTCCAAAATAATAGAGGACGGTTGGATGATAAACCATTGATGTAGCAAATAAGATTTTGGCTATCAAATAAGGGAATAATTTGACGTCAACATAGAAGATAGTTGTTCTTGGAAAGCTTAATGGACAATATATAGCCCATGGTATGGAAAGTTAATGTTATAGTAGTGTGGATGAATCACTCGAGTCATTGGTAAATAATTGAAGAATGAGCATTAATCTTAATTGCTTTGATACTATGAAAGGTTTCTTATGATACATTATATCTTCTAGCATTAGCTATAGAGAGAGGGAGATTCCATATTTATTTGTTGATCTCTTACCATGTCGGAAGGTATCATCCAAACACGTGATAGACATCCAAGTCTCAAACACGTGGCAAGCATATGCGTTTCTACACCTTTAGCATGTCTGCAACAGTGAACGTGGGGAAAAGGGGAATTACCTTGCTCCTTTTACCTCTACCCACATTCTAGTACCATACTCCACCTCAAGACGTGATTTGACCACTCAAAGCGATGAACAAGGGTCTATACCCCAAGCCTATGTAAGCCAAATGATACAAAAGGAAAGGTTAGACACTAAAAATCCATATCGAAACTCCACCATTTTACTTACTCTTACTTTTACTCTCAAAAAAGATTGACTTGATTGTCGAAGGGGTATTTGACCACTCCACACTCGCCAGCAACTTTAAATTTTCAAGTATTCAGACAGAAGAAGTAGAACTTACCTGCGATCGAATCCAAACAACCATCACCATCCAGTCACATCCTACACAAAGTGTTGATTGAACAATTCACTTTTGACAATTCAAGTTTTTTTTTGACACCCCATATGTACAAGGGGTTGTATCTTTCGTTTCCTGCCATACTTGGATGATCTTTCAGAGATTGTATCTTTGTTCTCATTTCGTTAAATCACGTATCGTCATCCTTAGAAGGTTGTGATTGAGTATCAGAGGATATGTTTAGAAGTACATCCATATAGTAAGATAGCCTAACTGCTTCCATGGACCCTCCAAATTATTTTTTTTTCCATTTGCTTGCGTTAGATCTTCCTCTCTCTCTTCCTTTTCTTTTCTTTCTTTTTTTTTTTTGGGCGCAGCATTCCATTGCACCACAAAAAGAATAATTTTTAAACAGTTGAGGCGACACTGCATGTTATTTCAACTGATTAAGGAAGCTACATGTAATTACAATATTGTTTTGAATAGTATTAAGTTAATTACATCTGGTTACTGGTATATGTAAAATTAATTTTTAATGATAATTCTAGAAATTCCACAATAATTAATTTGTTAATAATTTTATAATTTATAAAACATATATTTGTTTAAATTTAATTTTGTAGTTCTATAATTTATTTAAAAATAATTTATTAAAAATTAAATGCGGATAAATTTGATTTTTAAATTTTTATATACAAGGAATTTTGAGGATTATGATGATTCGGTAAGAGTTTTTGAAAGTCAACAAAATTCTAAACATTTCATATCTGTGAATAGTTGAAAAGGCTTGAATATTTTTAGTTTTTTTAGTTTTATATTTTTAAAACTTTTCAACCTATAAATATAAATTATTTAACCTAAGTTAAATAACTAAACACATGCACTTATAAATTTGGGAGGAAAAAAAAAACAATTAGTTTGACAAATGATGCCAAAAGGGGCCTCAGCTTGTTACGAAAAAGCAAATACTCAAGAATTTTCATGATTACAAATTTATAACAGTGTTTCGAGATACTAGAGCATGGCCTGTAACTCAATGATTAAGAGTCTCTCCTGCCTGCTCATAACTCGAGTTCGAGTTTTTTCCCATTCCCTTATAAAAAAAAATTACCTTTCAAAAAATAAAAGAAATACTATAGGTGAAGCATGAAACAACAAATAAAGAATAAAATAAAAAAATTTTAATTTAATGAATCAAATTAAATTGTCACCAGGCTGATATCAAGTTTAATATTAGCCTCCACTCATTTCATATTTTATATTTCCTCTAATTGATTACTAACAATGTTAGATTTACTCTGACAGATAAATATCTAGGGGTTCAATTAACATCCACTGTTCGGCGGCAAAAAATACCGCCGGAACTACTGACCACGCCAACCGGAAATGCAATCGTCGACCTGCCGAACAAAGACAGAAAGAAAGGTTACGGCCGGAGTGGAGGTCTCTGGCCGGAAAACCCTCCGATACTTAAGTCAGCAAGTTGCTCAAAGAATGAAGCTTTCAGAGAAGAAATGAGTAAAAACTTAAGTTGGCAATAGTCAGCTTACCTCTGTTGTTCAGCAGAATGTTCTATTTATAGTAGCTTGAATAATAATTAAAGCATACCTGCGATTTAACATTACGCACACTTCCGTGTTCCTTTTTTCCACCCTTGCTTTAAATGCCCTTCCCGTTCATTTAATGCCTCAAACCTCTCATTTAATACACCATGCATTTCATTTAATGCTTCTGGTGGCTTAACACGGCATTACAACCAGAATTTCAGGGTCAGACTGTCTTCCTGTCACATCCGCCAACTACTCGTGACGAGATGAACTAACTTAGTTACTTTCTCAGAGATAAATACCCAGTTCAATCTTAACTACGGTGCATTTATGGTCATGAGCCATCTTTAAAGGCTGTGGGTCCTAGGTTCAACATTTACTAACCGCCAATGGATGGGCCGAACAAACATGCTATTGAGGTCCTCGGCTATAACCACGTAGCAACATACTATTCATTGATGCTGAGGTTTAGGGTATCCCTTGGAATATTAACCCTAAGACATGTGTTCGTGTATAACACTCACGTGGAACTCCCGTGAAATGAATCAACTGTTCGGCGGAATGCCACGTGTCGCCATGTAGAGTGCTCGGCGGATGACTACGTGGCTCACACGAATATGCTCGGCATTGGGCCACGTGACGCATTGACTACACTTGTTCGGCATCCGTACATCTAAGTATTATTTTACCCAACAACCACGTAAATCAATAATAGACGTTAAAATCTGTCATTATTTTTCATTCTCTGCTATTCATATTTTGTACAATATTCACGTAAATTAGCGACGAAAATTGAAAAATCACGATTGCTAACCATCTTTAACATCCTCTCTTTATTGAAAATGGCAATATAAGTACGTTTTATTTCTTAAGTTTCATTTAAGAATAAAAGCCATTACCATTAATAGTGCAATCACAATTATTGATTATATATAATGTAAGAAAATTTACACAAATCAACAATCGATATTTATTATGAGTGAAAATGAGCCAAATTTTTTTGAAACTATTTGAGTTCGGCTCAAAAAAAAATATAACTCCAACTCATTTTGATTTGATTAAACTATTTGTGAATTGATAGTAAAACTAAATTCTATTTTATTGAGCTAAAGTTGAACTTACACAAAAATTTAAATCGCACTCAAGTTCAAATCTAATATAAATAATTTAAACTAAATTCAAATAAGCCGAAACATGACTGATTTTGATCTCTAATATTTATTGATAGTGACCCAACTTATAAAAATTCTAGGAGGATAATTGGAGCCTTCTGATCACGTAGGTTTCGCCAGTCTCGATATGGCAGCCTAAACCGGGTACAAGGAGAGCGGGGGTGTCTCCCATTAATTCACAAAATTGGCAATCCACATACCTTAAAAGCCGGGGGTTGGGTTCCACAATTTTACAAGAGAAGCACGAGGGAGGCCCCCCACCATGGGGCTCATTGCTCGCTGCTTTCTCGGTCACTGTTCTCAGCACGCAAACTTTGCAACAGTTTTTTTTTTTTTTTTTTTAAAGGTGAAAACGAATCAAGTTACTCGTGACCCATTTGACTTTGATTCAAAAAAATTTCAGTTTGAATTTAATTTATGACTAAAATGAAATCGAACCAAACTTAATTAGTAATTTGTTTAGATTTAAATTCAAGCTTGAATCTAAAAAAATTCAACTTGAAATTTCACGAATAGACTTGATAAAATAATATATATATATTTAATAATAGTTTTATATTTTTAATAATATTTTATTTATTATGTTTTAAACTAAAACGATATCATTTTGATTTAATCAAACTATTTACCAAATCGAACTCGAATTTAAATTTTTCTTTATCAATCCGAGAACTTATGTAAAAATTCGAAATCGATCTCAAATTTGAGCTCGAGCTCACTTTAGAAAACTCAAGTCAAATTCAAATAAGTTAAAATTTGATTTGGTTTGCCTCGTTTCCAGCTCTACTTTCTTCACCAGTTTCATTTGGCAGAGAGGTGCATAAAAATCCAAATCCCTTGGCCTGTCAACCACTTAAGGCATGGTTTTGGCGCAGAAAATTTGATTTTTAATCTTTTGTAATTTTTTTCATCTTATATAATATTTTCATCAAATTTTAATTTTTTTTAAAGACTATAATTTGTAGATATGTTAATTACATTTATAAAAAAATAAAAAAATTCATATTCATTTGAATAAAAATTATCAGTTAAAAAAGTAAAGAAAAAGTTGATTTTTTTTATTTTTATTTTTTAGTTTTTACTTAAATGAACGTGATTTTTTTAATTTTCTTTTTACGAATATGATTAACTCTTAAAAATTATAACTGTGCATGGGCCAGTTCAATTCAAATTCATATTTCACCCAGAACTAAACTAACTTTTTTCGATTTTTAAAAATTGAACCCAAAACTAAATTGATTTCAACTTGTAACTAAATTAAACCAAATTGAAAATATCGAGTTAGGTCAGTTCGGATTTTAGGTCAGCCTAAATTGGGTTGAGTAGGTTGAGTTTCGTGTTGGGTCGGTTTGTTTATTTTCGGCTCCTAACCTTCCAAATAAATAACATGTTATATATTAATATATTATAAAGTTATGTACAAATATTATATATGTATTATATATAATTATATATTATATTTTTTTATTTGGGGTTATTCTCAAATCAGTTTCGGTTCGTTTCGGTTTTTTTGTCTACTAACTTAACAACTAAACCAAAAATATTAAGTTATTAATTTTTTAACTCAGAGGTGAATTGATTTTAAGGTAGACCCGAACTAACCCAAACTAAAGTAGTTGAATTGGTTTAGTTTTCGGATTTTTCAATTTTTTGGTGCATCTTTACTACAACTTCCAAAAAAAAAAATAATAATTTTGGTGAAAAAACTACGTAAGATGATAAAAAGATTAAAAAAAGTAAATTACTTTTTATTAGTCAAACGCAGCCTAATTACATGCTCTCATTCTTTTTTTCATTTTTTTTATACGAAAGAAAAAAGAAAATGATCTTGCAGTTCTCCCCCCCCCCCCTTTCCAACGCAGCAGAACATGCATGAAGATGTAAGTAACAATGGTAATGATTTCCGAGTAATGAAATGGTAGTTTTTCTGCTCTTAAAAAAAATACATATGCATATTGGTCTGTATCGATGTGGTTTATTGCCATGCAATTAGTCATTTTAATATCTGACCTCTTATTTGCATTCTCTCGATTAACTTCTTCACCTATTTATTTATTTATTTATTTATTTACTTTAACTTAAAGCGATTGAGCGCGTAACTCAAAATTTCTGAGATTTTAAAGTTAATGGTTGAATAAATACTCCAGTAACTCTGAAAAAACTTAAACTAATAACCTTTGAATAATAAAATCAAGGTCAAAGGGTTAACTTCTTCCCTTCACATTTTTTCTTTTAATTTTGTTTAATTTATTTTTTTCCATAAAATTTAAACTTTACAAACCTAAAAAATTATGATGAGTTACATTATTACAATAAAAATTAAGAATGCTATGGCAAATTGTTAAATCTGATTTTTTTAAAAATTATTTTTTACTATAAAAATTTAAATTATATTGATATATTACATTTCTAAATTGTTTGATAATTGAATGAAATTAATATGTGAAGCTAATAACTCAAAGGACATTTTGGTCAATTGTAGGAGATTCAAATTAAAGAAAATAAATAAATAAGTAAAAAGAAACTATAGAGTGTAAGAGATATTTAGAAGATTGTAAATAAATGCTCCCTTTTAGTATCTTAATTATTATGATTTTAAATTAAATTTCATGCCAGTATACTATAGTATAATGTGTTTGAGAGC
Source organism: Vitellaria paradoxa (assembly GCA_019916065.1). Taxonomy (NCBI): domain Eukaryota; kingdom Viridiplantae; phylum Streptophyta; class Magnoliopsida; order Ericales; family Sapotaceae; genus Vitellaria; species Vitellaria paradoxa. The sequence continues at coordinate 63,278,752 of CM034233.1, forward strand.
GTGCAAATTGGGACACTCTTCAAACATTCCAAAGACTATGATTGAGTAGTATTTCATGTAATTAGATTATAATATAATGTGTTTAAGAGCGATTATATTTGTAACATGGCCATTGTACAATCTTAGTAACCTATTTGTATGAGTTCTAGCATGCGTGCCACTAGATGGACAATTGATATAGTATTATGGCACTGTTTGGTTAGCTAAAATCCAATAAAAATCCCGGGAAATGTCTAAAAATTTATAAAAATCTCTAAAATTCTCTAACATATTTTTGTCACTTCGTATTTCGTGAAATCTCTATACATTTCTATATATATCTACATATTCTAACAAATTTTTACAAACCCTAATATTTTTTTTTACAAACCCTAATAATTTTTTTACAAACTCCAATAACTTTTAAACAAATTTTAATGAATCTAACATAAATCGGTGGAAACAGTTAACAGACCGAAAAACTGTTCTCACGGCTTCTCTCTCTAACTTTTTCATGCAGAAATCGAAAAGTTTAACAATTTTCAAAAAAATTTTGACATAAAACCGTGGGAATGGACCTAAAAAACTATTCTTACAGTTTCTCTCTCCAACTTTTTTATCACAGAAGTTCAAAAGTTACACTATTTATCTCTAAAAAATGTAGTTCGGGTTAGAAACACCAAACACCAAAAGTTATTCCAAACCACATTTTTTTCTTGTTTTTTACCACTCCAAACACTACCTATATATAGATTAACATATTTGTTATGTAGAAATGTTTAATTTTAAATAAATTTGTTATTAGAGTTGAGACTCATATTGACTCACGGAAATGCATAAAAGATTACGGTTTACGGGGTTTAATCCCGCAATACAGAACTACTAGTTTAATAGTCATATTGCAGGCAGGTTTTTGAATCCAGTTTTGATTGGATTTCTTATTTCTATATATTTAGAATGTATTGTATATAGGGTTAAGTTCAAGTTAAGGTTTTTAAAGATTAGAATTAAGAGAAAAGTTAAGAACAAATTAACAGAGTTGCCTTAGTTTTTTAAGATTTTATCATATCTCTTTTGTAATTCCTACTCCATTATTGGAGTTCTCATAATTGAAAACTAGTTTTACTATGCTAATAAATATATGCAAATTACCGAAATATATAAATTTTGTATTCTTCTATCGTGTAATTTTTCTTGTGCAAGTTTGTGAGTTTGTTATTATTTATCAGGGTGTTCCCAAAAAGTGATTCAAGATTTTCGCAAAACATTTATAAATATATATATATATATATATAACCATTGATAAAAACACATAAAGGTAAATGATTCATGGCATTATGAGTGCATAAAAAAAATGATAAATTACATTTATCTTTGTTGAGCCTTTTTTAAAAGTATGACACTATTTCTCATGTTTGAAAAATTACTCTCACCTTTCTTATTTGTGAGTTCTCCTACCAAATTACACATGTGACATATAAATAATAAAAATTATATAGAGTTTTGTTAATGTTTGATGAATTTTATATAATCTAATCAAAATATTCTCATTTAAAATAATATAACTTATAGACAACTAAATTCCTTATAGAAAATTTTGTTAAAAGAAACTAAAAGAGAAAAGAAATCAGAATAATTATTTACTAATTTAACTTTTCAACAAGCCTTAGAAAATTAAGTGTAATTTAGCAACAAACAAAAGTTAGAACCATGATATATGGGATTTTCCTTAGAAATTGTCAAAAACCTGAAACCTCAGGCGACTTTTCTACTGGGAGATGATGTTGATACTTCCAAAAAAAAACTTTCAGTACTCCATCTTAGAAGAAAATATTCATTCACAAGGTAGAGAGTAAAAAACTTTTTTTAAAATGCTAAAATCAATTACCTTTTCTATTTTGTTTTGCATTGATCGCAATCCATAAATGTAGAATGGATTGATTAAACATTTAATATGAATAATAATGAATTTCCTTTATTTCAATATTAAGTATAGCCTAACCAACTAGATCAATTCATTTACACAATTTCTTTCAGTATTTACTGTTAATACATGTATATCTATATGATATTAATTTAGTACATGCTTGCACATTGCTTGTGATTGCTTGAGCGCATGTAATCTCAATTAATTCAAAAATAAATTTTATGAGAACCCCTTTTCTAAAGATAGTTTCATCCACTTGCATCTCTTTTAGTTTTAGTTTTCAAACAAGTTTCATGTCCACGCAATTAATGGTTGGAATTTGTGACTTTAATTGTTAAAGGTTGGTTTGGCTGCAACAATTTTTTATAAACTTTTTACTAACTACTAATTTTTATTATTTTTTTTCTAATTTTTTCAAAATTTTATAAATCTTTATTAAACACATTATTTTTTTCAAAAGTGACATGTAACAGCACAAAGACAAAAATTACTTAAATTTTTATTTTTTTTCCTTGTGAGCTTGATAAATTATAAAGATGGTTTCTTAAAGTCACCCAAATATAGTATAATCATTAAATGTTAAAATTTACTTTGTTTTTTTCAAATGCATTACCTTATCTTTTTATTTTTATTTTCTAACACAATGGGAAGGCTACTTTCCATTTGGTATAAACTGAATAAAGACATTGGATTCATACAATAGTCTACAAATCACATGTATATAATAATCTACAAATTACATAGAATGAGTAAACTCATAAAAAATTTGTGTTATGTCATTGTTAGGGGTAGTCTCTGGGAGTTGAACTTAGGATCTCCCCAAAGGAAGACTTTGTAATCTTACAGCCAATCTAAAAATTTCGTACTTGCTAGTTATGGATTACCAAGCAATCAAATACAATTTCAAAGTGCGAAAAAATAAAAGAAATTGAACATAAATATTTTTATAAAGAAAACCTTTCTCAAATAAGGGAGAAAAATTCTCGAGCCACGAAGATTAAAATTTTCATTATGTGAAAATGGTTACAACGAGGACACAATAACATGCACAATCTACTCTTCCAATCCTATCGCACCGATCACAATAGACGCATTCTCCAATACATGAAGAAGAATCTTCACTTGCAGTTAATGAGGAACACGGTTGCGCCTTCGAACTCATACGAAGAACCCATGCATAAGAATTTGATAGTTAAAACTATCGCAGTTAAGTTGAGAGAGGTTAATTATAAATCACAAAAATATATTCTTTTCCCTCTAAATTTGCTTCAAGACCCTAAGAGAAGATCTCTATTTATAGAGACTCAAGCAATCCATTCCCACATAGGATTGCATAATTTTCTATTTTTAAAAAAATCTTTAAGGAAACTTTTCAACCTCCTTGAACATTAGAAAATCTTCCTTAAAATATTTCCAATCTTCTTATGTAGTAGGAAACTTCCTTAAAGTATTTCCTGTTGGAATGTATACCCTAAAGTCATATATTAGATGATGAACTAATTTTAGTTTAATAAAGAATTCTTATTTAGTTTATCTAAAGTTTCTTTATTACTTATGAATGCACGTATTTCATTGATAATGTAATTCTTGATTGATTAATGAACTTGATTCATGTGTATGAAAGTGTTTCATACACAGAAGATATGAATTTAAGTATTGATCAATCTAGATGTTCGCAGTCAGTGATGAGATTGGGACATTTCAACTAAAAAATTGTAACATTTTAGATTTATATATAATAGAATGATTTATCTTAATCATTAGAGTAATAAACTCTGAATCTAAAATGTTACTGTGGAATACACTGAACGGGACAATAAAAAAAACACATCTAAGCTTTGCTATCCACATTGATGTATTTTTTATGTTCACTCTAAACAGTTGCTCTTCTTGAGATAGTGATGAACACTATTTTATGTAATGATGACTTTAATTATTTAAGAATGAGGGTGATTATCATTAGGCCAACATTTCAGTGTTTTTGAAAATCATTGTATAAAATTAAGGAACATACACTATCAAGAAGAAATCTACAATCTCATTTGAGATAAGATATTATCCATATTAAGAATATTAACTAATCATTAAATGCGAATCTAGTCGTCTTAATAATATGTTATTTAGATGGTGAGGGGCTTAATTGCAGAATTGAAGAGTAAATAAGGTATTTTATAAAATTATTTCAATAAACTGAGGTTGGAATTTAGTTATACCTTTTTAGTGGAGTAAGGTATAATTATTAGGAGATGAATCCATAATTATGATATAATTATGGATAATTTCTTAATTAGCTAACTTAAGTTTACTTACACCCAGGTCCTCTATTCTTACTTACATAAAGGATTAGTCTGTTAGGTTGTCCACATAACCCTAGACATTAGAAAAACCCTGAGAGGATCCTGATGGGACAAAGAGTACAAAATCTAGGAGTTTCAACCATCATAGAAGAAAAGTTCGAAAAGCCAAGATTAAATTAAGAAATGACAAAATGTTAGTTTTGTTTACTGATTTGATTTTGTTTTCATATTTCAAACATAATTACATAAGGAGTTTATAATCTTTCATGTATGATTGATCCAAACAAAAATTTTAAAAATCTATTCTGCAGCATTCTTGATTCCTACAATTTGTATCAGAGCAATCTTAAATGATTTTTTTATAACTTTTTGTTTGTTCATGTAATTAATTTGAGTTCTACTTTATTTTATTTTTGCAAATTGAATTAATTAATTGTTGTCCAGAATATTAATTAAAATTAGAATTTAATTAATAAGAAAACAAAAAGAATCCTTACCAAAAGAACGAGTTTGTAGAATTTTTTTTTTTCGTTTGGTCAAAGAGTTGAGTAAATTAAAAAAAATGATTTCTATTTTTTTTATTTTTATAAGATTCTTTTTCTACTTAAAAACAAATATTTACATGGTTGGCGAAGCGTTCGCCGAAGCACTTTTCCGACAAAGGGATTCAAAAAGCGCCGACGTAAGAGTCTGACTTGTAAATACTTCTAGGCGAAAGGGAGTTTTACTCTAGGTGAGGCAATTCACCAAGCCAATAGCCTTACAGCTGGTTGCTCAAGGTTTGAAAAAGTCTATGGGCTGTTTGTCTGTCAGTTTTTCTAAAAACTATGTTATTTGGTCGCTTTGGCATCAAAATAAATTCATTTTGAACCCAATTTTTTCTGTAACATTGTAACAATCTGATAAATGTTTTTAAAAATTAAAAGTTAATTTTTGAATATTTTAGATATTTTTAAAAATTATAGGTTTTTTAAAAGCATTAAAAATGAGATTTTTTTTTCAAAATGGTGCCAAGTTTTTTCCTAATTTTTTTTCTTTAGTTCTAGACATTCTTTGATGTATAATTAAAGATCTACAATTAATTAATATAAATTTAGTAATTAATAATTTTATTAATCCTAAATTTGCATAATTTTCATATTTAGCAATTTATTGTCGTTTAAAATTGTTTAGTTATAAATGTTATATCTGCTTGTTATAAATATGACATAGGGATCTCTTTTTTGGTTGGTCAATAGGAAAGGATTGTATAAATATACATGAAAGGTTTGTACAAAGCAATAAACCTAGTTTTCTCGTGAAAGGGTAGGTTTACTAGGTTCCCTATTTCTTTCTTTATTATTTTTTTCAATTATTTAAAAATTATGTACGCCCATCCGTGGGCATAGGTTTTATGTAATATTAAATATTGAAGAAACGAGAAGGAAGTAGGAGACCTAAGAAACTGAGTTTAACCTTAAGTTATAGATTTTACATAGGTTTTCTATTGTAGACTGGAAACCAAAAGAAAGATATTATTTACGTTTATGCATATTTATATTAGGTACAATGTTATTACGTTTGATAATATACTTGTTATGCATGTATTCTTAAAAACTCTTTTTTTTTTTTTTAATCCATGAACTTAAAAGAGGAAATCATTCATAACTTGCTTTGAAATTTTGTGAAAGAAAGTCTTTTTCAAAATTAAATTTTATTTTTTGAAAATAAAAGAAAGCAAGATATGAATGATAAATTTTAAAAGTATTCTTAATCTAAAATTCAAATTTTGGTCTTCCATTATCGATTCATAGTAAAATGAGGATAAGTATCTCAAGTCATCTTCAAGCGACCATCACCTACAAGAGGTGTTTATTCTTATTGGTTACAAGATTAAATCTCTTAGGATAAGAATAATTGGGATAGGGCAAGGATGATTCTCCCTACAAGAACGCTTACTCACAATAGTTGTCTTTCATTCGAGATAATGGTTTGCACTTGATCAAAAGGGAAATAACTGTTATCCCCACAACTTAGTTATTTTTCTTCTGAATCATATATAGGGCATTATAATATCATATGTATGAGATGCTTAGTTGATATTATAAAAGATTTCATCTTCTTAAACATATAAGTAGCATTTGACTTTTCCCATGAAGCATGTTTGTTATATGGCTTAAATCCCTATATATTCATTTATAGTGTCTTAAGGATAACACTATTGGATAATGAAAACAAAAGTTTTTCTTTTTCTTTTTTTTTGTTTGTATCCATATTTAAAAATTTTTTTCTTTTTTCTTATCAGATGTCATCATTTAATCCTCTTTCTATCATACTCAATCAAAACAAACTCACTAGGCCAAATTATATTGATTGGAAAAAAAACCTCGATATTGTGCTCACTGCTGAGTGGTACAAATATGTTCTCATTGTTGCATCTCCAACATTACCAGCAAAAGGTGCATCTCAAGAAAAGCGTGATTGTCACACAAAATAGGTGAAAGCTGATGAGATGGCTCGATGTTATATTCTAGCATCGATGTCCAATGTCTTACAGTATTAACACTAGAGCATAGATATCGCTTATGATATCATGCTTAATCTCAAGGAGATGTTTGGGGAACAAAGCAAGCTTGCTAGACAGATAGCCATGAAAGCATTATTGAACACTAAGATGGCTTAAGGAACTCTAGTAGGAGAATATGTTTTAAAAATGATGAATTATTTAAACATACTGAAGGTCCTTAGGGTTGAAATTGATGGAGAGTCTCAAATTGATATTATCCTCGAATCGCTGTCTGACTATTTTAACCAGTTTAAGTTAAATGTTAACATGAACAAACTTGATTTTCATTAGCAGAGCCGCTTAATGCTTTGAAGGTAGCGGGGGGTATTATCAAGAGTAGTGTTCATCTTGGTGTGGTTTCTTCTTCCAAGCCTAAGCGTAATGGCTAGGGTAAAAGAAAAAAGAAAGTTGGTCCTAGAGGCACCAAGGATGCTGGCGCTATCCCAATAGTGAACAAAGGAAACAAAAAGAAAGCAAATGCTAAGCCAAAGGGAAAATGTTTCCATTGCAGTGTGGAATAACATTGGAAGAGAAACTGCCCTACCTATCTAGCACAGAAGCGTGCAAGTATGCCTGAATCACTTGTCATTGAAATAAGCTTCTTGGCGAGTACTTCATATTCTTGGTGTGTAGACTTCGGGGCAACTAATCACATTTGTAAGTCATTATAGGGGTTCTAGGAAACCAAGAGATTAAGTAATGGAAAGTTTTGTTTGCACGTTAGTAATGGCTCTAAAATTGTTGCTGTTTTAGTTGGAGTAGTTAGGTTACTTTTCAGTGATAAAACTTAGTTTTAGAAAATTACTTTTATGTACCTAGCATTAGAAGAAATTTAATTTTAGTTTCTTGTTTAATTAAAAGAGGATATGCAATTGTTTTTAACTCTTCAGTTACCATTAAATTAAATAGTTCTTTAATTTACTCTAGTACATTAACAAATGGCTTATATTTGATTACTCCACAATTGAATAAGATCAATGACATAGAAAGCAGCAATTCACAACCATCATCATCATCGTTTATTTCACCAAATCTTAAAAGAAAAGTTTCTTCAAGTAATTCAACATATCTTTGGCATTTGAGGCTTGGTCATATTAATCTGAATCGGATAACAAGGTTGGTAAAGGAAGGTACTTTGTCTTCATTGGCAGTGGAGCCAGTACCAACTTGTGGATCCTGCTTGAAGGGTAAAATAACCAAGTGAACCTTTTCTGCCAAAAGGAACAGAACCAAAGATTTAATGGAGTTAGTTCATACACATGTGTTTGGACCTCTGAAAGTCAGAGCTCGGGGAGGTTATGAGTATTTCATCACTTTCACAAATGATTACTCTAGTATGGTTATGTTTATCTTTTGCACCATAAGTTTGAAGCTTTTGAAAAGTTCAAAGAGTTTTGGGCTGAGGTAGAAAAGTAATTAGATAGGAACATAAAGTTATTTAGATTTGATCAAGGTGGTGAATATATGTCTAGTGACTTTGGTAAATATTTGTTGGATAATGGGATTATATCTCAGTTGTCTGCACCGGGCATACCTCAGTAGTATAGTGTAGCTGAGAGAAGAAACAGGAGTCTTTTAGATATGGTTAGATTAATGATAAGTTATTCTAATCTGCCTATATTCTTTTGGGGATACGCCTTATAAGTAGCTATATATATACTGAACTCTGTACCAACTAAGTCTGCCCCTAGGACTCCTACTGAGTTGTAGACTAGACGACATCATGGTCTACAACACCATAGGATATGGGGCTGCCCTACATACGTGTTGAAGGGTAAGACTGTTAAGCTAGAATCGAGATCAGAATTGAGCTATTTCATAGGGTATCCAAAAGGAACGAAAGCTTGGCTATTTTATAATTTTAGAGAGCAAAAGGTGTTTGTTAGCATGAATGTTGCCTTTCTAGAAGATGATAATATTATGGACCAAAAACCTAATGGTAGAGTTCAGCTAGATGAGATAGATAGTTTTTACCAATGGGTCACTGACATAGTCATTCCCTAGGAGACTCCACACACTATGTTACTCACTTTTTCTTTTGATACACTAGAACCACCTCGTAGTGGGAGGATTGTTAGGGTACCTAATAAGTATATGTTCTTTGGATAGAATTTTTAGGGAGAACAATAACCTGATCATTCCAACTATAATAAGGCTATTTCTAATAGAGATGCAAATTTTTGGTAAAAGGCTATGAAAGTTGAAATGGAGTCCATGTACTCCAATCAAGTTTGGAAACTTGTAGAACCACCTGCCAATGCTAAACCTTTTGGTTATAAGTGGGTTTACAAAAGAAAGAGAGGATCAGATGAGTTTGTTGAGACCTATAAAGCTAAGCTAGTGGCTAAAAGGTTTACTCAGAAAGAGGTATCGACTAGGAGGAAACTTTTTCACTAGTTGCTATGCTTAACTCTATTCGTGTCCTCTTATCCATTGCGGCTTATCTCTATTATGAGATTTGGCAAATGGATGTCAAGACGGCTTTTTTGAATGGCCATCTAGATGAAGACATCTATATGATGCAACAAGAAAGGTTCATAGCTAAGGGCTAAGAGCATATGGTATGTAAGTTGCATAAGTCTATTTATGGACTTAAGCAAGCATCTTGTAGTTGGAACATCTGTTTTGATCAAGTGATCAAATCGTTTAGTTTTAATCAAAATCCGGATGAACCTTATGTGTATAAGAAGAGTAATGGGAGCATGGTGGTTTTTTTAGTCCTATATGTGGATGACATTTTACTCATTAGGAATGATACTAGTATGTTATCCACAGTTAAGGTTTGGTTAGTGAAATAGTTTGATATGAAGGACTTAGGAGAGCTAGCTACATCATTGGGATCAAGCTTTTGCAAGATTACAAGAATAGGATGTTAGGCCTATCTCAGACTACATATATTGACAAAATACTAGTCAAGTATACTATGCATAACTCCAAGAAGAGTACAGTACCTTTCAAGCATGGGGTACCTTTATCTAAGAGCCAGTGTCCTAACACACCTCTAGAAAAGGAGCATACGAAGAAAGTCCCTTATGCTTTGGCGGCAGGGAGTCTCATGTATGCTATTCTATGTACTAGATCGAATATCTATTTTACAATGAGCATGGTTAGTCAGTATCAATCTAATCGTAGACCAAACCATTGGACTATTGTAAAGCATATTCTTAAGTACTTGAGAAGGACTAAAGATTATATGCTAGTTTACGAGAATGGAGACCTAATTCCTATTGGATACACTAATTCAGACTTTATGTCAGATAAGGATTCTCGAAAATCAACATTTGGTTGTGTTTACCCTTGGTAGAGGAGCTATCAGTTAGAGAAGTATTAAGCAACAATATATTGCTGACTCTACCACTAAAGTTAAGTATATGGCAGCTTCAAAAGCGACTAAGGAGGCTATTGACCCAAGGTTTATAAAGTTAGTTTTATAATTGATTTTGATGATAATAAACATTGAATTAAATTTTCATAATTAATTTTCACATAGACATTGTATGAAATGTTACAATTCATTTGATAGATTCAAGATAATAGAGTTGGACGAGATTGATATTATTTTTTAGATATTTTCACATAATTTGGATGAAGGAATAAAGGAATTTCAAAGTTGGAAGTAATAGAAATCAAAGTAAGATGAAGATTTGAACTAGAGGTTAACTCGGATAAACAGAGAAATCAGACACATGTTAGTATATAGATGATATCTTAAGATCCAACGGTTCAATTTTCATAACATTTTAATATACTAAACTAGAATTTCATATCTACAAATTTACTAAAGGGAACCTTTTGTGGATCTGAAGTTAAGATATCAAAAAATGAGTTGGAATATTAGTCATTACAGGAAAGATTTTAATTCTAGATTCTGGAGCTAGTCTTAGTTTCTGATGCATAACTCATACTCTATAGCTTTAAAAATTCTGAATTTTTGTGTGTGAAAAGACGACTCAAAAAGCTACAACTTTTGGAGTTTAAGTTTCTTCTAATTCTAAAAGTATCATGGTGAAACAGAAGCTTAAACTGGAAACACGGATTCAGAATGTTAGAAAAAGCTATCAGAAGCTGGTCTCGGTTCAGAAGCCATATCTGACTATCTAACCGTTGAATGAAGCTCAAATTTTGTCATGTAATAGTTGACTTATATATCTACAAGGTCTCTACTCTGAGGTAATGTCAGTTTTGAACGTTATAAGGGTGAAAAAGGGTCACAAATATATCTCCGAAAATCTGAAACTGAAAGACAGCATTGGAAGCAAGGAAATTCAATTTCTTTCAAGGGATAAAGTGTCTTTTCACTTAGTAACGGCCATTTGGAGATTTTCATCTATAAATAGAGCTTCAAACTCAGATTCAAGAAAAAGAAGAAGGCAAGAAAGAAGTGCTTACAAAGAGATACAAAAAATTCCATAACTTTGCAAACATAGAGTGATTTTTTTTCCATACTTGTGCTTCATCTTTCATATTCAACTTGTGAGAGAGAGTTTCTTTTTGATTTGATTGAGTTTTAAACTCATTATTGTTGTTGTAAGAAAGGAAAATTTACAGCCCTTTTAATTTGTGAGAGTTGGATGAACTCTTGTTGGTTTTTGTTCAAGTATTAGAACCAAAAGAAGAGACTTTCTTTGAGAAAGACATGTGTGAGTAATTTGGGGATAAAATCACTTGGGAAAGGTTTCTAGCACCTTGGGAAGCTAGTGCGTAATAAGCTCTTCAAAGAATAGTGGAGAAATCTCAAGGAAGGGCTTGGGGAGTGGACGTAGGCAACATTGAAACCGAACCACTATAAATCGATTATGTTTGCTTCTCTTCACTTCTTTTTATATTTATTACAAACACTAGCACTCACTCTTCATTCACAAATATTGAATAATTTTTTTTGGTGCATTTCATATTTAACTACCCTCTTCATCTTGACATATTTGTTTTAGGGTTGAAATTTTTATTTGTAAAATTTTTAAGCAACCCTATTCACCCCCCTCTAGTGTTGCTATTTGGGACAACAAATGCAGTGTGGCGCAAGAAGTTCATTATGGAACTAGGAGTAGTATAACTAGCTAAGTCACCTATTATACTTTATTATGACTGTGAGAGACCTACCCGTGAGAGACTCTGCCTACGGGAGAGTGAAACTAGAGGTGAAGCAGAGAAACAATGCCTTTTATCCCACATCGCCTGGGCTGTGGAGGGACGTGGCATATACGTAATATTTGATATCAAAATAAGAACAACGTGTTTTAAAGCCTTAAGGGCACTAGATTCAATGGGAACTCTAGGGTTAAGCGTGCTCTAGTAGGGCAGTACTAGGATGGGTGACCTCTTGCGAACCAGCTTACCAAGCCTAAAGCGGACAATATTGTACTATATGGATGCAAGTCGTTACAAATGGTATCAGAGCTAATGCCTAGCCGAAAGTGTGGGATCATGCGTGTGGGGGCCCTGCGAGTGGGGGGCCTACCTGTGTGGGAGTGAAGCAGGAGGCCACGTGGGGACTCGTGCCCTATAAGGGAGAGGAATATGAGGGACCTACCTACGAGAAACTCTGCCTGTGGGAGAGTGAAGTCGGATGTGAAGCAGAAAAGTAATGCCTTCCATCCCGCGTCGCTTGGGTCGTGGAAAGAAGTGGCATATATGTAATATTCGATATCCATATAAGAACAACGCGTTTTAAAACCATGAGAGCACTAGATTCAATGGGAACTCCAGGGCTAAGCGTGCTCCAGTGGGGGCAGTAGCAGGATAGGTGACCTCCTGGGAAGCAGCTTACCAAGCCTAAAGTGGATAATATTGTACTATATGGATGCGGGTCGTTACAAATAATATCAGAGCCAATGCCTAGCTGGAAGTGTGGGAGCACGCGTGTGGGGGCCCCATGTGTGGAGGACCTGTGAGGGACTCTGCCTACAGGAAAGTGAAGCTGAAGGTAAAGCAGATAAGCAATGCCTTTCATCCCACATCGCCTGGGTCGTGGACGGAAATGGCATATATGTAATATTCGATATCCATATAAGAACAACAAGTTTTAAAGCCATGAGGGTATTGGATTTAGTGGGAACTCTAGGGTTAAGCGTGCTCCAATGGGGGCAGTACTAGGATGGGTGACCTCCTAGGAAGCAGCTTACCAAACCCAAAGCAAACAATATTATACTATATGGATGCGGATCATTACAATGACAATAGTGGGGCTGTAACTCAATCTAAGGAGCTAAGAAATCACAAGGGTAGGAAGCACATAAAGAGAAAGTATCACTTAGTTAGAGACATTGCTCACAGAAGTGACATTATTGTGACAAAGATTATATCGGTAGATAACTTAGCTGATCTTTTTATTAAGGCCTTGCTTACAAAGGTTTTTGAGTCTCATATTGATGAGATGAGGGTAAAACGTAATGGGTCAATGACTTAGGTGTAAGTGGGAGTTTGTTGGGATGTATGCCCTAAAGTCATATATTAGATAATGAACTAATTTTAGTTTAATAAAGAATTTTTATTTAGTTTATGTAAAGTTTCTTTATTACTTATGGATGCATGTATTTCATGTGATGAATTTAATCCTTAATTGATTAATGAACTTAATTCATGTGCATGAAATTGTTTTATACACGGGAGATATGAATTTAAATATTGATCAATCTAGATTTGTTCGCAGTCAGTGATGAGATAGGAACATCTCAATTTAAAGATTGTAACATTTTAGATTTCTATATAATAGAATGATTTATCTCAATCATTAGACTAGTGGCTTCTGACTCTAAAGTGTTAGTGTGGAAGACACTGAACGGGATAATAATAAGAAACACATCTAAGCTATGCTATCCACATTGATGTATTTCTTATGCTCACTCTAAATAATTGCTCTAAATCCTAAGATAGTGATGGATAATATTTTATGTAATGATGACGTTAATTCATCAAGAGTGAGGCTAATTATCATTAAGCCAACAGCTCAATATTTGGGGAAATCATTGCATAAAACTAAGGAACATACACTACCAAAAAGGAATTTACAATCTTATTTGAGATAGGGATATTATCCATATTAAAAATATTAACTAATCGTTATCCAGATTCGATTATCTTAATAATATATTATTGAGATGGTGTCTAACAAAAAATAATTAGAATAATAGTTTTTACAATATGGAGGGATGTATCAATTGGAATTGGATAACTTCTTAATTCTAATTTGTCTCTATATCTAATGGAGGGGTTTAATTGTAGAACTAAAGTGTAAATAAGGTGTTTTATGAAATTATTTTAATAAACTGTGGTTGGAGTTTAGTTATACCTTTTTAGTGGAGTAAGGTATAATTATTAGGGGGTGTACTTGTAATTATGAGATAATTATAAGTAATTTATTAATTAGTCAACTTAAGTTTATTTACATCAAGGTTTTTTACTCTTACCTATATAAAGGATCAATTTGTTTGGTTGACCGCACAACCTTACACGTCAGAAAAACCCTAAGAGAATCCTGATAGGACAAAGAGCAAAAACCTAGGAATTTCAACTATTGGGGAAGAAAAGTTCGAAAAACCAAAATCAAATCAAGAAATGACAAAAGGTTAATTTTGTTTATTGATTTGATGTCATTTTTATATTTTAAATATAATTACATAATGAGTTTATAATCTTTCATGCATGATCAATTCGAACAAAAATTTTAAAAACTTATTCTATTGCATTTTTGATTCTTACATTTCCAACCTTCTTAATAATTAAGAAATTTTCTAAAAATCCTATAAACCTATATCTTTGACATCTCAGCTAAATGCCTAAAAGTACAAGTTTAAAATTATTATTTAGTTCACTAGTATGTCAATTATAAAAATAAACCTAAAATCTTCCCCTTTGATAATTTTGTAACAAAATAATGCTCCTATATACAACCCAAAAAAATTATAACATTTCTCAATATTTAAACTTAATCAAGATAAACTCATTAATATGTGAGCTTGTGAGCTCTCCTTGATTAATGTTCCTATATAAACATGAATATCATTTAAACAAAACACATTGTGAAAAGTATTAACTTTAAATAATATAATCAAACTCTTCTATTTCCAACCTCCTTAAGCATTAGGAATTTCCTTAAAATATTTCCAACCTTCTTGATAATTAGGAAACTTTTTTAAAATCCTTTAAACCTATAACTTTAATACCTTAACCAAATGCCTAAAAGTATAAGTTTAAAATCATTATTTGTTCACTAATTTGCCAATTACAAAAATAAACTAACACAATCTAAAGCATTTTTATGTAAATTTTTAGGTAAAGTAAAAAGAAATAAAATAATATTTCTTAAGAAATTAATTGAAAAATACTAATATTATAAAAAGAATAAATTACATCTATCTTCCCTCAACATTTAGTAATTATATATCACTCCTTAACATTTGAAAATTACAGTTACCTCCCTTATTTTGAAAAGTTATTAACCCTGACCCTATTTCGTCAAATAAACAGTTAATTTTTAACGAAATAAGTCAAAGTCAACCAAAACTATAATTGATTTTCCTATTTTACCCTTTTGTAAATCAAATTAAAAATACTACAAAAAAACCATACATATATGCATATACATGTAACTATATATGTATGTATCTCTTAAACAAGTTATCTTTTCTAATATTAAAACCCAGTTCTATCTCATTTCGGCACCGTCACATACGTAATCTCTTTAGGAACCTTTATTTTTGAGAATTGGAGGAACCTTTATCTTTTCAAGAGCAATGCGTACATAATCTCTAAAAAATTTCAACGGATGATGCCACCAATTCCCAATTATGAAAGTATATGAAATTTGTTGGTTGGATCAAGGGAAAATTCGCTACCTTTCCAAGACATTGGTAATGTCATATTTTAAATCATCAAACAATTTCAAGCTTTTTGAAGGGTTCCACACCACGCCAGGGTTAGTCAGGCATTGGTCGAATCTGAATTTCCTTACCACACAGTGAGGGTTATAATCCTTGGAAATCTAACCATTCTTGATAAAAGCTAGCAAGCTACAAGGCAATAACCATCCCAGCTAAAGATGAATTGAGGGAGAAATGGTTTCAAAGTTAGAAGGATAGACTAGAACCTATTTAGGAAAATACCAAGTCAATGGGAGTACTCCAGTAACTAGAATGACATAAGGGCGCCATAAAAACTCCTCCTCACGGTAATCAATGAAGTAAGCTTTCTACCTATCCCTACGTCAGACCACCGATTAGACCGTAGTTCTCGAGAGGGCTGTGGAATTTCATCTTCACCAACTGTTACTGCTAGAAATTTCTCGAGTTTAGGCCTGAATTTTGGAAATATCTCATAAAGCCATATTTGAAGAAAAATATATAAAAATATAAGTAGAATTGTCATATCTCCTAGGAATACTCTTGACCCAATTTAATCAAATCTAATCTGTGATACAAAGTTCCAAAAAAGATAGGGCCTAAAGCCACAAGTCGACCAAGACTAAGGATTGTCGTGATTCTAAAAAGAGAACCCCTTAAACCATCAATGGGGGGACCTTCCAATATATACCTCAACAAGCAAACAAACGACAATGTACACGGCCAAATGGTAAGGGCTGTTAAAACCTAGACCTCCACAAAATCACCGTTCCCATCTCATGGGTTGGCATAGTCAGTCTGCCAATAACGCATTCAACATTTGAAAGTACTTTTAGAGTGATGAGCTCCACGGTCAGCCCTTTTTCCCATTTTTATCAAAGAAAGAGCCAAAGTTATTCTAGCATGAAATTTCCTATTTTACCCTTATACAAATCAAATGAAAAAATAATACAACAAAAAAACCATACATATATATATGTATACATATAATTATATATATGTATGCATATCTTAAACAAGATTATTTTTTCCTATTATTAGAACCTAGTTCTATCTCATTCCGGCACTGTCATTGGTTACTAAGTTTCCTATCTCGCTCCTCTGAGTATGGCTTTGCGAAATGGGTGGTTGAATTGATGAAGAAAACAAGAAAATCACATTCACAACTAACAATCAAGCACTGATTCAAAAGATCCCATATTTATTAATATTCTTTAATTGGAGAAGCAAATCGAATAGATCTATAATGTAAATGCACCGAAACCTCAATTGATAGTTCTTCTGAGAACTAGACCTCTCACCACCACCTCTGGCATCTCTAGGAACCTCTAGCAGCTGCAACTAAAGAACTGCAACGAGATTTTGCATTGAAACCATCGCTTCTTTTCCTTTCCCTTTCACCATCCGATTGAATTTTGGGGGAGACCTGCTATAATACCCCCAAAATTTTAAATTTTAATATATGTATTGCTTTAAAAAAATGCATTAGTTTGACATTATTTTAGAATTTTTTTAGTATAATACTTTTACAATTAATTAAAATAAAATATAAAAATTGGGGGTGATCTTGCACGTATATGACACTTGGCAGCAAGCCTTATTTGCCTTGATGACCAAGGATTGCTTGCTTTGTGGTTGGGTCGGTTGAGGAAAAAAAAAAAAAAAAAGGAAAGGCTTCATCACGCAGATGTAAGGTGCACTTGGCAGCAAATGACTTAGGCCCTATTTGCCTTGGTGACCAAGGTTTGGTTTTAAGGACAAGTGTTACCCCCTATTTAGTTTGGTAATGATAGAAGGGGCAAGTAGGCTCTTTGGGATCCGCCACATGGCTTGAGAGCACACATATATATATGTGTGTGTATGGGAGGAACCAGGAAGAACAAACTGGGAAAGGGAAAAAAAAAAGAGGAAAGAAAGAGAAGGGAGAGAGAAAAATAAAAGAAATAAAGAGAGAGAAAAAAAGAGAGGAGAGAGAAAGATTAGTGCTCAACTCATATTAATTTCCAAGTCTTCTAATTAAACTCGTTCCTCACGCGCCTGCGTTGTACGATTGTGGAAAGGAGATTCGGTTTGCATGTACAGTGAATTTTTGATTTCTAACGGAAAACGAGGTAGGTAAATTATTGTATTATTTATACTTTTAGTAATACTTATTTTGATACCTATATAATTGTGAGCTTAAGTTTATGCTATTATTAAACTGATATGAGTTTGATAATTGGATTTTCAATAGTAGTGAGATTGTGATTAGATTAATGGAATTTTCTATTTAATGCTGAGGCATGTTATGATGTGTTGAAATATGGTGAACATGTTTTCATTGTAAAACAGATGATAAAATGGAGACATAGAATTGCGAAAGATGATACATACTCACAAATATTGTTGCTAAACTTTAACAACGTAAAGGGAAAACCTAAGAAAATGTTGATTTTATGGGAAAAGTGAGGATACTATATAAAAATAGAGAGGGTCAAGAGTTACCCTTGGGTTGACAGACCCTAAACCTGCGCAGGGTCGGGTAAATCGTGCCCATAGACTAGTAATCCAAAACGACGACGGATATGGTAAAGGCTTATCGTGGCCCTTGGACTCGGATCCATAAACAACGACGCATGGGTATTTCGCGACCCGTATATTTATACGAACTGACGATAGTTTTGGATTACCACTGTGATTGTGGGACAGTCTTGCAGAGTATCATTCCCCATCTTGGGAAAAGAAAATAATGAATAAAGAAAGGTTGATAAGAGAAATGAAAGTTGTGAATTAATGTTGTCCTATTTTGCTATCTGTCGATGTATTTGATGATTTTTTTGACTCTCAAAAAGCATTACAAAAAGTGTATTTTTATACATCGTGAGCACAAGTGGTTTGGTGCTCACGTCCCTACAGACTGCATTGCAGGTGCAGAGCTCGAAACCTAGAAAGGTCGGTATGACTGTTGGGAGGCTTACAGTGCTGTTGGGCAGTTTCTACGATTTAGATGTAACAACTTTTCAAACGTGTATGCCGTTGTAGAAATGAAAGAAACTTATATTATCTGGTTTTAACTTAAATTCGAGAGTGTGTTTTATTAATAAAATGATAATTATCAATTATCTAAAGCAGTTAGAAGAGAGACAATGGTTTTAAAAAGTACACAGTGGGACTGTAATGGACCGGATGTATTAATTTTTTAATTTAAACTCACTTCCCGGGGCCTCAGAATTTCGGGGCGTGACACCTCCCTTAGAAACAAGCGCATGCTCCAACTCGAGTCCAATTATGGATCTCACATTATTATTAGTGTGCTTGATACCAGAATTTAGGTGGAGCATCGAAGCTTCTCCGATCTAAATCTCAGTCCCGTTATGTGAAGTTGGAAAGCATTTGTCAAACCGAAGCTAAGTTCACTTTGACGAATGGTAATAACAAGATTATTGGAGCTTGCCCCTTCGGGGGTGGTTGAGCGAAAGTTCGGAAACGCCTCAGAGCCTGGGCCGCGTGCGGTCCCAGGTTCGACTCCCCTTCGGGGGGTGGGTTACCGCTTTGGCGAGTTTCTAACAGCTTCTCTCGATCGAGCCGGTCAGTTAGGGCTTGTCTAGGCTGGTTTACCACCTCATGGGCCATTGTCGGCTTGGTCCACGGGACGGATTTCATTCAGTGCGTACCTTCGGATAACGGCTGCGGGCTTCTTCCTGACCCACAGAAGATTATCGGAGCTCGTTTCTTCTCTAAAGGCCATGAAGCAGTGGGGAAGTTTGGGGGCGGAATCGGCTGCAAAATCAACGAGACAGTTGAGCAACTATTAGAGCTTGCCAGTGTTGTCAAGGGAGGATGTGCTCGAGCTGCTTGTGTTTGGGTTGAGGTGCGACAGATTGGGATTTGCGGCGCCAACGAGCACTGTAGTAGAGACGCAAACAGATGTGGTTGATTAAAAGTCGGGTAAATTTATTTTTAATAATTTTTTAAAATAAGAAAGGTAGGTGTAATTCACGTTATAGCAAACAACAATAAAAATAATTATAAAAAAAATCACTTTGCTTTGTGTATAACAATTAAATTGGAAAAACTAATATAAATTATGTAATTTTTTTCTCAAGAGAAAATTATCCAAAAAAAAAAATGAAATTTTAGATAAAATATTTCATTTTAATGAATTTATAATTTGAAACTCTATATTAAAAAAAAGGCACATTAATTTACAAGGGTTGAAGGTATTTTTAATTTTTTATTAATGAACAGTAAAATTTTATCTATTTAGCATATTAGTTTTTAAAGTACTTTTCTTTTATAATTTAATATTTTTCCTACTTTGAAAGGAGATGGACAGGTTTTTTTTTTTTAATCTCGATGTATTTTTTTTTACCAACTGCACGTGGGAGTATCACGTGCACGCCGCGTTCGTTTTTAGACTAAAACAAGGGGTAAATACAGCGAACCAGCAGTAATATTAAAAGATGGTTTTTGAAAGTTTGAAAATCTCTCTGATTAAGAAGAATTTGGATGGCTTAAAGGAGAATACTCGGCATGGAGGACAAGCGTGTGAATACGGCGAACGGTGGAGGTTAAAATGGTCAAGAAAAAACGCACCCGCCCCCCTTCTTCGCAGAAAAGAAAGTTCTGCCATTCTCCGCCAGCCCGGATCCTTCGCGGCCTCGTTTCAGACAAAATTTTCTTTCATGCCAACAGTCAAAGACACTCTCTGTACTCTCCCCCTGTTCTTATTGTTATTTACTATTTTATCACTGCAGTGAAATTAAAAAAGAAAGTAAATAAAATAAAAACAACTTACCGAAGCTGTTCTCCTCTCTTGTTCTCTGTCTGTGTCTCTCTGGTTTTACGCCGGATGGCATATGAAACCGCCCACCATCCCCCGTTATAACCCCCCTCCTCCACCTGCTCCTCTTTACTGTTCCCTCACTTTCTCTCTCTAGAACCCTTCTCCCCCCTCTCGCTCTCTCTATCTCTCTCTCTAGAAGTAATACATTCCATAATCAGTGCTCCGGTCCGGATGAAGCTCCTGCATGTACTGGTTCTGAACGGTTTGGAGTCTTTAAATCGTTTATCACTGCCTCACTGCAACTGTCTTAAACAGAGTTTATATATATATATATCTATAAGTACTTTTGATGTTCTGTTTCTTTGAAATCCATGGCAAAGAGTTTGGGGTTACACCCTCAGCTGATTTTAATTTTTTATTTTTATTTTTTAATATTTTGCGCTGAAATGTCGTTGTGTTGGTTGTGGGTGCTGTTCAGGTGTTAGAAAAAGGCTGGATTGAGAGTTGAAGGGTTTCGATCGACATATCTGGATATATATATACATATATGGCTCGGGAGAGTAGTAACTGGCTTTCGTTTTCGCTGTCTCCAATGGAGATGCTGAGTTCGTCCTCGCAGTCTCAGATGCTACAACCGACGATGAAGCTCGCGCCTTTGGATGGCTCTTCCTCTGATTCTCAGCACTACTGCCTCCTGGATAACTTCTACGCAAACGGTACCCTCACTTTCTTTCTTTCTTTCTTTTCTTTTTTTTGGCTTCTTCCCCTCCAGTTTAGGCTTTTCCAGTCTGTAAAATTAGCTCAGAGATCCTTCTGCGCTTACTCCACTCCAATCTGAATGTCATTGTTATCGAGTCGGTCATCACGGACACACGTGGATGTCAATCTTTTTCCGTTTGGTTGCTAAGAAAAAGAAAAAAGGAAAAATGAGACTCGACTGAGTTTAGGGTCATTTTCAATTCTAGACTTCTAGGCAAGTACAGATTAAGATTTTGATTTAAGAAAAAAAAAAGGGAAGAATCCTTTATTTTTTCGGTTTGTTGGTTTGTTCTTTTCCTGCATTTCTTACTAGCCAAACGGAATAATTATTTCACCTTGGGTTTGTTACCAGCTATATTCAGATTCAGTTGTCAGGCAGTTCACTTCGAGTTGCTTCGAGTCTGATGCTTTGAAATGAAATGGAACTGATCATTATTACTTAATATTATTGCCCTTTATTGCAGGCTGGGATGATAGCAAAGTTCAATCCCTCTATGGAGGAGACAATCAAGGAAAAGGAATCACAGAACAAAGCATTGCCGATTCATCCATCTTCACAGGGTTCGTCGCCTCGCAGATCCATCAGCAGCCAGCTCCGAAGCTCGAAGACTTTTTTGGGGGCGGCGATTCGTCTTTAGTTCGATACTCCGATAATAGCCAAACGGAGACCCAGGACTCGTCCCTGACTCACATCTACGACCACCGCCACAACGGATCAGCCTACTTCAGCGACCACCAAGATTTCAGAACAATTAATCCTCCGGCAACGGCGGCGGGGTTCCAAGCGTTTTCTAACAACTCCGGCTCAGAAGTGGATGACTCGGCTTCTGTGGCTAGGACTCAAATCGCTTCTGGGGATTTTGCGGGTCAGTCCATTGAGTCGGGGAACGAGTTGTCCTTTTCGCAGCGCCCAACGGGTGCTCTGTCACTGGGTGTGAACGCTCACACCTCCGCCGAGAAGGCTCTGGTTTCTGTTGATTCGGAGAGTTCTAAGAAGATGAGTGATACATTTGGGCAGAGAACTTCGATTTACAGAGGAGTCACTCGGTAATTCTCTTCTATTTTATTTTATTTATTTATTTAGATAGCGTTTACAAGTCGAATTTATAGCAACTTTTAACATTTATTTGTTAAAAATTATTAGTTGTAATATTTGTTGCATTTAGTAAACTATTAGTAAGTTTGAGGGATTTTTTATTATTTTTGAGTGTTTAGTAAAAATTTTAATAATTATTAATAATTTTTAGTAGCATTTGATAATTTTTAATAATGTTTGATAATTTTAACGTGAACAAATTATTGTATTCAAGTGAAAAAAGGGTAAAAATTGATGTTTTGTTAAATATTTAAGAAATAATTTTTAATAATTTTTCGGTGAAAATTAAGATGCAAAATTGGGCCTCTAGTCCATTTTTTCTGAATTATTGATTGTGTGGGTGGAAATGGAGCGCAAAGACTGCATTTAACATTTATTTATTTGTATATGTAGCATTTAATATTTCCTTTATATATATATATATATATATGTATATATGTGTATGTATATACACTCTGGTAAGGAAAAAATGTTTTGGGTTGACGCAGACACAGATGGACGGGAAGATACGAAGCGCATCTATGGGACAACAGCTGTAGGAGGGAGGGCCAAGCCAGAAAGGGACGTCAAGGTTCTCTCTCTCTCTCTCTCTCTATCTATATATATATATATATATCATGTATAAGGTATATTTAAAGTGGTAAAAAATAAAATAAATTATGAGTTTAAAATTTATGTAATAAAATAAAAAATAAATAATTTTTAAAAATTATTAAAAATTTTAAAAAATTTACAGTAAAGTAAATTAAGAAGTCGTTGGGTTTGCTGAATTTCTCCAAAAAATTTTATAAATCTCTGTTAACTTTATATCACATTAACTTTTTCTCTCACTGCACACATTACAAACCCTCCCCAAGTCACAATTTATTTTAATTTATCTTACTTTTTTTTACTCCAAACAACCCCTAAATTAAACAGAACTAGAACTATAATTGTAGCGTGGCCTTTAGCTCAGTGGTTAAGAGTCTTTTCTGTCTGCTCATGACTCGAGTTCGAGTCTTCCCCCTCCCTTTAAAAAAAAAAAAAATTCACCTTTCAAAAAAAAAAAAAAACATTTTGCGTATACCAATGTATACAGAGGGTTGCATGCGATATTAATATGGCATCTGGGTTCAATTCCTTCCTGTCGAAAAAAAAAAATGCAGGCATTTATGAATGATTGATTGACTGAAATGTTTTTACAGGCTCCTGGTTTTCTTTTGCTTTCACTGATTTCACCGGCTTCCAGGCCGCCATTTTTCGTCTTTAGGTTGAATTTGCTGCCTCGGTCTACCTCTTTCGTTCTTTGGACCCCATTGCAGTTCCTTTCTTACGAAAATAAAGCAATTGTCCGAAAGTTTATCCATCCCTTTTGCCCTTCATTCTCGGGTTACAATCCTTGCACTGCCATCGTGGATGGTACATAGGTGATATATTTGTGTCTACCTACCTAGGTAAAATCAGAGCACGCTGGTGTCTGAAACCCTGTACTTTTTTTTCTCTCCTGGGTGAGTGTGTCTATTTATATTCCACGAATAGATTGTTACTCTAATTTATTTTTTTATTAAATAAAATTACGTAATTATTCTCACTCTTTTAATGAGATTATGTTGTATAATTTTAATACCATAAATACTCTTCTACAAAAATAAAGATAATTGTGGCATTGGTTGATTTGTCAAAAATCAATAAAAATCTCTAAAAAGTTCTGAAAATCTCTAAAACTCTCTAACATATTTTGGTCACCTTGTATTTCATGAAATCTCTATAAATTTCTATATATATCTATATATCTCAACAAATTTTTATAAATCCCAATGCATTTTTTATGAACTCCAATAATTTTTTCATCAACCCTGATAATTTTTTAACAAATTTCAACAAATTTGACATAAATCCGTGTGAATGGATTGAAAAAATCATGGGAGTGGTTTTTTCTCCTTTTTTAACGCAGAAGTAAAAAAGTGTAACAACTTTAAAAAAATTCGGACATAATTCCATCAGAACGGGCCCAAAAAATTGTTCCTATGGTTTCTTTCTCCAACTTTTTATTACAAAAATTCAAAAGTTACACTATTCATCTTCAAAAAATATGATTTGAGTTAGAAATACCAACATTTTTTTTTTCTTCGTGTTTTTTACTACTTCAAACGCTATCTATGTAATTTTATGTAATAAAAAGTGAAATAGAATGTAAGAATTTATTTGTAAAGTCCGAATAGGCTCACTTTTTATTTTTTTGCTTTTGCTTTTACTTTACCAGGCCAGTGTCTGTCAATACAATCGGTTTGACCAAGTCACTGAAGTGAAGTTTAAAAGGCAGATTCCACTATTTTTATGAGAACCTACTGCGTGTGGATTTTTAATCCAGTTTTCCTTTGTGGAAAACAGATAATAAAGAGAGACAGACTGCTTTCTTCCAGAAATGTTTTCTTATTTTTTAATAGCCCCTTTTTAGGAAAAAACAGTAAATTGTTTTTGAATTCTCAAAAACTATTTTTTTTTTTCATTTAGAAACTGTAAAATTACGGAATGGATTTCTGTTTTCAAAATTGTCAGCAAAAAACTTAGGTTAATAGAAAACATTGAATTTTTGGCAACACATCTGCAGATTAAAATGGTTATGATGTGGGTACTGCAGCTTTTAGCTCATCGTTATGTACGTATCAATGTTAGTTGAAACATGGATGGTTTCGGTATATAAAATAAAAATAAGGATGTTGTATGATAGTATTTTGAAATGTGGTAGCCTTTTTGTAGAGTCTTCACATATGTTAAGAAAATTTGGTATATTAGTGACTCATTTAGAAATAATTATAATAAGGCTCCGTTTGGCATCGGTAGTCATTAGTCAATTGGTTAATTCAACAGTGCTTGGTCAAATTTATCCTCTTACATTTTAACCTTCTTTTACACTTTCAAGAGTAAAAATGTCAAATTAACAAAAACAAGTTAGCCATATAAAAAAAAAGTCACTTTTTTTTCTTTTCCAAACACAAATTTAGTTAGTTAAAAAAAAGTTAGCTAAATTTGTTCCCAAACCAAGCCTAATTCTAAGAAATTGAAAAAAAAGCTAGCTAAATTTGTTTTCAAACCAAGCTTAATTCTAAGAAATTGGACAATGTGGATGTTCGTGAAACTGTGCGTACTTTATGTTCGATATAAATCTTTTTTTATAATAAAAGCTTAACATAGGTACAGTATTTCTAGATCGTTAAATTTAATGTACTAAAATGTAAGTACACCATGTTTTGAAATACACGTACAAAAATTTGGATTGCAGGGATAGTAGTGATTTTTAATAACTATAGTACATAGAATAAACAGTTAAGAATTAATAGAAAATGAAGTATGTAAAACTAAACTAGGAGTACTGCGCTATAAAAATCTTTTTGGTACAATCTTAGATTCACATTTATGTGATCATATAAAACACCCTCATGGGCCTCCAAATGCACATGCACTAAACCTCTATTCTGTTCACTTTGCTTTGTTTAGTTAATTAATTTCATTCGCGGAAATCTTTGACTTACCTTACCATCTAATGTGAAATGTTTCTGCCACTGTTGCATGAAATGTGAAACTCCGGATCTTTGGCTGTCACACTGAACAATACACAATTCTTTCTGCAGTGTATCTGGGTAAAGAATTTACTTCTTCACTTTTACTTAAAGAGTTCTATTTTGAGCTTCGTATTGATGTAAACAACTTATATACGGCACTAATTGTAATGAACTTGTTTAAAATATCAGGTGGATATGACAAGGAAGAAAAGGCAGCCAGGGCTTATGATTTGGCAGCATTGAAGTACTGGGGTCCTACTGCAACTACAAACTTCGCTGTAACATATTGCGCCCTTCTTGCTTCTAATGTCATTTAATTAGTTGATAATTCCTTTCTTACTGCTTGTGATGCGTTCATCATGAGAAAGAATATAAATTTAGAACTAAAGAAAATGATCATCTTGTCTTCTTAGGTTTCGACTTATACTAAAGAACTCGATGAGATGAAGCATGTAACTAAGCAAGAATTCATTGCCTCGTTGAGGAGGTCTGCTGACCCCAACTGTTCCATCGTGTCTACTGTCCTTTTTTTTTTTTTTTTTCTATTTTTCTTATTCAACTTCATTTTTAATTTATGTAAAATTGTATCTTGGATACTTTCCTGCTGCCAAGTAATTTATCTCCAAACTTCTCAGGAAAAGTAGTGGATTTTCAAGGGGAGCTTCTATCTATCGGGGCGTGACAAGGTTTCAAACCTCAATCAGCCTATGCTCAAAACATGTTTTGACATTTTCAATGGTAATGTATCTAACATTGAGAACTAATCATGCTTTGCAGGCATCATCAACAGGGCCGTTGGCAAGCAAGGATAGGCCGTGTTGCAGGAAACAAAGATCTATACCTTGGGACATTTGGTAATTAATACGCTTTTATTTCGTCCTGTTGCGTGATTCACTGCTATTATAAGAGTGATCATGACAAGGTTGGCATAGTCCTACTGGTATGGAGAATCATTGGAAATGGATTGGTTCTCAAAAATTAATTTTCCCATAAGAGAGAACGATGTTTTCTGTACAAACCAACCATGTTTCATTATGGGGTCTAAGGAAAATCAAATTTACGCAGTCTTTCCTTCAAGCAGATAAGTGTTTCCATTGCCTGAATTGTCTCTCTTTGTTATTATTATATATCTTCATGGAACCCTTACTAGGATATCTATGGGTACTTAAACTTGGACACAATGAATTCTTTCAGCAACCGAAGAGGAAGCAGCAGAAGCGTATGACATAGCAGCAATAAAGTTCAGGGGTCTGAATGCAGTGACCAATTTCGAGATGAGCCGGTACGACGTCGATGCCATCATGAATAGTTCTCTTCCTGTTGGGGGAGGATCTGCAAAGAAGATGAAGGTCGAGCAGAAGCCATCCCTGGACTACGACTGCCAACTGCTACCCCAAAGCAGCGGCGCTAGCATCAACTTTTCGACAATTCAGCCACCCCCTGCTGTCCCTTGCGGAATACCGTTTGATGCCGCCACCACCCGTTATCACCACCACAACCTCTACCATCACCAACTCACTTCGTATAACAACGGTGGCGGTGGCACTTCTGATATGCCGGGCTCTGCATCCGCTGCCTCCATGGTAAATCCGATGACGTTGTTGCCGGCACCGACTGAGTTTTTCGTTTGGCCGCACCAATCCTATTAGCTTTTTTAGATGCCTAGATAGTTTTCGATTTAGCTGGATGATGTTAACTGTTTGCTTTTTGTATTGGCTAATTCTAAAAAGCTGACATCGTCGGACCAAGTAAAAAATTTTAGCACAGAACTTTGACAATAGCATATAAAGGCTCCGATTGGTGCAGTAAAAATTAACGGAAAAATAGTAAAAATATGATTTGAGAAATTTTTTAATGTTTGACATGCAACTAGCAAATTACATTTTTTAGTGGAATTTTTTGACCTTTGCGTTAATTTTTTGAAGAAAATTTGTCTAAACGATTTTTTTGGTTTCATTGAAATGATTTTATGTTAGAGTTTTTTGAAAGTGATTAAAAAGTTTTTAAGATTTGTAAAAAAGATTTTAGGGTTTGTGAAATGTTATAAGAGTTTGTAAAAATTTGTTGGAATATAAAGATGTATTTAGCATAAAAAGGGTTTGTTTGGTGCGTAAACGATGAAATACAATGAAAAATGTGATTTGAGAAATTTGTTGGTGTTTGGCGCGTAATTATTAAATTATATTTTTCAGTGAAATGTTTTAATTTTTATATTAGCTTTTTGAAAAAAAAAATCATCTAAATGATTTTTTTTATTCGGATTAAATGGTTTTATGTTAAAATTTATTAAAAGATGTTAAAAAATTTTTGAGATTTGTAAAAAAAATTATTGGGGTTTATAAAAAATTTATTAATGTTTATAAAAATTTATTGAGATATATAGTTATATATAAATTTATAGAAATGTTACGAAGTACAGGGAGCACAAAATGCGATAAGGAATTTTAAAGATTTCACCACAAAATGTGATAAAGTATTTTAAAGATTTCATCAGAGGTTTTTGAAGATTTTTAATGTTTTTTTAGAGTTTTTTTTTTTTTTTTTATTGTAACAAACGGACCGGAACATTCTTATCTCCTTGAGTAGTTTTTCTGTAAGTAGCTTTTTTCTTCAAAAAGGTCAATGACATGTATGAGGAGTGGGCATGGATTGGGGGGCCGCTCCATCCTTTTGGAGAAGTTTTCTGGAACTTTATCCAGTTTTGCTTTGGTTGGAGTGGCTGCTGCGCCTATTTGCTTATGATTATGGTACAAGTGCTAATTTTAAAACACAGAGGCACAGGATGCTGCTTCTTTCGATGTTTCATTGTGTTCTCCTCTCCTATCATATCCTGTTGACGGCTTGCATGTGAGTTTGAGGGCAATTGTTTTCAGATACTTGTTGGAAAAAGAAAAATAAAAAATTAAAAAAAAAAAAGGAAAAAAGAAACTGCAGATTGGGAAGAACTGAGTGAGAGTAGACTCCTTGCTAGAGGATTTTGAGCCTCATTTTGAGTTTGTTTTCCCTGAAGAAGGCCTGAGTAGACTCCCCGCTCCTAGAGGATTTTGAACCTCATTTTGAGGTTGCTTTCCCCCTGAAACAACTCTTCTTTATCTCATCAATTCCAATGTTTGGAGTGTCAAATTGTTTAAAAATTTTGCAATTTTTTTTATTTTCTTTTTCAAAATTTTTTGACTTTTTCAATGCCAAAAATATTCATTTTTTAGCTCTTTTTTTTTAATTTTTACTAACTTTTTTAATTTTTAATTTTTTTTTAACTTTTACTAATTTTTTTTTCTATTTTAGGTGTGTTTAGACCACCAAAAGGTTAGGAGAAATTGATAAAAGTTGTAGTTTCATAATTCGTGTAGTGAGATAAAAAATTAGTAATTTTAGAAATTTTTATTTTTTTTAATAAATTTTAGAGCTTCAAAAAGAACTTTTTTTTTTAACTTTTATTAATTTTTACTAATTTTTTCTAATTTTGTATAGATTTTTTCAAATTTTTTTTATACTTTTCGAATAGCTGGTTTAGCTCGTCATGCATAGGTTAAGAACCCCCCATTAAATACTAATACCATTCAAATCAACATTTTATTTGTTCTACTAAATACTCAACAGCTATAAATTTGATAATTTTTTTTAATTTTTTTGACAAAATTTGAGATTCAAAGCAGGGCCTAGGCCCGGAACATGACAAGTACCAAGTTTTCCCAGATTCGAGCAATGATTTAATGCCATTCAAGCATGGTGCTCAAGTTCAGATTTTTTTGTATGTCAAGTGAATGCATCTCATTAGGACCCCAAACTTTTCCCTTGTTTGGTGTTTGGCAGCACCATTAAAAATTGTTAAAAAGTCTTTTAACTTCTCTCCAAACAACTAAAAGTTCTTAAAATTTTTTTTTGAAAGTTATTAGAGATTAAATTTTTTTTTTTTACTAAAAACACTAAAAGTTTTAATTACTAAGGTGGCATTTGGTTTAATTTTTTATTTTCTGTTTTCAATTTTTTGTTATATGCTCAAAATAAGGAAATAAAAAATTCCTTATTTTGAGATTTTTTTTGTTCCAAGTTGAAAAAGCTCAAAATGACTTTTGGCCATTTTTCATTTTATGTGTAAACTCATTTTCTGTTTTTTAAAACAAAATTTCAAAATACAAGTGACCAAATGCGTTGTACTTCTTTTCCCTGTTTTTTAAAATGACAAAATGGCAAATGTACTTAAAACAGAAAATTAAAAATAAAAACAAAAAACAAAAAATAAAAAAATAGAAAAATAAACCAAATGAGTCCCAAAAATTCTTAAAAGTTTCAATTTTTTTTTTTTTTTTTTTTTTTTTTTTTGTGGAACGGAACGGGCCTTAAATTATACTGATGTAGTACACTTTGGTTGGGCTTGATTACTGTAATGTGGGAGTATGGTATAATTTTCCCTCTTGGAGAAGTAGCAGAGTTGTTAATTTTGTCACCCCATTTAAGACATTCACGTCAATTTCTTAAACAAATCTGTTACATTATTTCAGAAAAAAATATCATTTTTTTTTTTTTTACTTTAAAAAATTTTTAAATTATTTTTTCCCGTATTCAAATATTTTTTTTTATATTAAGAGATTTTTCCTTTTTATTTTTCTTTTTAAAAAATTAATATATTTTGTATTAAAATAGTTGAAATGATGAACCATCCTTACGTAGAGAAGTTCCGCAGATGCTGCATAGGGCCATTTGGAGGCTCAAAAATTAAAAAAAAAAAATTAAAAGTTATATTTTAACTTTTGGCGCATTTGGTAGAATAACAATTTTTTTTAATTTTTTAATTTGTTACAGTAAAAAATAAAACAAAAAGTTACCATTTTTTTTATTTACTACAGTAAAAAGCATACCAAACATACAAAAAGTTACCACTTTTTGATTTGCTACAATAAAAAATTTATTAAATACCTAAAAGTTGTAAAAAAATGCTAAAAAATACATTTTATTCCACCAAATACACAAAAAAATGTAACTAAAAAAATACAAAAAATTACCGAAAGTTTCACTTTTTTTCTTATTTTTGAACCTTCAAACGACCTCATACTTTAGAGGGAGTTTTAGGGAGGAGATGAAAATATTTTAAAAAGGCTTTAGGGAAGGTAGTGAAAAAAAAAAAAATCCCCAGTGCGAGGAATTTCCTTGCCCCAAGTTTAGCAAAACCAAACTCGTGTAATTTAGAGGACCCAAAAACAATGCATGGACAATGACGACGCAATAAATTTGTTTGTCAACCAAATCACATTCAGCTGTCTCTCACGAAATATCGATAGAATTTGTCTGAAAATACCAATATGGTAACTGGCAAAGAACTTCCGACAATTAAGTCCGTAAAGAATTCTTAAGCAATTTTGGCAAAGTTTTGATTTAGTTCAAAGTACCATACCTCAGGAAGTCGGTGATGTCCTCCTTCTTATATGATGTTCCATCATGGAATCAGGAGAATATTCACTATTAGTCTGCTCCCATTATGGGAATGGATATCTCCACGTTTATCACAAAATGAATCTCGCGATCCTTGCTTTCTGTTATGAGTCATACTACCGCCATTCATTTAGTGGGAATCTACAGATTATTAGGCGAGAATCCTGCCAAGCGCTTCACGGCCATACGCCATGGCCCCCTCGAGACAATCGAGCCTCCCACCTTCACTTGGGATCTATCATCAAGGGTTATCAACCAGAAAGCTCTAATTAAGATTACCTGATCAGGATATTCTTAGCCAATTATTAGGGGATCAGGAATTATATCCCATCAATATGTATTTGCTTCCCAATTGATGTAAGTAATTGGACTGTAGCTAGGAATCTCGCTAATTGCCTCATGGGAGAATGCTTCAATATGCCTGAGGGCTTCCTTGCCATCTATGCTTGTTCGAAGTTTTGTTAGGAGTATCTCGAGCAGAATGTTCCTAACAATGGTCTCGTTCTATTTGGAAACCTTTGGATGATCGTCCAGGGGTATTGTATATTTTCTCATCAGATAAGTTCTAAATCGTAGGTGAAATAAGTGTAATAAAATGGAATGACTTATTGATGCAGGGAATTTTCATGAGCCTTGTATGCCAATCTAAAACACACAAAGAAACACAGTAATAAGATAAAATAATCTTTGAAAAATTATATTATTGATCAAAAGCTCCTCAAAACCATAGGTTTACAATGCCTAAATAGAAACTTTAATTAGAAAATAAGAAATTAATAATATAAAATATAGAAACTAAATTTTTTCTACGGTTGGAATATTCTAACTTGATGCTTAAATAAAATAAAATATTCTAAAACTAATTCTAGTAAAATAAAATTAACAGCTAAATATAATTTTTTATGAGTATCCAAAACAAAGTAGGAAACTTCCATAATACAATCTTACTGCGATCTTCACACTGCATCATTCTTCCCTTATTGGAAAAAATTCATTCTCGAATTCGGACCTTCATACTTTATTAATTTTTTAGTATGGAGATATTAAACCATAAAAGAAAATAATTTTTCACAAAAATATTGATTAAAGTCTTCAAAATTTTCTTCAATTGTATTATCGATGAATCTTTATAAAATCCATTTAAAAATGGATCATTGTAATAAGAATATATATCCTAATTATTTGTTTTTCGTAAGTACTTTCGATTTCAAAAATTTCTTCTTCAACTGATAAAATTTTCCTTCGCGGCTCTTCATCTTGAAGTTGATTTTGATCATGAAATATATTGTTATGTGACCCATTTTCTAAATTCATAGAAGTAGACATTGACAATATATCATCATCGTACTTATCATATATTGGAAGTGAATTGTAATATACTTAAGGTTCAACAACTTGAATACAATCTTTTGAATCTTCAATCGTTTAGGTTTCTTCATAAAAAAATTGGTTGTTTACTCAAATTAATAATTGAATCAAAAATCATGGTTGGGATGAATGGAAACACCTCTGGTTTCAACTCCATAGAACTCTGGAACTTCAGTTTTCATCCCAAATTCCTATTGATAATAATCATGATTGTTTATCATAACTTTCAGATTCCATCTTCCCTTAGGCTGGTAATCAAAGAAAAGGTTAGTGGTTTCGTCCTCTGATGCCTCCTCCTTCAAAACATGATTCATTGGACTATAGCAAGATTGATGTTCAATAGGAAACGCAGCAATCTTTAAGAAAGTCCACCCAGTACTTCCTTCAACTGATCAAAGCGTTGCTCTATTTTTCCGGTCCGTTCCTTCATGTTTACATCACGGCCAACATCATCGCGATCATATACATTCTCGATGATAGCAGTTCGAATAGTGCCTCTACAACCTTTTCCTGCAATTCCACCATGTTATATGATCAGCCTAATGCTTTAATATCAACTGATGTAGGGAATTTTCGTGAATCTTATATGCTAATTCAAAATACACAAAAAACACAATAATAAGACAAAATAATCTCTAGAAAATTATATTATTGATCAAAAGCCGCTCAAATGCATAGATTTACAATGCCTAGCTAAAAACCCTAACTAGAAAATAAGAAATTGAATAATATAAAATATAAAAACTAAATTATTTTCACAGTTAGAATATTCTAGCTTGATACTTAAGCAAAATAAAATATTCTAAAACTAATTATAAATGAAATAAAATTAACAGCTAAATATAATTTTTAACGAGTATTCAGAACAAAATAAGAAACTTACATAATATAATCTTATTATCATTTTCACACTGCATCACTTATTTTTTTAGTTTGTCAAATCATAACAAATCTTTAAAGTTTAAACGTAGATCAAGTGAAATACACTATTAAAGTTAATTTGATAGAAAATCTACTTTATTGGTAAGTCTTTCTTATATTAAAGAGTTATTTTGCACCACAAAAAAATTTTAAAAAATGTAATTTTGCACTTATGAGTAACATATGACATTTTAGTTATTAGTTAAGTGTTTGATAAAAATTTTAAAAATTAGAAAAAGTTGAATAAAGTTGATAAAAGTTGAAAAATATTAAAGAAATTTGATAAAAATTGGAGAAAGTTAGTAAGAATTAATTTTGTGTTTGGTTGAGAAAGTTGAAGAAAATTTATAAAAGTTGGTGTTTTTTGGTTTTTTTCTTTTTTGGTGAGCGAAACAGTCTTAAAAAATAATCAAAATTGTATTAAAATTTTTATTTTCAAAATTGTTTAATAAATTTTTTTTTTTCAAAATGTCTTTTTTGGTAAGTAAAAAGAAAAAATGTTATAACATTCCACGCATCTCTCACAATAAATAGTGCATCGTAAAGTGTAAGATGCTAAACCTGGAGTGGTAATATAATTTCTCTTTTTATAATTTAAATGATAAATTACATATATTTTATTTCAATATTTGGATAGTTAAATTAACTTACTTTATTTTGAAATATTATTAGCATCAACCTGATCTGTTAAATTAACTATTAAAATTTAACAAAAAATGTCAAAATAACAAAATTTTAAATACTTTTCTAATTTTACTTTTTCTTTTATCACATATTCATCAATTTTTTTTATAAAAGTCCCCAAAAACAAGTAAAAGTAAATAATATTCGTGAACTTTTATGAAAAAAAAAACAAATATATCGGACAAGAAGTGTTAAAATATGAAAAATACTTAAAATTTTGATTTTTTTGATATTTTCTGTAAAATTTTAATTGTTTATTTAACATAAGATAGCCAATATTAACAATATTTTTAAATAAAAGAGAAAATGTAATTTTTAATTGTTGAGGGATGATAAATGTAAACTTTTTAATGGTGAAGGAAAATGAGTGTAATTTATCCTAATTTAAAAAGATTTAACAATTAATTGATTTTAAATATTAAAATTAACATTTATTAACCTCTCCCTCTTCCCTATACCTCTGTAAACTTCTAGCGGGAATAAGGTTCTGTGTGAGTTTAAGAAAGAAAAAAAAAAAGTTAGAAGAGAAAAAAAAATAGTAATATTTTCTTTCTATTTGTTTGAGATTTAGGAAAGAAAAGATATTAATTTTTTTTTCTTTTTATTTGTGAGTTAAAAAAAAATAAAAGAAAAAAAATGTATATTTTTATTTTATCATTAAATCCTTTTAAGAGTTAGAGGATTATCAATTTATTTATTTTTAAAATATGTTTGTATTTTTTTTGGCTATATTTTAATTTATGAATAAATTTGTCATTTTAAAAGTTTAATTAATTGAGTTTTCTCTTCTCTCCGTCTTTTTCTTACTTTTAAAAATATGAAATTTTTATAATTTTAATACTCAATTTCTTTCCATTTCTTTCTTTTTTTTTTTATTTTTTAAAAAATTTACAAACAAATAAAAAATTTTAAAATCTTTTCTTTTACTTTCTTTTATTTTCATTTCACTCTATCCAAACAGATTGTAAAAGAGTAAGGAGTCCGAAAAGAAAAATTACGATAAGTGCACAATAAAAATTGGAGTGTTAAAACAACGCGTTTTGAAGCTTACAACAAAGCCCAGAGCTTGAATCAACTTGTATCACAATCGATCACATATTCGAGAACCCAAGCCCATTCTATGCCTCCAAGGCTTCCAGCACAACTGCAATACCAAACGAGCCGGGTCCAAGGCATTCGACTCTCCGTCCCTAACTATTCTTCTATACCAAACGTTCTAAACCTTCACGACCCGGGACCGAACCGGGTTCAACCCGGATAGCGCCCTGGAACGCCTTCCTGGCTTCTTCTCTCATCCCCTTCATCTCGTAACACTGACCCAACAAACAGTACGCCTTGGCGTTGTCGGAGCACAGCCTCACCGCCTCCACCAGGTCCGCCACGGCGGAATCGACCCTCCTCCTCCGGTTCAGCGCCACTTGAATCTCCGCCCTCTTGAACAGCGCGTCCCCCCTCTCCCTCTCCGACAGCGACTTCACGGCCGGCGGAGACAGCGCCGCGTCGAGCGATCTGAGGGCGGAGGACTTGTGACCCGCCAGATCGAGGGCCAGGGCTTTCAGGATGTGAGCCGCGGCGTCCCGGGGATCCAGCGATAGGGCCTTATCGGCCTCGCTGGCGGCGTCCTTGGCGAGATTGAGGGAGGTGGTGCGGTTGCGGGTGGATCGGGCTCGCGCCAAGAGCTGCGCCCCCTGGACGAAGTGGCGATTGGCCTGTGCGGTGGTTCGGCCCCTGGTTCGGAGCCTGGTTAGGGTTTTCTTGGGGAAGTTGTGCATCACGAAGAACATGCCTAGGGTTAGCAAGACGATGGCCAATTGTAGCAGCATCTCTGTCCCCATCACTCCTTTTTTTTATCTCTCTATGATAACCGCGATGAGGTTTAGGGAGGCGATTTTGACGATGAAGATGAAGATGAAGACGACGATGTTGGGTCGATTTTACATTTACATTTTAAGCCCCTGCTGTTGATGGACGTTGATGGGACAATTAATGATTTGAATGCATGACAAGCGAACCGGAAAAATAACCCGGTTAAAATAACCGGTTTAAAGTGTTGATGGGTCCAAATTCCTCCATCAAAGTCGGAGCTGAGCTTTAAGAAAGACGCGGAGTTATCAATGAACTGAGGTTAAGGGGTGGGACGGAATAGGTTCGATGCATTTACGTGCCGTCGATTTTAAAATAGTAATTAATTATTTAAAAAATATGATAATTTATATAATTTACATTGATTATATGATGATGGATCATAATTAGTTAAAATTTACATTTCTCATGCAGCGGATAATGTACTATATCGTACTTACTACGAATCTTAAGCGGTGAGTGTCACTGCAGAATTTGCGCGGTGAGTACGAGGTTGAAAAAATTGATGCAAATTTGTAAAAATTTTAGTTTCATAGCTTACGCAGAAAGTGAAAATTTTAGGTAGTATTTAGTTTTTTTTTTAATTTCTTATTTTATGTTTTAATAATCTCAAAATAAGAAAATAAAAAATATTTTTTTTATTATTTTGAAAATTTTCTTGTTTTTGGTTAAAAACATTCAAAATAACTTTTTATTATTTTTTTATGTATAAGTTTATTTTTTATTTTTTAAATAAATTTTAAAAATATAAATGATCAAATGCGTTTTAAATTATTTTTCTTATTTGTGGAAACGTAAAATGGAAAATGAATTCAAAATAGAAAAGAACAAACAAAAACAAAAAAAAAAAAAAATCAAATAAACCCTTAAATTTTATAATTTGTAGAACTTTATATTGAACCAAAGGCACTCGTGATATGTTAAAATCATTCTTTTATAAATTAGTTTTGATTTTTGAAATAGAACTATGTTGCATAAATTTAGAGTTGCATCCAAAACTTCAAAAAATGAGTGTCAAGAAACTCAAATTTTAATTCTAATTTTACTTAAAATATTTTAATTAAGTTTTTGAAAATGTGATGAGAGACTCTTTTTAGTGACTTTTGATACATCTATGCAAACAGAGGAATGTAAAATTTATTTCTTTATTATAAATTTATTTTTTACTTATTTAGGGATTAATTCTGTCAATGATAATGGCTCCGTTTGGAGTTCTCCAAAATAAAATAAAATCCTATAAATCTCTATAAACACGAATTATAAGACAGTAAAATTTAAATTCTTCACTTACTGCACGAATTACGAGATATTTACTTTTACAATTTTATTTTATTTTATACACTTTTATACAACTCCAAGCACACCCATATAACTGGAATTTATTTATTTAGTTTTTAGGGCTTTATATATATTGAATGGTTAGCATTAATTGATTGAAGATTTGAATTAAAAAATAATAATTATTTTAAGTGGGAAAATTTAGATGTAAGATTTAACTAAGCTAATTTAATGTGATGAAATACACACATTAAATTCAACAGTGTATATTTTTTCATTGTTGAACTCATAAACCCATAAGCTGCATGAAGAATTATTAGCGTCCATATTGAGAATCTAATAATAAAAGTAACTTCTATATTAGACAACAAAATAAATAAAACAAAATTTAAACACATCTCAAACTCTGTTCAAATTCTTTTAGATAGAACTTAAATAATTTATTACTCCAAGTAGTTTGGAATTTCGTTATCAGTGCATTTATCAACGTTGAGAAGAGAGAAACTCAGAGTTAGAAGTAGATACGAAAGATATGCTTAGTTCGCTAAAAATTATTGAAAAACTCTTAAAATTTTTAAAAGTTATTCATTTTTTTATTTTATTACATGAATTACGAACTTATAAATTATCTCATTTTATCTAACTTTTTGTTAGTCCAAACGCACCCGAAAATGAAAGCAAGGTCATACTTGCAATGAACATGGGCCCTTAATACATAGGTACTGTTCGAGTTATTTAAGAAATTAATTAGAATGAATCAATCAAAAACAAATAAAATAAAGAAATTAGATGAATACACCAAGAGGGTTATGTACTCTCCCCCCCCCCAAAAAAAAAAAACTTTAGGAAGGTTCATTTTCACTGGCTCTAGCCAGATGCCAGAGCCCAAAAATAATAATAATAATAATAAATTAAAGAAAAAAGCACAAAAAAATCTTGCATTCAAAAGTGGAAAAACCCGCAAAAGGGATTTTAATTCTGAATTTGTTGTCTTTCTCTATATTTTCTTTAGGTAATTATACTTTTATCTACCTGTAATTTAATCCTCTAGGTAAAATTAAATTATGCATGTTACTCTCAAAATTTGAAGTGAAGTACTAAATAATAAATTATACAAGCAAGTGATAGTTATTTGCCATACAATCCTCTAATTTTCTCTGCTTAATAATGAGCCTTAAATTACCAAAATATCCATTAGAAAATCAATAAAGTGGCGCAAAATAAAATTACAAAACTTCTTTTAGAGGCATTTTGGTGATTTAATAGTATCATTATCTTGTGAGAAAGAATATAACATTAAATTTAACAAATATCATCCATTTCACACTCGTGGTTTATCTAAACATTTACAAGACCCAAAAAAAAAAAAAATTGTAACGCACAGAGAGAACCAAGTTTCTATGCTTGGTTTTTACAATACATTATAGCTGGTGACCTATCAATTTTATTTCATCAAAAGCCACACACCAGGACCCAGGGGATACACCATGCACAAATTGATTTATTTCTCCCCCCACCCCCCTCTCTCTCTCTTTCTCTCGCTTCATCATTTTTAAAATAACACCAAGATTCCCAACTGCAAGCAGGTTGAAAATTTGAGAGCAGGCATTTCTACTCCAAAATAAGCTGCCGATGGCGATCAAGATCGTTGAGATAACTTGTAGAAGTGTAGTCTTCCACATCACAAAATAGGAGTCCTCTCCCTCCTAGAGATTTCTCCCTCAAATCTATTTGTCTCCCCTCTCCTCTCAATAGCTCCACAACCTGCAATCCAAAAAGTAAAACTCTCCTGTTAATCTCGTGACTTGTAAAAACTTATTTTATTTTTTATCTCTTTTTTAATTTTTTTTGGCTCAATAAAAGGGTGGTAAAGGGCAACTAGCGTAACAACCCATTGGATGTGAGCATAGTTTTTTCACCCGCTATCGAGTTCTCGGTTTGAGCCAGAGCAACTGACCGAAAAGTTTGAGCCCATCAACAGAGTCCCACCAAAGTGCGAGCAGAACAAAAACTCTTCTCAACATCGTCTGGTTCAAGTAACCACTACTTCAAGTGAATTTGAACTTACGACCATTGAGAGAAGAGTGAAGAATCTAAGCCTATCTATTTTGCCAACTTGACTAGGTTGAATATATAAGGTGTGTTTCGAACTCTACGTAGCTCTAGCAATCTCTATAAAATTTAAAACTTTTATATATTGTACGAATTACGAGACTACAATTTTTACAAATTGATACTAATTTTTATAACTTTAAACAACTCCATAAAGAAGATATCTAAAGTAGGAGTTTCATACCCGGTCCATCCCTGGACGCATGTTGGGCAAGTGATGAAGGCAGGCCAATGCTGTCGACATTGCTCGTTTCATTTCACCAATATTATACGCATCTCCCAGGCGAGGATCTGCTATTTCCTTGATTTTGTTGTTCTCCAGCAGTGGTTTTGCCTATAAATGTGAAAGTTTAAGGTAGCGTTAACAGATTCGTAATGGAAAACGAGACAGTAGAGACTTGAAAAGACGAAGGCATCAATGATTTCTGATAAATCCTGTAAAATTACTTAAATGATCCATGGTAAATTTTGGTAAAGTGAAGAAATTGAAAGAGTTTGGTAATCTAGTCATACCCACATCACTAGGCTTTGTTGACATGAATCAACTGCACGACGACCAGTAATAAGCTCCAGTAATAGAACTCCAAATGCAAATACGTCAGTCTTCTCATTGACAATTCCATGCATGAAATACTCAGGAGCCATATATCTGAACAGCTCAAAGTTATATAGTAGGTAGATCAGCCAACAATTAATACGATATGAAAATAACAACTGAAGCTGCTCTGAGTTACCCGAAAGTCCCTTCGATTGGATGGACAACATGCTGAAGGCATTTTTCTGGCAGCCATTTTGCCAGCCCAAAGTCAGATATCTAGCACAGCATCAATTATTTCAGAGATTTAATTTCATTTATAGCAAGAATTGTACGTTGATGTGAAGATGAATCATATAGGAAAATAGAGAAGACCTGAGGTTCATAATCATCCGTGAGCAATATGTTTGAGGCCGTGACGTCTCTGTGGATTATGCGCCTTTGGCATTCACAATGGAGATATTTCAATCCTTTAGCTACCCCACGAGCCACCTTCAACCTTTTATTCCATTCTAGACTCTCCTTCGAACCTGAAATCCTGATGCTCTCTTGTTCAGTCAAATTAAGCGGGTGATATTCAATACTACTAACATTGCATGCCATGAGAATTTTTAAATAGATAACATTATCCACATCAGCTTCTGCAAAACCACTTTTTTTTCTTCAAAACAGAGAGAGATGAAGCATTTAAAAGCTCACATTAGCATCTCTACCCATATATTGTAGAAAATTATCGAAAGAAACTTATATAAGGAAGAGCTGATGCAGATTGCAACTAAGAGGAAAAAGGAAATAGAACGTTGAAAATAGGGAACTAGTGGGGGCACCGTGTATCACAGAAGCGAGGCTGCCCTGGGGCAAATATTGGAGGACAAGGTGCAAACCGCCGTCGGCACTGAACCCAATCAATTTAGCAGCATTTGGGTGGTTGATGTGAGCGATCACCCCAAGCTCGGACAAGAAATCACGCACTCTATTCTCATCGCCCTTCCCCATCTTCGTTATTCGCTTCACTGCAACAACTTGGCCGCTGGGTAAGGACCCCTTGTACACTTCAGCATGACCCCCTTTCCCAATCAAGTTCTCTATCAAAATTCAATGCACAAACAGAAACATAGGACTTAGCATATAACAACGTTGCAAGAGAAAGTTCGTTGATACAAACAATTATCTTAACATAGGCAGCTTCAGCTTGCCTATAGACTCATTACTGCTAGAAATCTTCATGCTACCAAAACCCTTTAGATTTTCCAATTAAGCTAGTCAAATAGTCAAGCCTGTTGGGCCAGGAAATTAAATCACACAATTAACATAATATTTTTACGTGCTTCGGCAATTTTCTACAAGAAATTCACTAAATGAATCAAACTTGAGAAATTACAGAGGAAAAACTTCACCCTAATTCTCAAACTCTCTCTGTATTTTCTCCTCTCTCACGGCTCTTCTCTCTTCTGGCCACACCCCTCTCTCTCTCTCTCTCTCTCTCACACAATTTATTCTTGTCACACCCACACACCAATCACGCCATAGACAATCGTGTTTGGACTACTACACTCTTAGTCATTCCCGATAATTCCATCCACTTGAGATCGACAACTCAAGTTACTCAACAAATCACAGGTCCCAGAATCACTTTCCTATCCGGTTGGTTTGATTCCTTGCATTGCTGAGAAAGATAGCTCTTCAAACAAAGACAAACGAGGGCGGCTTTGAATATTCTTTTAGGTTGACATTCAAACAGGGAAGGTATATAGATAACGAAATTAATTGAACCCTGATGTTAACTACCTTTTGACGCAAGTAGATAGGGAATAAATTAATAAGTAATACTATATTTTCTATGCCAATAAATCAAGTAAATTTTGATTGAAATTAGAAGAAAAAGAATCTCAGTGATGGTAAATGAAGCTCTACAAAGAAGCGACTCAAAATTGTGATGGGGCCAAAATGCCTGTGAATAAAAACAGAGCAGTCTAAAACAAAATGAGAAAATTTTCAGGGAAGTTGCTCAAATACTCGCTCTTACCAGAGCAGAAATTGTCAGTAGCAGCGGCAATTTCGGCATCACTAAAGTTCCGCCACGTGGGCTTCGGCGCCACCGTGTCGCCGTCGTCAGTTTCGTGATTCACAACATGGGGCCAACATATCTTCCTTCTCAAATTCTTTCTCGAAATCTCGTACCCTGACAACAGTGGAATAGTCGAGAGCCGTTTCACCGTCTTCCACTTATCGTCAATGAAATTCCTCCATTGCAACCCTTGATTCTCCCCCAACGGAGCTCTCTGAGCCGGCGATTTGTCAGTCGCCGAGGAGCCACAGCTGCCGCCGCCGCCGCCGCCGCCGCCATTGTCGGAGTCCAAACTCAGAATGGGAATCTCCAAAACCCCTCTCGGCGACGAACATTCGTCGCTATCGTTCCGTTTTCTGGGTCCATCGAACACCTCTGTTCCTGGGGTCTCCTTCGTTTCTACAATAGTTTAATCACATCACGAAGAAAGCAGAGAACAATTCAACCTCGAGAAGAAAACAGAGCCGCGAATTAAAGAGTTGTCGAATGAAAACCAAAAGAAATAAGAATCGAGTGTTTACCTTCAACGGCGATTGTCATGGCCTTGTTTGATATAGTTAGAGATTTTCAATTCGTTCTTCTTCTTCTCCTTGCTCAATGGGGGGAGTGTAATGATAATCTGAAGAAAAGCTTCGATGGTCTACATATTAGGCCAGGATCTCATTTCCCTTTTTCTCTCCTCAGGTGCACGTATAGAGAGAGAAACGGGAAAGAGAAAAGAGAATTGGAAAAGGTATATCTTTGGGAGTTAGTTATTCTTTTGACAAAGAGCTAGACAGGGCGAAGATAAACCCGCTTTGTGGTGATTGGAATATATGCCATATTTATACACACGCTGAGACATACATATATATATATATATATTTATATATTATGGACACATGCAGTGTTGCAGAACAAAGTAATTTCTTGCGGGGAGTTTGCTCTCAGCTGATGCAATCTCGACCGTCCCTTTTTTGTTTTTTTTTGTGGGTCGTGACGGCTGGCGTAACTGTTGCAGGAGGACAAACCGCCGACCCAGTTAACTACAAAAATTATTGAATGCTCTTAAAAGTACAATGATCTAAGCCATTGGATAAATATAATTATGGAGCGTTTGCTTTGTAAAAAAAATAAAGAATAAAAAATTACTAATAATAATATATGATAAATTTTAATTAAAAAATTAAGCAGAGATTGAAGTTTTTTAGTGGGTTTTTTTTTGGTAAATCCACTTATTTAATATCATTATTCTTGTATCAGTTGTGATATATTCATCTAATGACTTAAAACGTGACCGTACGATTATGTTTGTTGGGATTAGATGATTATTTTGGAGATTAGAATTTTGATGGAAATTAAATTTGGAAATGAGGATATACCATTCCATCTCTTTTATGAAGTGGTATATACTTCATTTTGGGATTTGTAATTCAAAGGAATTGCTCGGCCTCTCTCTTTTTATTGTTATCAAGCATTAGATTTGTCGGTTCCAGAGGATTAGAAATTCAATATTTTCCTAAGTTTGTCCGAATAGATACTGCCCCACAAACATTGAATAATTATTCGTTAATTGCCTTGAATTTGATGCTGGTCAAAGGCATGTTTGGTAGTGACTTTTTTTTTTTTTCAAACATATTTTAAATAGTACTTTAAGAAATTATAAATTCAACTTATGTCATGGATTTGAAAATATTATTTGATCACTCTCTGGTCGCAAATAATATAATTTCCATTTTGAAAAATAAAAAATTATATTTACCTTATTGTAAAAGTTAAATTTACTTTTTTACTCTGATTAAGACACTAATTAATTTTCCTTCTACTCTTATTTTTGTTTTGTTTTATTTTATTTTTTTTTCGCATATTCTGTTTCATTATTTTAATTAAATTAGCGAATCTAATTTTTTCATTGTCTTTCTTTCATCTCCTTTATCTAATATTTATTATCTGCCATAATCCAATCCGACACCTAAGCATTTTATCCATAATATCTTTTAATTATAGTCTATCAACTCTATCACTAGATCAGAAATAACTACTTTATAACAAGTACAACTAACATCTCACTCCTCTGATAAGTTCATAACCATCACTGATTTGTTGAAAAAAAATAAAGAAAAGAGTTGTAATGAGATAAATGATGATTGGATTTATAGAATAAGATAGAGCAAACATGTGCATTTGTAAATTGATGAATGAACAAGTTGATTGATAGTAAGAGAATGGGTCAATTCTTGATAGAGAAAATCAGAATATGAGGAGAAGAAAGTAGTTTAGGGGATTCTTGAGTTGATTGATGGGTTAACACGGTAGGGTGGTGGTGTGATGACGTTTTAGGTGTAAAGTAGAAATTTAAAATTTTACTCACTAATTATATATGGAGGTTAATTTATTACATAATTTTAAAACTAAGGGATGTGTAAGTATTTTTTCATACCTCAAGGAGAATGTTGTATTACTAACAAAGGTCAAGGAAAATTTAAGTAATTTGTTCAATATTAATTATTTTCGACAGAACATAAATTTTAATTTGTCAATGTATAATATATTAATTTACTTTATATGTAATTTTAAGAGAAAGTATATCTAAAAGAAATCTAATTTAGTAATAATTTCTTTTACAATTAATTATTATTATTATTATTATTATTATTATTATTATTATCCACTCTATACATCTTTGTTTTTTACTAGTCGTGAGATATATCTTACAAAA
The DNA here is from genome assembly GCA_019916065.1 of Vitellaria paradoxa. Classification (NCBI taxonomy): domain Eukaryota; kingdom Viridiplantae; phylum Streptophyta; class Magnoliopsida; order Ericales; family Sapotaceae; genus Vitellaria; species Vitellaria paradoxa. The sequence continues at coordinate 63,323,456 of CM034233.1, forward strand.
ATTTGCCAAAACTAGAAGATATTCAATTCTTTTGTCTTTGTTCCTTTAATCATGCACCGCCTTTTGTGGTCATGCAGGGAAATAACAATTATAATTATTTTTCTCTGAAAGTAAGGAAGTAATATCAAATTTCCTTCTAACATACATTTTTGTTTTTTCAATATTTTGAGCATAAACTTTGTCAATTCTTCCAGCCTTGAAATTAGGCTAAAAGTTTTGTTCTAATTTTCTTGAAACAAGAGAGTTGGCATATATATATATATACGTACAATATATAAACGTGCCATTAAATATTTCAGTAACTTATATAAAATATGGAAAAACTTTCAATCAAGGAAGTGTAAGCCAGTTCAATCATTGAATAAAATTCATTGGATAATTTTGAGGAAAAAGAAAGAAGAAAAAAATGATTAGCTCCAAAAATGTTATACTATCCAAATATTCTTTTTCCATATATATATATATATATATATTATTGTAGATTTATAATTCAAACTCTCTAAATTTTTTAGAAAAAAGAAAAAAAATGATTAGTTCCAAAAATGTTATACTATCCAGATATTCTTCCCCCCCCCCACACATATATATATATATATATATTATTTTAGATAAATAATTCAAACCCTCTTAATTTCTAATTGAGCACTAATTTTTTTTTTTATGATAAGTAAGAGAGCATTTAAATTAATGGGATAAGTGTTTACAAAATGTAGAGGGCATACTCTGAGTATACAATATATACATCATATACAAGTTAACACTATAATTACTCTATACATGAATTGGGATCCCCCATTATTTTTTGAGAAATTAAACTTTTCAAATTTGATTGTCGACTGATTTTGTCAAATTTTCAGGAGCCAACTCTCATTTTCTTTGTTTCAAATTAATTATCAATTTAATAGCAATTGTGTTTAACATAAAAAAAAAAATAGACATGAATACATATATAACTACAACAGCAGCAGCACCAATAATAATAATAATGAATGCAAATAAAAAGTGATCTTGAAAAAACAAAAATGTTGATAGGAGTACCTTAAAAATATAATTCAATATATAATTTAATTTTATATTGTACTTCAAATTTTACTTTAAAACTTATATTTTTTTTATAGAAATTAAATATTTATATTTCTAATTTTTCGTAATATGAATATTTTTAAATTTTTATTTTATATGATAATTTTCATTAACGGATCACTTAGCTATGTGATAAAAAGAAAAAAAATATTTTCTTTATGTCAAATGACTCATTATATTTTCACTATTTATTAATTTCAAGTTTTGATAAATCATTTGATTGATGATCAATTGTTGATATAGATGCAGTCAATATGTGTCATGCCCGAATTTTATGATCCAAGTACGTGAATAAAAGAGTACATAATACATTATTTAACAATTCTCCCTATTACATTTCAAAGTTATATACACACGCTATGGACACCGAAGAATAGTGTATGCTGGTTAGGTCCTGCTTCTACGAGACAGCCAAACAAACACTGAAAAATAGTGTATATTGGTTGGATTCTGTTTCTACGGGACAACTAGGCAAGAGTACCTTAAAACCAAATTATTCTTCTTTTGATGTGTTATGTGATATTAATACACGATTAAATTATAAGGAATAAGAATTAATAAATAAATTTAATTTCTTATTTGAGATTGCTATTTGTGTAATTTAATTTAAATTTAAAATGCTAGTTAGGAATATAATATATCACCATTAGACATTTGCTCATTCATAGGTTACTAACTAACTGGACTCGATTCCCACCCCGCGCAGGTTTTAAGACTTTTAATCCTTGGTTATGTATACCTGATATTTTTAGTACCTCTCAACCCAAATAAAATTTAAATTGGAATGTAGTACTCATGGTTGTTTTGCTCTAATGGGTTTAAGATGATATATTTTATCTAGGTTGAGAGGTACTAAAAATATCTAGTATACATACCCAAGAGTTGAAAGTCTTGAAATTCGTGTGGGCTAGTAATCGAGTCCAGTAGGCTAATAACCTACAAATGAACAAATGCCTAAGGGTGACATATTATATTCCGAAGGTTTTGGCCTAAGAAACAGACACCGAATGATAATGTGTATTGGTTAGGTCCTATTTCTATAGGACAACCAAATAGATACTGAAAAATGATGTATATTGGTTAAGTCCTATTTCTATAAGACAATCAAGCAGTAGTACCTTAAAACTAAATTGTTTTCTTTTGATGTGTTATGTGATGTTAATACATGATTAAATTGTAAGGAAGAGGAATTAATAAATAAATTTAATTTCTTATTTAAATTGCTATTGTGCAGAGATATTTCACTTAGTGGCATGCTAGAGCATTATTGCGTTTATGTTATTATTAGGATTCCGAGCAGACATGGTATTAGTGCTCATCCCCTTACAGCGTATGATATAGGTAATGAATTTAAGTTGTGTGCTAGACCTTTTGAACATAAGAATTAAAATTTTATTTATTTTTATTTATTTACATTTAAATTTTTATTAAATTACTTTAATGGATTATAATAAATCTCTATTTGTGAGGTGGATATTAATTATTTTTATTTAGTTTTGGGATATTACTTCGACCTAGTTTTGGGGGCTTCTAATTTTGTTTTGGAGGCTGGTTATCTAATTAGTTTCAACTATGGCATTTACTCAAATTTAAAGTTTAAATTTGTTTATTTTTATATTCATTGCTTCATAACATGGTATTAGTGCTCATCCCCTTAATGCGTATGATATAGGTAATGAATTTAACTCGCGTGCTGGACCTTTTGAGCGTAAGAATTAAAATTTTATTTATTTACATTTAAATTTTTATAAAATTACTTTAGCAGATTATAATAAATCTCTGCTTGTGAGGTGAATATTAATTATTTTTATTTAGTTTTGGGATATTACTTCGACATAGTTTTGGGGGCTTCTAATTTTGTTTTGGAGATTGGTTATCTAATTAGTTTCAACTATGGCATTTACTCAAATTTAAAGTTTAAATTTATTTATTTTTATATTCATTGCTTCATAACGTGTGTATACAGCTTTGATGTAAGACAGGAAGAATTATTAAATGATGTATTATGTACTCTTTTATTTACGTGCTCAGGTCATGGAATTTAGAGCGTGACAATATGATTGACTGTTTTGATTAAATTATACAAGAAAATAGACAAATTTACACTTTATACCTTAAAAACGACCACGTAACTAACTAAATATGTAAACAAGTATGAATCTATGGGAAGCATAAAGGACCACCAAAGTTTCCAAAAGTTGTTAGAGATTTAGTATAATTTTAGTAAAAAAAAAAAAATAACGACCCCTAACCTTAAGGCCCCCTTGTTAAATCTAGAAGTAAGATTTGAGTGTTTAAGTCTACTTGAGATAAAGCATAAGAATATTAAACCCTAATTTATATTGTATAATTTGTGTTAATTATATGGATAATTAGAGTTATGGAGATATAATGTGTATGGTAATCACTTCATTTGTATAATTTAATTAGGATTATAAAATTAAATAATTTGGTAGTTAAAAATTTTAAATTTATAAAATGATTTAATTAAGGATAGTTATTAGAATTTTTTTTTTTAACCAGAGTAGTAGCTTAATTGGTAAGATATTAGATTTGCTCCTAATACCAATAGTCACTAGTTTTAGTCTCCTAAGGGCTACTAAAAGGTTTACCTAGTTGTTAACTCTATTATCCAGAAATTTTAGGAACCTAAGGATTAATCGAGATGCACGCAAACTAGTTCGGATACCCTGAATATTTACATCAAAAATTAAAAAAAAAAATAGATGGTTACTAGAACTAGTTTGATTTAAAATTTAAATTTGGTGGGAGATTGAAAAGTATTTTATATAACTAAGAAACTCTACCAAAATTAAAATTTTATTAACTTTTATCCTCCGCCAATACCTCTTTCCTTTTTATAATAACTGTGGTTTCCTAAAAATTTTAGCCTCACTAATGTCTCTTGTTTTTTTTTTTTTTAATAATAGTATAGATATATATAAATATATATACACGCATAATAGCATCCAAAAATTATAAAAGAATAAAATAAATAAAATAAAAAACTATTAGTTTAATACTTTCATGCATGATTGAAACATCATTCATTGTACAAAGCACGAAGCAAGAGATGAAACGATTTTGAAGATTCCGATTACTTTGTTCTAAAGTTTTTCAAGCGTGTCCAATATGTACTTAGACCTATTCAAAAAGGTAGGTGTGTATTTGATTATATACATACGTATTTGAATGGGATACATACCAATATGAATACCACAATTCATATATTTGACGGTGTTTTGCTTTATCAGCGGTATGAATTAAATTTCTTGCCGTGAAGCATAGTGACTGATGCTATTTATAGAATGTGAGAGTGAATAAAGCAATAAATATCAAATAAAATAATATCTATTAATTAGAGATGAGTCACTCACAGATCACAGACAGCCCCTCCAATGGTATATTGATATATATATATATATATATATATATTATATAGGCAGTACAGATACAAGTGGATGACTTTTTGACCAAATACTAGGGAGGGGAAAATGATAGTTGTGAGTTGCCTTTTCATAGTTTCTTAGGTTTGACAATCTACCTAACATCACCAAAGAAGCTTCTGGTCCTTGTGTATTAATTCCTTATATTTAACGCATGGCCCCCTCCATAGGTGAATTAATTCACTACAGTATGCCACCTTTGTTGATTTACATTCAATGGGAAGGCCAGCTCATGGTGATTAAACCAGATCAATGAAAATCGACCTCATGGTAAGTAATTAGCTCGAAATTAAGAGCAAACAAATTAAGCAGGGATGGAGACTGCAATTTTATCTGATGGCCCGCTTCACCATAGTTTAATAAAATAGGTTTAAATTTACATTTAATTTTAATACACTGTCAGCGTAATAATTTATTTTATAAAAATCGTATCACAGTACGGCACATCATCCTATTTTTTTTTTAAATTATTAAAGTAAGAAAAATAACAATTATGGACATGTGTCATGTTTTGAAACCTGTCTAAGAATTAGATATATACACCTATATACGTTCTATATGAAAGGTTTTCTCCTAGTTTTTATAGCAAAAGGGAATATATTCATAATAAGGATTGGTTATCCTTTGTAAGCAAGTGATCACAATCTCCACTGGGCCTATGATAGAGGACCTAACAATTTCAGCGGAGAAGATCGTTGTTGAGTTGGTGAACTAAACCTGTATAATACCAGTTCAAAATAATATGTACATATATGGATATATAAAGCTAAACCATAATCCACCAACCTCACCAATGTCATTTTAGTTAAGGGAGTAAGTTCAACAAAATTTCAGACCGTTCTTTTAAAAATTATTTACTTTTTATCTCACTGTATAAATTACAATTCCACAACTTATTTTACTTTATCTCAATTTTTATTACTTTAAACACACCCACATATATATATATATATATATATATATATATATATATATATATATATATATATATATATGTATCCTACGAATAAAGAGTGAAGCGTTACTCCCGCCTAATCTAATCCCTTACGGGAGGTTTAATTTTTTGGACTTTCTTCAATTAATGATATCTCATTAATTGACCTAATGCAACACTACCAAAGGGTTATTAATTAATTGAATAAGGAATGGTGCTCCCGATCTAGTCATTTCAGTTTCTATCCAAATTTATATTGCTTTAAGCATTACATTTTCTGATGGTTCTTACAATGTTTCCTACTTTATTTCTATAGAGGCAATACCCTACACGTTGGGCATTTCAAGAAGAAGGAAACCGAATCAAACCAAGTTTTTTTTCACTAGGTGAGGAGGTGTTAGAAAATCCATAAAAAAAAATTCGACAAAGTTTTACGCTGGCTGTCGACTACCTAACGCAACCCTCCTCCTTTATCCGGACTTAGGACCGGCCATGAAAAAACATAGGCGGAGTTTTTAAGAGGAAGGAAAAAAAAAAAGACTAAAATTCATTTTCTAAGCATAGTAAGTATAGCCTTTGCCCCACCTTGAAAAATTACATGGAAGACCGAGAAATCATCCAAAAAAGGTCAGCTGTTATATCCCAAGAACGACACGTTGAAATCTTTCGCATAATGTAAAAGGATGTGAATGATCCTAAAAGGGTGACCTTTTCTAGATCTCATTCTTACTGAGTTTACAAATTAAGATTAGTGGACATTTATAATTCAAGTTGTGTTATTTATTTTATTTTATTTTTGAAATTAGAGTCCTTTGAAAATTTGATATTTCTTTCTTAAACGAAGTATGAAATTAAGAAAACATTAGATTAGATAATTCTGAAGATTTCATTGAGTCATTTCAAAGTGTGCTCGACAAGCTAGCATACGTATTCAATATGTAGCGTACTCGATAAGTATACCTATTCAAAAAGTATGCATTTAAATAGAAAATTTCAATGCGGTGGGTTATCCTTATATTATTTGTACGCTTCATCAGGGGGTATGAATTTTTGGCATGAAACGTCCTAACTGATGCTAGTTTTAGAATGTGAAAATGAAAGAAACAATAATTCACATGTAAAGCCATCGATACTGTAGACGATGATGGGCCACTTAATAGAATATGCGGTGATAATATCTTACAAGCAATGCAAACACAAATTCAAGTTTTGGTGTCTACTTTTTGGACAAAAATTAGGAAGCAGAAAGTGATAGTTGTGATGGTTTTTTTTTTTTTTTTTTTTTAAGGTGACAATATATATAAATATATAATACTACGTACTCACCCCTGTTATTGGACATGGAATTGGAAATTTTTTTATTAAAAAAAAAGTCAAAACTTTTAAAGAAATTATTAAATGAGTAACAAATGGGTAATTTGGAAAGAGCGGCGGCAATTTATATGCATATAAAAAAATTAATTGACAAAATCTATATACTATTGACATTTTGTAATCTAGTTATTTATTGTTTCGTCCTGCATGCGTATTATGATAATATCTTGAAAACAAAAGATTATTAATTAAAAGAAATAAAATAATTAATTTTTTATTTAATTAGGTTAGAACATAAAATAAAATTTATTTTTTATGCAATTGTTAAAAACATAAAAAATATATATTTTTTTTTATAGTCTTAAAAAACATTATTTTTTTCTTTTACTTTTCATTTTATTACGTTATATTTTAAATATATAACTAAATTATAAAATCATAATACTTAATAATTTTTATTGAAAGTCCCAATCTCACACAATAGTATCTAGATTAAAACATCCACAGCAGAAATTAACAAGATAAACCAAAGAAACATACAGATTTGTTGACTAGGGTAAAAACTCATTTGAACTCAAAGAAGAAAACAACCCCGGATCCTTAAGCAGATCAGACTAGACCTTCTCCACTATAAAATAAGGGGTTATAAGGTACAAGGAAATAGATTACAAGTTTGCCCAACTAATTACCTGTTGATCTATTTGTCTAAAAACACATCCTAACCTTGTTTGCTAGACATCCCGCAGTACACCTCAACATGTGAAGAATAAGACATTCAATACATGAAGAAGCTCACCCAATCTGATGCACACCTACAGATCTGAGCTGGTTGATGAAAAATCTTTGCCAAAAAAGGCTGATGAAGTCACGAATCAAGCAAGCTAAGCGCTGCCATCATCCCCTTTTGGTTTCTTTCTCAAATAGGTTAAGTGTATGTCACATACTGTCCAAAATGTTAGGGTTAAGAAGAGGAAATTTCTTTTTATATCAAAAGAGAAAGTTAAAAAAGTCATTTGGACAGATCTTAAAAAGTTTGGACGTCGTCACAGGCAGTTCGTAGGCACAAGCTGCACATGAACTACTCATAAGACACCCTTACACACTGGACAAAAATTTTCAGGTGTCACAGGCATCTCATGGGCAGAAACTTCTCACGAACTGTTTGTGAGACATTCCAACTTTCTGGACCATAACATTTAAGTCCAAATGGGATGTTCAAGAACTGCTGAACCAATAACCACTTCTCTTTCAAATTCAATGCTCTTCTCAACCATTAACAATGATGCTTAAACACTCTTTGACATATGCCTAAGCATCAAATGACCTAACTTGTGACATTCTACAAAATCTAAAATGAATAATTACAAGTAAAGTGTTGTCTCGGATATTGTCAACACAAAATCTAATCAAAATAGCACTTACATTTATAATTTTATATTAATAATTAAATAAAGAAATAAAATAAATAGAATGGAATGAATATTACACGTCCTCCTTGTACCGAATATGTTTGTCGTTGCATTTCATTTCTTTCCTTGCCAACTAGCTAAGCACACACATGAGACCAGTATTCTGACTGGAGGAAAGTCCTTGCATGTTAGGCATATATAATAACGACAGTTCCATTTTTCAATTAGATAAATAAAAGTCATGTTGACGGATATATATATATATATATATATATATATATATATATATATAATTAAAAAACTACTTTATTAGATTAGTAGTTTATAATTTTATTTTTATATAAACCTAGGATACCTAGTGGATTTCACTCATACCTCCAGGCTGTGTTAATTTGTTAACCGGGATATGATCAGGGGATAAGAAATATTATAAAATAATTATGAAATTGTATATATATTATAAAATTAAAATTTTACGAGCTTCAAACGTGCCCGTTCTTCTTTTGAAAATGTGGTTTTTGAATACATTTCAAAAAAGGAATGCCTGAATATATTTTAACATTTTATTCAAAAGTTATTTTTGTTATATTTGTAAAATATAATAGTGAGATAATGATTTTTAGACTGATGTGGATGACGAAGATTGAAGCCATTAGATTATTATTTATAGCAATTCGACACTATATACATACAGTTAACTTGTCACCTACGTCCAACATTTGCATATCATGTGTAGTTCATTCTATAGAATACGTAGATAGCTCGAATATATATATTACTCGAATCTGGTCACAGGCCTTTTGGGTTACCATTTCATTTGTATATTTTATTATAAGTACCAAGTAGATCTAACCATCTTATTCATTTCTTTTAAGTAGAACTTTCAATGCAATTCACATCCCTAATGGAACTCATATATTACATAGTATTTCTGGCTAAACATTTGTAACTAATTTAACTTCAATTTCATTTAGTCTTCAAGTGGCTAGGATGTAGAATCCTCTAGAAAGTATCAAACATTTTACTACAGTTATGCACACGCACACGAATTACTATTGGTTTAATTTCCTATGAGATGTGTAGGTAACTCTGTGAATGCTCGACCGCCGTACATTACATTTATCAAGTGTTTTTGATTATTTTTGGGATTATATTGTAATGATAATTGTATATTAGGTGTTATATTGTGAAATTGAAATTGTAAAGAGTGACAATAGATTTTTAATATCCTCAAATATTTAGGCGGGTGGTTCTCGTCCGCAATTGACCATATGAATCCACCACATATTAGGTATACTATTTTGAAAAGAAACAGCTCACTACATTATACTTTTATTACGATAATATGGTGCAACACATTATTTTTATTTCACTTCTTAATAAAATATTCTAATAAAATAACTTCTCTCTACCTTATAATACCGCTAATTTTTCTATATCTAATAGTAACACATATAGGGTGTGTTTGGAGTTGTATAAAAGTGTATAAAATAAAATAAAATTATAAAAGTAAATATCTCGTAATTCGTGCAATGAGTGAAGAATTTAAATTTTATTGTATCGTAATTTATGTTTACAGAGATTTGTAAAATTTTGTTTTATTTTATATAGCTCCAAACGAAGCCATAATCATCGAACTGGTTATCATGTGAGCAAGTACGTACACTATCGTTCGACCACATAATAAAGAACATCTAATATATACGTATATATAACAACTTCAACTAAACCGTAAGATGCAACTTCTAAATGTATATATAGACGTGTATGCATGTGAGGCCAAAAGCCATATTCCACCAACCTCACCAATGTGATCATTTCAGTTGGAGATAAAGCTAGTTTAACAGAAATCAAACCTAAGACCGTATCAAGGGGCGCTTCGAGCTTAACTAAATTCAGAAAAACTCCAACCAATTTAAGAAGTCTTAACTTTCTCAAATTCTAAAAAATTTTAGGTGGTATTTAATTTATTTTTCCGTTATCTATTTTTTATTTTTTTATTTTATATTTTAAAAATCTCAACATAAGAAAATAGAAAATAAAAAATACTCTATCTTCATTATTTTGAGATTATTTTGGTTTAAAAACACCCAAAACGACTTTTTGTCATTTTTCATTTTATGTGTAAACTCATTTTCTTTTTTCTAAATCAAATTTTGAAAATACAAGTGACCAAATGCATTTTAAACTCTTTTTTCTTATTTTTAAAAGCGTAAAATAAAAAATGAGTTTAAAACAGAAAATAAAAAACAAAAAATAGAAAATCAAATCAAATGAACCCTTAACTTTTACAAAAAAAAAAAAATTGTCAAAATCCATTGAAATAAACAATAATTGTGTGTTTCAACGGATTTTGGCAAATTTTTTAGACTGACATTTGTATTAAAAAATTTCACAAAATTCTAAAAATTTTCAAAATTCTCCACTAAAAATTTGTTTTCAATTTGATATCAAATTAAATACAAACATCTAACCATCATTTCAAAATAATTTTTTATACTCTAAATTAAAAAAAAAATTACTTTTGTTAACTTTTCGATTTTTCTTTTCTTTTTTTTTTTCACACTCTAAACGGCCTCTAAAAGGCGGAGTTTTGTCAGGCTCTCTTGAATTTATCATCTAAACGGCATGGGACCCTCTTTTATCTTCATGTTTTTAATTAAACTAAAAGCTAAAGATAAGTGAGTTTAACTTTTTAACGGATGATCAAAGATTATGTTAAACCAAATTCAAAGTTAAGAGAGAGAGAAAAAAAAAAAAAAAAAAAAAAAAAAAACACGAGAAACTGGATTTGGTCATCCAAATTCAAAGTCGGGCACCAACCAAAAGTGATAGAAGGAGATGGATACGTTGGTCCGCTGGTGATATATAAAACCTGTTTAAAGGAGTCAAAATTCATTAAAATTTATAAAAAATTCTGAAAAAGTTACGAATTTTTTTTTCAATTGCCTCCGATTAAATTCTATCATGTGTTATTTTTACACAAATATTTCAAAATTTTAGGGCTCATTTGGTTTATTTTTTTATTTTTTATTTTCTATTTTTGTTTTCTATTTTCTATTTTGCACTCATTTTCTAGTTTATACTTTTGAAAATAAGAAAGAAACTCAAAACGTATTTGGTCACTTGCACTTTCAAAATTTATTTTAGAAAATAAAAAATTGGCTTACACATAAAATGAAAAATGACAAAAAATTATTTTGAACGTTTTTAATCTAAAATAAAAAAAATATCAAAATAATGAAAATAGAGTATTTTTATTTTTTATTTTGAGATTTATTAAAACATAAAATAAAAATAGAAAACAAAAAACATAAAAATAAACCATTAGCTATCCAAACACCACCATATATATATATATATATATAGGGTGGAATTGATCCCTTCCAAATTAAGGTTAATTTTATTCACATCCTTCTTATTTTTTCACTAACCAAAAAAAAAAAAAAATTAGTACCTTATTCTTAATGACCCTGATATATAACAAGTTACAATTATTTTAAATTTTTTTTAAAATAATTTGTACAAAATTTATTACATTATTAGAATTAATTTTATTAAAAAATAATCAATTTTTCTCTCCATATCGATCAATCGTAACTTATTCTTAATTCATCCCTATTAATATATGTACGTGTGCGCGTATGTGTGTGTTTATGTTTATATATATATATATATATTTATTTACATATTAATGTGAGTTGTTGGGGTTGGGGTTGGGGTTGAGGTTGGAGTTGCTCAAAAACTTGCTTCAACAGGTTAGTTTCAACTGTTAATATTCCCTTGTCGTGGTTCCAATGACTAGTGGGGAATAGAAGAAAAAACAAAGGAAATATTGAGGTAAACAAGGAGGAATTTGGTAGCGTAAATTTTAATAGTTTTTTAATAATTCTTAGTCAAAAGTTGTTAGTTATAATTTTTGATGTGTTTGGTGAAATAAATATAATTTTTTGTAATTTTTTTACAACTTTTAGGTGTTTGATAAACTTTTTACTGTAATAGAGCAGAAAAGTAACAATTTTTGTGTGTGATGAAACTTTTTGTGGAATAAATTACTATAGTAAAATAAAAAAGTGAGAAAAATTGTGGTTCCATCAAACACACTAAAAGTTACAAAAATATAACTTTTAATACTTTTTTACCTTTTTTTGAGCCTCCAAACGGGCTCCAAGCTAGTCGACGGTATATGATCAGAAGTGATGTCAAATGTAGTGGTCCGGGGGATAGATGGCCTACATATAATTTTTCATATTTTATATTAATTATATTTTAATTAAATTTTTTTAATTTTAATTTTTATTTTAAAATTAATTTTAGCCAACTAAAATTAAAATTGTTAGATAATTATAAAAAAAAAATTAAGATGGTTCATTTATGCACTTTAACCCGTGCAATGCATGCCCCCAAACCCCAAAAAAGTGCAAATAAATTACAAAAATTCAAACCGCTGAAGCGCATCAATGCGCAGTTATAATTTGAATATTTCATTTGAATGTAATACGAGTTTTCATAGTATTAATTATGCTTCAATTAATTTTATTAATTTTTATTTTTATTTTAAAATTATTTTTAACTAAATAAAGACTATTAAAATCATGACCGCTCATTAATACATTTCAATTTCGGCAATAAACTATTTTTACTGTAACTTCTTCAAGTCTAGATAAAGTTATATGCATGGCACGTGTCAAAACCAATTGGCATGCAGAAAAAGCGGTGACACGTACAAATCGTGGAAAGTAAGTGCATTAGATGGATGACGCTAATATAATGGATAGAAGATGAACGAACTGCTCCTTCGGGGGTGGCCGAGTGGAAGTCGGGTTTACCTTAGAGCTTGGGCCTCTCGAGGTTCCGAGTTCGACTCCCCCACGGGGGGTGGATTACCGCTGTAATGGCGAGTGCCTAATGGCCTCCTCTCGGTCGTGCCGGTCAGCCAGGGCTTGCCTAGGCTGGTTAACTCTCCAGGGGCCTTTGCCGGCTAGGGTCCTGGAGCGTGCTTCGCCCTGTGCGCACCCCAGTACGGGGTAGCGACTGCGGACTTCCACGTATCAGAAGATGAACGAACCAAATCCAATTTGATCTAATCCATATATTTATGGATAACATTATTCTTTCATAATTTGTGCAAGATTTTGTATTGAAGTAATGTGACAAAAATATTTTGATATATTCCGCAGTAGCAATTGAAAAAAACCAAGAATATATATGTATTTTTTTTTTTTTTTGGTGTGACATATTCCATTAATTTGTGAATCTAGTATCTTCCAATCCCGCACATCACATTTTATTGTCTTTTTATTTATCACTATTATCATAATATTACTATTACAACAACTCATCATCATCTATAATCATCGTAACGATATTTAATATTATTATTATTATTTATTATTATTATTTTCTTATTCGTTTAATTACGTGTTTTAGATTTGAGTATAGATAATATTTTGAAATGTAGTTCAAGTTTAATCTGGATGGAAATTGAGCTTAAACCTGAGATTTGAGTTTCTGTCAATGGCCTGTGAAATTTTCTAATAGAGACCAAAGTTATTAAAGCAAAAGAATTTAAATAGCACAGATTCCAAGAACCTAGGGTAGTAGAAAAAAAATATACCAGTGAAGATATGTATTTATTCTTACACTAAAACATTAATAACATATTTTTTTTAACGATTCGCCAGTAATTGATTACAAATGCCAACACGCTGGGACAGCTATTAAAGTTAGAATCATGACATTCAATTGGAAATTCATTAATTTGTATAATAAAAATAAATATATATATATATATATGTGTGTGTGTGTGTGTGTGTAATTATCATAAGGGTCATGCACATGATATAAAAGAAATAAATGGAATAACAAATTTTAGATTTTACTGTTAGAAGTCAGATTTTATGTTAGAAACCATTACTTTCCATACAGTAAAACATAGATGTGTATGTAATTCTAACTTAACCCTATCTTAAGTAAATAAAACAGAAATAAACACTTAAAAATTTCTACCACATTTTCTACATAACATATATGCAAATAATATGTATCGGATCTATGCCTTAAATAAATTACATGGTTAAGAAGTGATGTTACACAACTAACATCATAAATGATATTAGCTCATCCACGTCTGTTGCCAAGTGTCAATGTAGTACCAAATACTTTTATAACATGCTAACGATAACGAAAATAGCTCCACATCACAACACATCCTATGTGTGTTTGGTTTGCCCAAAAAGAACAAAACAAAACAAAACAAAACAACAAGTTGATATAAAGGTTGTCATATGATAAATTTTGATTGGAGAAAGTTCAAAAAAATTTATAAAAGTTAGAGTATTTTTGTTTTTTTTTTTAACTTCCTTCTCCCATATCTCATCACACTTATTTTTAAAATTTTTCAAAAATTCTTTATTTTTACTTATTTTTGGAGATTTTACTAAAGAAAACTAAGGAAATTGTGAGAGAGAGGGGGATAAAATATTAAAAATACGTAAGATTTTAGTTCTTTTAATATTTTTTATTAAGTTTTAATAGTTGATTTTAACGAAAAGTGGTCAATGTTAATAATATTTCAAAATAAGAGGGTTAAATATAATTTTTAAATGTTGGTGCCAAATATAATTACTCAAATATCAGGGGAGGTAGATATAATTTACCTTTATATTTTCCATGTTAGATTGTAAAGGCCTCGTTCCTTTACTGGCCCATGACATTTATACATGGCGTAAAATAACATCATACCTACATTTAAAAACATGGCCACTTCTCGAATTTTTTTTTTCATTTTACTATTATTTAACAAAAATATATGGTATCTGTTGTCTGGTTAAAAATAATTTTGAAGTTGCTATTAATGAAAACACTCTTTAAAATAGCATTTTTTAATGGCCTGGAAACGCTATTTCAAATTAAGTTTTCTCCTTCTGCTAAAATGCTCTTTGATCTAGCATTTTTACTTACTAAAGACGCTATTTTATGTGGCGTTTTTCTTAGTATTTATTTTCCCAAAAAATGCTACTTGAAATAGCACTTTGTGTTTCTTCTGAAAATGCTATTTCTTATAGAGTTTTCTACGTTCTAATATTTTCAAATTAGCCTCTCTCTATTTTCATTTTGAAAACTTTCTCTCTCTCTTTTGGAACGCAATGTTCACCCTAAGCTTCTTCTCACTATCGACGCTTTTCCCGCCGACTACATGCCTTTAGCCGGTGCTCCACCTCGCTGCTGCTACATGTATGTCTTCAACCTCGCGCCTAACTAGTGCTTGCCTCAATGCTTATCAATTGTTTGTCTATTTTTATTTTATATTTTTGGCTTTTGATCTGTTTCCATTTCTTCATAATGTAACAGTTACATTTCTGATTCTCATTGTTGTTTGTCATTTTTCCACAATTTCTCTATTCTTTTCTGATTACTTGTCACTTTATTAGAAGTCAATTGTGGTGAATTATTGTCAAATAATTTGCTTTTGATTTGTGAATACTAGTTCTTTTTGCTCCAAAAAGCTAGATGGGTATTGACACTGTCCTAGTCTATATACATACATTATTAGGTTTTTGTGGTGATTTAAAACATGGGGATTTCAATTGGGGTTTTGATTTTAAAATCTGATAATTCTACATTACTTTTTTAGGATCTAATAAGTTTGTTTTAATTTTATTTTTTTATTTTTTTAATTACTTATAGACTTGTTTCTCTAAGATATTTTTTTGTACTTAATTTCTGCTTTCTCCAGAGTATTATTGCATGGTTAAAATGTTTTTTTTCTTTTTAAATTCATTCCTAGGCTATGCTTATGACCTTCCAAGGATTAAAGGGCATTGTTGTGCTGTTTCTATTCTCAAAATCTGGGACCATCCCTTTGGAGTTACTCTTTCCCATAAAAGGAATTAAGGTATCTCAAAAAAATAAAAATTATAAAGAAACTGTCAAAAAAATTACATCTGATAGGTTACATGGTAGCACAATATTCTCAAACCCTTTTACAATTGAATAATTCCCCCCCCCCAAAAAGAAAAAAACAGTTTAGATCCACAAGTCTTCACCTTAGTTTCTCAAGGTCATAGGCTTTTTTTGGGGATTTTTAATTTTTATTTTTTATGAAGTACTATTGTTGGTGATTATTGCTTTTACAACACACGTCCATGTTCCCCTAGAGATTGAATTTTCCAATCATTCATTGACCTTTGAAAGAATGTATTAATGAATTGATTAGAGCAATGGACCCATATTAGCAGCCTTTAAAATAATAGAGGTTATCATGAGTCACGACTAATTAGATGGAACTATATGGTTTTCCAGCACGAGATTGGTCTAATTTGTTACATAACTTCAAGTGTGAAGATTAAGTTAGTAACTTGCAATTTTTCAAAGGAGTTTTAAGAAGTAGCATCTACAAATAGTCATCTCTTTGTGTTTGTCTTTTCCCAAGTCAAGTAGAACTCATCCACTTAAGTTAGTTTATGTGGGGGTTTAACATGGCTTGAGTCTACTTGGGACTTTTCATTGCCGCAAATTTAACAATTGGTTTGTAGCCTCTATCTTAATATATTATTTCTTCTAAAAGTTCGAAATGAAAATTTAAGGTGGCATTTTCATTTTTGAATTTAAAATTAAGTTATTTAGCGTCAATTGTATAAAGAGAACGGTTTTAAATAATTATTAGAAATAATCACTATTTTAGCAATAATTATTAGAGATAATATATTTGTTGTTATCTAAAGTAACTCTTACTCTCTTTTATTTTAATTTTAATGTAATTTAATCTTAAGTATATTCATAAGTTAGAACTTTGTATGCAATGTTGACCTATGAATTTTACACTTTCTTTATCCATCATTGCAAATATAGTTTATACCATTGTGGTTCTCAAATCATAAGGATTACATTTCTCATCATTTCGTAATAAGCTATGTTATTCTTTTCGTAATAAGTTAAACTAATGAGGAGAGTTTGTTTGTAATTGAAAGTATCATGGCTGAAGATTGCATGCCATTTTTTTGTTGTTGGGGGAAAAGTATTGTGTCAAGGACTGAAGGATTGTCATACGACTGTGACTACGAACAATACATTGTGTGCTTCTGAGTGTAACCTATGAAGGATTAGTCACAAAGTTGTGCTCTGTGTTGGTCAAGTGAACATGAAAGTCTCGTGTCCTTGCCCATTTCTATTGGGAGATACCGTCTATACATGGGACCTTAGATTGGAAGACGATGATTCAATTCGGACATTAATGGGAAGGAGTCAAGAAGTTGAAGTGGTCTCACACTGAATTGTACTTAGAGTACGCAGTTACATCAGTGGAGTTAGTACGCAGTTACATCAGTGGAGTCTCCCATACGTGCACCATTAATTCCTGAAAGAGAGTTAGCTCCTGTAACTAGCTCAAGAGGAGAACATAATATTCCAAGCGAGAAACTTTCTAGCCACAACACTGCAAATGTTGCTCAATAGGATGCGATCTGAGAGCTAGTTGATCACCAATAGGAAATGGGAGTCAATGATTCAGCTGAGCTACCATGCATAGAGAAAATGATGGCCGAGCCTGAAGATAACCAATTCATCGGTCTAGATTTTAATGAGGATGTGGATTTCGATGTGCACTTTAGCGTCTCCCAAGGAGTAAACGAGGGAGAGCCCAAGTTGCATCAACTTGATTCACAAACACTTATAGCATTGCTCGAAGTTAGCATTACCTGCTCCACAATAGGGATTAGTTACAAACAATAGGATCCTAAGACTCAAGAACCTCACATTGGTATTCTATTTAAAAAGAAACTTGATCTGATGAATTCCTTGAAGACTTATTCATTGAGAACCAACACATAGTTCCAAACTATAGAGTTCGATATGAGGACAGGGGCAATCAAGTGCAAGATGATAAAGGAATAACTTACAATTGGTGATTGCATGCAACTAGGCTAAAGAAACATGGATAGTGGCAAATCACTGTCTATGTTGGCCCTCATACATGTGTATATGCTAGGATGAATCAGGATTACTCGCAATTAGATGCTCGACTTGTCGAATCTTACATCGAGGAAATGGTAAAGAAAGACTCATCCATATCAGCCGACATGCTAGCGGTGATAGTGAACAAGCAATACTAGTATCATATTTCTAATAACAAAGTATGGGTTGCAAAACAAAAGGCAATGGCTAGTATTTTTGGCAACTGGGAAGAATCCTACAGCAAATTGTCAATCTTCCTGCACGTGGTTCAAACATTCAATCCTAGTAGCATTGTTGACTACGTGTACCTTCCTGCGGCTATTGTGGGTACTGCAATTTTACAATACGTATTCTAGGTTTTCAAACCCTTTATCGAAGGTTTCAAATTTTGTAGACCTATTGTGAGTGTTGATGGCACTCACCTATATGGCAAATATAAGAGTAAGCTTCTAACTGTTATGGGAGTTGATGCGAACTTGCAAATCTTCCCACTTGCCTTTGTTATGGTTGATGAAAAGACATTCAAGAGTTGGTTTTGGTTTCTTCGCAATACGAGAATACATGTAGTGCCAAACAGACGAGGCCTATACCTTATTTTAGATCGGTATCTTGGCCTTATTTCGGCTGTCAAGACACCCAATTCAGGCTGGGCACCACCAAATGCCACCCATCGATTTTGTATATAGCATGTGGAGGCGATCTTTAAGAAGAATTACAGCAGAGTTCAGGTTAATAAATTGATGTCAAAAGCTACCAAAACCCCTCAAGTTTGCAAGTTTGAGGCTATGATGTAAACGATAAGAGAGTTAAATCTAGAGGCGCGGAAGTATCTCGATGAGATCCCAAAGGAAAAGTGGACCATGTCTCACTGTGGGGGCTATAGATATAAAAACAAGACCACCAATATATCGAAGTGCTTCAACAACTTGATGCGGGGTGCTAGGGCCTTACCTATCGCAGCGTGCACTCAATTTACTTTTATAAAGTATTGACATATTTTAGAAACAAAAATGTAGTGGGGGTGGCTTGCTAGGGAACTGGAGTTCGACATTCCCCTAATATTTGAGAATTAGTGGAGAAGTTCCAATGCCATGCTCGTAGCCATCGTATAATGCATTTTAATCAAATTGATGGTGTCTATGAGATAACCACTGGCCACCATGTTAATGGAGGAGACAATGTCCAAGTTGTGGATCTCAAGGAAGAAACTTGCACGTGCAATAAATGGAGTCATCTTAGGATTCCATACTCACATGTCATTATCGTATGCAAGGAGCGGCACTATGACTGGATGGGGATGATAGCACCAGAGTGCTTTGTCAATATTTATATCAACATTTATACTCCTCACTTCAAGCCCCTGCATGATCCAAAATATTGAGAAACACCCAGTTTCTAAAAGCTTATTCCGAATGCTAAGTTGAAGTGACAAAAGGCAAACCAATGTTGGCCCCCATTTGGAATAAGTGGATAGAAGTGAATGTGATTCGAAAGTAGGATGTGGGACTTGTCGTGAGGAGGGTCATAATAAGAGGAAGTGCCCCGACAAACTTCCGAGGTAGTTGTGATAGTTGATAGTGTTTTGCTTTTGATAATGTAATGATGTTTTGTCTCGAATATGTTGAGCAGTAATGATTTTCTTATTTGAATGATGTTTTGTTTATATCATCACTAAAATGAACCTAATGTAAATGACACTTTCTTTATTTACTTTTAGTCAATTGACATTTTCTTTATTTTCATGTTATCGCTAATTTGAACATATTTTGAATGACATTTTTATTTTACCCAATGCGAATGTAATCACTAGAGTGAACCTAATACGAATGACACTTTCTTTATTTGCTTGTAATCAGTTGACATTTTCTTTATTTTGCATATTATCACTAGCTTGAACATAGTTTGAATGCCATTCTTTTTTGATGCCAAATGCTTATGCTGTTCTAATTTATTGCTCATGTACAGCCAGCTTTAGATTAGTTATAGACTCACGGATAGATTTGCTTTCCCCCGGACCCGATGATCTATTAGTACTGTACTGTTAGTCGAGGGATAGACCTTCACAGATACGGGATAAATATGGTAAGTTTTTAATTTAAATTGCAAGTGTTATTGACATTTTTTATTTGTTATTTTAATTAAAGTAATATTTACTTACTGCTTATGTCCACTTGTACTAATGTCTTATTTTTTCTCATTACAAGATGAGGTAGTCCTTTATGTCAGGAACAACAAACAGCTGATGCGTGATTTTAGTTGTATACCCAGAGATGACATGGTGGTTGAGTACTTGGTTAAGGCGGGGTGTATGGATTCTACAGGATGGGCTATATTATACCACCCCCTCATCATAGCCTTGGTTAAGCGATGGAGGCCTGAGATGCATACATTTCACATGCCTTACAGGGAGTGTACAGTCACACTAAAGGATATCAGCGTGATCATAAGGTTGATGGAATTACTGCGATCAGCATGGATAAGGACCACATTGTAGCAAAGTGGACTGCCATCGTTGAGAGGTTGTTAGGCGTTACCCCTCCTACAACTGCTACTCAGGGAGCACGGATACGAATTAGTTGGCTGACATGACACTTTACTCGATTACCAGATCGAGCAATTGTTGAGATTGTCTGACAGCGTGCAGATGCAACTTTGTTGTTGTTGATTGGGGGTGTCTTACTAGTAGACAAGTCAGGGAGCTTGGTGAAGCTCATGTACATATTGATGTTAGAGCGGTTAGAGCATGTTGGCCATTATATCTAGGGGTCAACGGTACTTACTTGGCTGTATCGAAAGATGTGGAGGGTAGCACAGCCAAGCGTGAAGGAGATCTTAGACTTGTTAATGATCTTGCAGATCTGGGCATAGAAGCGGTTATCTCTTATGCAACCACTCATCTGACAGCTTACGCCGACTGCAGCACTTATCGATCACCCGGCACAGGATACACCCATAGATGGTGGAGTAGCTTAGGGTGCACCTGTGGAGGGGGTTCCAACCCCAGATCCACCCCATGCTTCAGACGTACATTTCGACCCCCCACCACTACCAGCAGACCCGTATGGTTATATGTATGAATTCTAATAAATAATTTAGTGTAGTTATTCATTAAGCTTTCTTTTATATTTAAAAATATAATCATTACTACAACTAATACTACATATTTTCGCTATAGGTGGCACGCCTAACTTACGTTGACCGCTTCTCGTACTCTGCAAGAGATAGAGATCAATTGGATATGATGACAGAGTCACAGATGACGTGACAATCATATCCGACTGATCTTCCCATACCTGCACGTGGCTGGGCAATTTGGCAGGCTAGAGTGCCCCTTATATACTTTGACATGGTGGAGATGTACTTCCTAGATTGGGTCATGCGACAGTTTAGGATGATTTAAAAGGAGCCAATTACATGCGACACCAACCTTGCTTTGTATGCACTTGATCGACGAGGCCACACAGGGACTCGCTGGGGTGTCTACCATCGAGAGCATATTGCTGCATGGGAGGATCGGCTTAATAGGGTAGTCACAGTAGACCCATCTATAGGCTAGATTGCACCGGATGATCCGTATATACGGTGGCATCAAATGATCAGCAGGATGCCGATTGGACCTCTGCGAGACGTGCCTCCAATCGGATCTCAGTTCATTGCAGTTACAAAGACTATATTGGTTAGTGACTCTTTAGTAAATAAATAATTAATATTGTTATTTTTTAATGCAATGCAATTTATGACATGTATCTACTATTATTGTTCGTATGTTTAGAGGTGGACACTATTATCAGGGTCACTCGGATAGCAATAGATCTCCCCAATTGTAAAGATTAGGATAAGATCCATCGTTTGGTAGAAACGATGAGGAGCATTAGGCGAAGGATAATTTAGCCACAGACGAGGAATACTAGCTGGCCGAGGCTGGACATGTAGCAAGATCATCATCACGTCCTAATGTTACGCCATCATCATCTACTAGAGCTGGACCTCTACTTCTACATGAGCCAAGCCATCCACTTTTGCAGGAGCTATACCCTCCACTTCTGTAGGAGCTGGATCCTCCAATTCCCCAGGAGTCCCACCATCGGCTTTTGCCAGGCCACTATCATATGTCATCAATCCACATCATCCATTAGAGAGCATTGATAAATATACTATAGTTATGGATGATGTGAGTACTACATAGTCACCATCATTACAGCCTATGCCATCAGTTCCCACCACCAGCGTATCATTGCCACCACAGGAGGATATCACAACACCTCATCTTCCCAGATAGTACACTCGAAAGAGGGTTAGGGCTCGTTTCAACTCGAGTATATAGCCTCCAACCCACTTCGAGTTGCCTCATGACCCATCGCCTTAGTCGCAGCCTACAACGCCACAAACTTAGCCACTGGTGTAAGAGGGGCGAAGGAACCCCCTAGTACTAGGAGGGTGCCTACTTGTGAGACATAGTAGGCATCTTCTATCTCAAGTAGGCATCTAATACTGTAATGTAATATTTTATGAAGTACACACAATTGTAATGGAAATATTTTAATGCTATGTTTTAAAAGTTGGTTATATTCTTTTTTATTTTCTTCGTTTATGAAAAATCTTATTTGTTATTATGTATATATATATATATATATATGATATTCATGTTAATGTGATGTTTTGAAAGTTGGTTCATGTATTTTGTTATTGTGTACGAAAAATCTTATTTCATGTTTATGATATTATTTAAAAGTTATTTTTTTTAATGTGCCTATGAGTTTTAGTTTGTTTTAGTTTGTCTATATACTTTATTCAGTGAAATATTAGTATTTTGAACAACTTGTGCAGATTAATGAGATATAGCAAAGGAATAAGCAGTGCAGGTGGGTGAGTTGGCAAGAAAGCGTTGAATGAAATAGAGTTTTTAGTGCAGCATAAAAGTGCTATTTTAATAGTATTTTCTGCCAAGATATAATTTGAAAGAAAGTTATGTTTGAAATAGAGTTTTCTATCAAAATATAATTTTAAATAAAGTGTTAGTTGAAATAGTATTTTTTATCGAAATATAATTTCAAGTAAAACGCGTTTTATATAAAATTTTAAAGAAAAATCTGAAATCAAATAACGTTTTTAGTTATTCCAAAATACGATTTCAACTTACGTTCTCATGAACGGTAGGTTGAAAATTACTTTTAATCGTGCAACAGAAGTTATATATTTTCGGTTCCGTTTGGAATTATACAAAATAAAATAAAATTTTACAAATTTTTACAAATACGAATTACGAGATAATAAAATTAAAATTTTTTACTCACTATACAAATTACGAAATACTTACTTTTATAATTTTATTTTATTTTATACACTTTTATACATCACTAAACACATCCTCCGTTAGACAATGTTTAAAAAAAAGGAAAAAAATTCCCACTTCTCCACCAAATTCAGTGCGGACACAATAATTTACGTTGTAATTTCAGGGTTTTCGGTCGGTCTCTCTCTCTCTCTCTCTCTATAGATGGCGTTACTTGGCGACGACGGCCGAGGATACGAGCTCGCTCGGAAGCTCGAGAGCCAGGGGGTGTGGCGGTCTTGGCTCGGCGACTCACTCTATGCCAGCTTCTCCCCCTTCCTCTCGTCGCCCTCCTCATGGGATGCCTTCATGCGAGCAGATGATTCCAGGTCTAGGGCTCAGATCCAACTCCAACTAAGAGCTCGTGCTCTCCTCTTCGACAAAGCTTCCGCCTCCCTCTTCCTCCCCCCGCTTTCCCAATCTCTATCTTCTTCTTCGGCCGCAATTTCGAAGCTCAATCCAAATTGTGCGTGTCTGCCTCAGTTTTTTCTTTAATTTTTTTTGGCTAAAATTTAATGCAAGATGGCACTTTAAATGTCGAATTGAATTAATTTTCTGAACACTTTGTGTGAATTCGATGCGATTTGTCAGACTTGCAGTTGCATGGCGATGATGTTTACTTCACTTTCGAAGAATGTGGGCACGATGGGTCGCAACAGCGAGACAGTGTTGTTACTAAGACGGCTCAATCGAAGGTTCGTTCGCTTAATTCCATTGATTTGGCCTCTTCATTTTCGTTTCGTTTCTAGTTCAACTTGGCCAATTTGGGCGTTAGGTTTTTATCTCTCTAATGCTATGAAGGGGATTTTGATGTTACTCAGGTGAATTTCCATTTGCAATTTTTTTTTTTTTAATTCGTAGTTTTATTTGTTTACTTGAAATTGTGCCCTTCCATCGTACAGCACAAGCCGGGATCGTCACACTAAATACGCTGTGCCTGAGAATGTGAAATGGGGATTGGTTGGTAGACTGAGTGTTTTGTAGCTCACTATAGAAGCTTTCTTTTGGAATTTCAACTTCATTTCATTTAGCAGACATCATACAGGATGAGGATGTACAAAATGTAGTGCAGAATACCAGCAATTGGAGTGATAGTGAGGAAATTTAAGTTTAATTGAGGTAAAGATGGGAAGGACAAGACACTGGAAAGATAAAAGTTTCTTTAGGATATAAAAGTGAAAGTTCCTTTAGTATTTATATCTACAGTTCCTATGATAATTAAACACTAAATGTATTTGAAATCGTAGAGTGGCCATTGTTGATAGGAATCTTCTCTGAACAACCAAACCTGTTTTTCAGAAATGTAGTTCGAGTAACAACAGGAACTTACCCAAACATCATGAATCATCAAGACTGATACTCTTCACGAATCATCAGAAGCCAGTTAATTCACTAAATGTGCTTGGCACAAGTCATCATGCATTTTACTTAACAACATTCACTATATACGAGTCTTCTCTCTCTCTCTCTCTCTCTCTATATATATATATATATATATATCTTTCTTCATCTTCTTTTTTATTTTTGGTTTTGGTTTCAGTGGGAGCAAAAGAGAAAATATAAGAATTGGAAAAATAGTGGTCATAATAATGGTAAGGATAGGTATAGAAATTATGTAGGAATAGTGTTGGATATATATTTAAAACAACGCATTGTAACTATTATTAGAAAATGCGATAGAAAAATTTTAGTTAAACTTGTAATAGGAAAAAAACATATTTAGTGCTTATGGGCTACAAGTTGGATTAGATGACAACGTTAAAGCACAGTCTTGTGAGAACATGGATAAGTTGATTTGAGGAATACTTTTTGGACAATTTTAATATTCGGGGTCTATCTTATACAAGCAGATGGGGAGATTGGATGGATGTTCTTTTTTTTTTTTTTTGGTGAATAAGAATCAGTATATTAATGAAGCATCAGGGGGGTGCCACCACAGTATAAAAAAGAGAATCTAGACCTAAGTCTAGAAGCGAAAGATATATTTTAACATATATTGGAAAATATATTGGAAAAGGTTAAAATACTTAAAAGATTGGATGGATTTTTGGTTTCTTCTGAATGGGAGGATCTATTTCCTGCAAGTCCTTCAAAAATCTCTTCCTAGGATTGTTTCTGATCACTTCTTCTAATGTTGGATGGGGGAGGAATTAAAGACGGCCCAAAGCCCTTTAGATTTGAAAACATGTGGCTGCAGGTAGACGGATTTAAAGACATGATTGCACTATGGTGGAATAATTATAATTACAATGGGTCAGCAAGTTACAGATTGACTCAGAAGTTGAAGAATTTAAAAACAGATCTGAAACATTGGAATTTTGAGGTTTTTGGAAGGTTTCGATCAGCAGAAAGCTCAATTAGAGAAAGATATTCAAGGTTTAGATCTGTTGGATGATGAAGGTTATCTTTCTGATCAAGGGAGAAATTTGAGGAAAGACAAGATTCTGAGTTTAACCAATTTAATCAAAATAGAGGAAATAAGCTGGAGACAAAAATCCAAATTCGATGGCTTAAAGAATGAGATCGAAATACTAAATTCTTCCATAAAATAGCATCCGCAAACAAAAGGAAAAATTAGATTGATAAATTGAAAGTCAATGGAGAGTAACCGAAGACCAAGGGGTGATCAAACAGAGTATTGTGGATTTTTACAAGAAATTGTTTAGAAAACTGGAGGCCTCTAGTGAATGAAATGGCTTTTATCAACTTAGTTCCCCTGCTGCAGCAAGTCTTGAGCTCCCTTTCTCAGAAACTGAGGTTCATCAGGCTCTTATGGAACTAAATGGTGATAAGGCCCCTGGTCCCGATGGCTGGACTATTGCTTTCTTTCAAAATTGTTGGAGCACTCTCAAGGAAGATCTGCTGTCAGTGTTTGGTGAATTTCACAACAGCTGCAGATTTGTTCGAAACTTGAACACAATTTTCATTGCTTTAATTCTTAAGAAGAATGGTGCAGTGGAGCTAAAAGATTTTAGGCCCAAAAAAGAAAAAAAAAAGATTTCAGGCTCATTAGTCTGGTGGGAGTTGTTTATAAACTCCTTTCAAAGGTCCTAGCTAATAGGTTGAAGCAGGTTATGGGAAGTCTTATCTCTAATTCTCAGCGTGCGTTTGTTAGGGGGAGACAGATTTTGGGGTGCCATCCTCATTGCTAATAAGGTTTTGAATTCCAAAATTAATAGCAAAAGTTCTGGAGTAATTTGTAAATTGGATATTGAAAAGGCATTTGATCATGTCAACTGGAATTTTCTGCTCTATCTGTTGAGAAGAATGGGCTTTAGAGAAAGATGGTGTCATTGGATAAACTGGTGCATTTCATCTGCTAGCTTTTTTGTTTTGATTAATGGTACCCCTGAAGGTTTCTTTGCCTCCTCTCGGGGTTTGAGACAAGGTGATCCTTTATCGCCTTTTCTCTCTTATTCTGGTAATGGAAGTCTTCAGCAGAATGATGTTACAGGCTAAACAGGCAGGTTTCATTGAAGTTTCTCTGTTTTAACCAGCAATCGGAGTATTAGCGTATCTCATCTTCTGTTTGCAGATGATTCCATAGTTTTTTGTGGTGCAGATTTGTTACAGTTAGGCCATCTTCATTGTATTCTATTAGGTTTTGAGGCTTGTCTCAGGTCTGAGGATTAATCTAAGCAAATTTGAGGTCCTGCTAGTGGTTAAGTTCTGATTTGGAGGATCTTGCTACAGTTGTTGGCTGTGTAAAATAGGTTCTCTTCCTACAGTTTATTTGGCATGACTCTAGGCTCTAATTTCAGGTCAAAACAAATTTTGGATCCTGTTTTAGAAAGGTGCAGATCTAGACTGGATGAGTGGAAAGTTAACTATCTATCAACGGGGGCGAGGATCACTTTGATTAAGAGTGCTCTCTCTAGCCTGCCCACTTATTTTTTCTCTCTTTTCCCAGCCCCTGTGTCAGTTTTAAAGGAATTGGAGAGATTACAAAAAAATTTTCTTTGGGGTAGGAGTGTGGGAGTCTTCAAGCACAACTTAGTGGATTGGAAAGTTGTTTGCAAGCTTATTCAGTCGAGTGGAGCAGGAATTATACAGTTGAAGCTGCATAATGAAGCAATTTTGGAGAAGTGGCTTTGGAGATTTGCTCACAAAGATTCTAGTCTTTGGAAAAGACTGATTGTGACTAAGGCACCATTTGGCATCTCCAAAAAACAAAAAAAAAAAAAAAAAAACTCTAAAACTTCTAAAAACTTCTATCACATCAACTTTTTTATTTCACTGCACGCATTACGAACTCGCAACTTTTCTCACTTTATCTCATTTTTTCTCACTTTTTATTACTCTAAACACACACTAAATATGGTGAGGAGAAAGGTGGATGGATTTCTACTGAAGGTTCTTCCTATTATGGTGTCAGTTTGTGGAAATGTATAAGAAGGAAATGGTCCAGATTTGTTAATTGTCTATCTTGGAAGGTGGGAAGGGGGGATAGGATTTTTTTTTTAAAACATAATTGGCTAGCTGTTGGCTGTCTTTCTGAAATCTATGTAATTGCAATGGACAAAAATGCTTTAGTCTCATTATTGCATAGGTTTTTGTTCAAATAGAGTTTGGAATGTTCGACTGTGAAGGAGTTTAAATGATTGGGAATTGGATAGCTTCTGGACATTGATGGAACTACTCTATTCTTTACCAATGGATGACACAGCAGATACATTGATTTGGAAGTAATCAACGCATAAAGTTTTCACAGTAAATCCTTTTACCTAAGGACATCTTTCCTTGGATAAATTTATGGAGGGCTTTTGTTCCTACAAGGGTCATTTTCTTCTCTTGGTGTGCCGCAAGGGGAAGAATTTTGACTTTTAGACAATCTAAAGCGAAGGGCTACTCTTTAGTTAATAGATGCTCGTTATGTCTCAGACATGAGGAATCTATTGAGCATCTGTTCATCCATTGTTGCTGGTCTACTGAAATTTGGAGCTTAATTCTTTCTTGCTTTGGTATTCAAATGTGCTTCCCCGCTAACTTAAAATGCTTTCTCTCAGCCTGGTGGGGACAACCAATGGGCAGGAGGAAGAAGAAGATTTGGAATCTGATCCCTTATTGTCTTTTTTGGTTGATTTGGAAGGAACGTAATAGGAGGATTGTTGATAATGCAAAAAGGACTGTTTTGCATTCTAAAAGTTTATTCTTTTCTTGTTTGTTTAGTTGGGTTGAAGAAGGAAAAGAGATAGATCTTAGATCCTTTCTACTTTTTATAGCTAGCATCCAGTAAATAGGGGATTTTGTAATTTGATTCTCTTACTTTGGCATCCTTTCGATGCTTTTTAATAATACTTACTTATCTTTAAAAAAAAAAAAATTCAAAAAAGAAATCCCCCCCCCCCCCCAAAAAAAAAAAACACACACACACACAAAACAACCAACTAAACAAAATTCCCAAAAATGAACTCTTTAATCTATACAACAAAGATTCCTCATTGTGAAAGCCTCTTCTATTCCTCTCCCCCCATATTTACCAATACGAAGGAACTAATTGCCAAGCTTTCCTTATACTCTTGTGGATCCTTGCTCCTCACTGTTACTGAAAAACATGTTGGCACCTTTAGGAGGAAACCTATATGTTCCCAAAGCATGTGAAGGCCAAGCTTCGGAGTTCTCTAGCCCACTGACAGTGCACAAAAAGATGGTCAATGGACTTGCATTCTTGTTGCATAAGCAACACCAATTTACCAAGGTCAAACTTTTCCTAATCAAATTATCCATAGTGAGGGTTTCTTTGTAGCAACCATCATACGAAGAACACCACTTTCGGCGTGCCTCCGATCTCCACACGTACTTCCACTTGAAGGCCTCTCGTCCTCTCCTGCTAAATCTGAGTAATATGATTTTACCTCAAATTAGTAGTATTCCGCCTCATCCTATCTTCTACTCCCTTCAACTTTGTTGTGTAGAACTTGGCCAAAAAACTCGTGAATTCCTCCATTGAATCAAATCCAATTTTAAGTTCTTTAGTTTCATAGCAAAGATATAACTAGTTGTTCCCCTTACTTGATAACTAGCCCACCATCCAACCACTCTCTCTTCTCTTTCTCTTTGAATCCATCCTCCAATAGCCACATTTTCTTGAATTTGAATGGGGCTGGTCCCCTCTTGATTCCTCGACAATCCAACACGGTGGATAAATGATTTGATCCTATTCTTGTAAGTACACTATGGGTAGCTCAGACTGGTCCCCCCTTGATTCCTTGACAATCCAACACGATGGGTAAATGATTTGGTCCTATTCTTGTAAGTACACTATGGGTAGCTCAGACAAAGTGTTCTTTCCATACAAGGCAATGATCAATTCATGATCTGCTATGTGAGTTAGATCATGTGTAGCATCTTCCTGCCAATGGACGTGCAACCCTTCGCATCCTCTATGAATTTGGTTAAGTTGAAATCTCCTCCTACACACCAAGGGTGCTCCCATTTGAATTCTTTGACATTGCTACATGCCCATAGACTCTTGTAAATACCATTTGAAGTCATTACCACATCCACAGAACAATCCAAAGACAAAAACCTCCCTTATTTAGCTTCCTCCAACATCAATCTGCTTCCATCCCAGATAACCAAAATTCCCCCCCCCTGGGGGGGCGAAGCTCCTATAGCAGGCAAGGCCAACCACCTCAGCGGTCTACCTCCTTATATTTCCTGCACGCCTCTATCATCAAATTATTCTACCTTTGTTACCTGAAGACATACAAAATCAGGCTTCCATCTCTTTAAAGCCATTCTATAGTTGATTTTTTCTCCCTCCCATTGAGGCCCTTATGTTCCAGCTTATTTTTTTAAAATTTGTCAAACAATAATGAGTCCTGTAGCGTCTCCTCCCCCTGCTCTACGTCCTTCCCTTCTCTGTTTGTCATAATTCACTGAGCACTCCAAAAGCCTCAGTTTTTTTCACCTCAGTTTTTTTCAACAATTTGTCGATCTCTTCCTCCATCCTTTCACAAGACACTCCTAATATTTTCTTAAACTCGTCTACCCTTTTTAAGATCAATTGGACACCCTTTAATCATTCATGCAACAATCTCCCAACGACCTAACAACTTCATTTCCCCCTGCAAGACTCATAGGAGTTAAAACAAGCACTGTTCACAATCGAATGCTTCCCAACCCTCTGTGAATCTCCTTGTCCTGCACCTACCCTTGCTTCTCCTATTTCTGAAGCCCCACTGCTTACTGCCCCTTCCCTAGCTCCCCTTGCCATCCCACCAATGCCTTATTATTATCCCCACTTCCACAAAGCCATCGCTAGAAAAATTTTCCCCTTCCACCTGTTCCTCTAAGGTATAGTGTTTATGCTCCCCTCCTACCATGAAAACCAGTTCTCTTCATCTCTTTCTTGTGCTTCCTAGCAATCCATCCATTTTCTCTCATTCTCTTCTTGAGCTATGATCCCTTGAGTCCAGAAGCACTTCCCCTCCTTCTAGAGTGCTAGAGTGGGAGATATGAAATGTGGATGATGGAGAAAGTGATGAGGGAGTGGAAAAATCTGATGGATGTCAAACCATGGAAGGCCTAACCACGGAGGCCTAACCACATAAACTCGATCCAATGAATGGTCCACATTTGCTATGTTATACGGTTCATAGTATTAGGCAACAAAAAGAATGACCAGATTTATGAGATGGTATAGGTAGCGCCCTTTGAAGATAAATAGAGGGAAAATTGGTTAATATAGTTTGGCCATGCTTCGTGGAGATTGGTGTGAGGCAAGTGGTAGATCAAAACTAAGGTGAGTTGAAATAAAAAGAAATAAATGATTTGATGTGGTTTAATGAAAGAAATGACTCTTAATGTAGTGGAATGGAAAAAACAATCAAGTAATTGGCCTCATTTAGTTAGGAAAAGGCTAAGTCAAGTTGACTTGGGTTGGTTTAGTTTTTAATTTTGTTGTGCACGACAAAACCCAATTGAGTAATGGGATAATGCATTTGTAATTTCATTAGTAACATACACTATAGCAGGTTAGGTTTGAATTTCTAAACAACTAATGAATATAAAGAATTCTTGTTTTACGCTTGACTAAATTTTCTTAATAGACATTGTCCTTAATTTGACGATAGGTCCTACTTACATGTAACTCAGCCCAACTTGATAAAATCTTGTCCTAACTTTTAGGATCTAATTGAATATTTTTTTTGTCATTAGGCTGTATCAACGGGGTAAATTTAATTAAATTACACCCTATTCATCCTTTCTTTTACTGTGTGAACTCATGCAAACTTTGGTCTTCCTTTTCTACTAGCATTATGCTTGAGGTGAGCGGCATACTTTTTTTATGTGTGCAGTCATGAGTCTTCATTGAAAATGATCAAAATCATTTTTGTTGATTTTTCCTCATTTAATCCCTATTATGTGCTACTTTTATTGTCCCAGGAATTGAATTGTTCTTCATTTTATTTATTCTTACCATGCTAACTCTATTTGCATGTTGATTGTGCTCTTAAAAGTGAAAGATTAATAATGAAAATGGCAACTCAGGGCACAAGGTAAAAGTGAAAGATTAATAATGAAGAAAAAATAAAGATGTAAGAGAGATGATTTTTACCCCTGAAAAAGATTAAAAGCTAGAGAGGGAAAAATTTCACAAAGACTGCTACTCATCAAATTAAAAGAAGAAGAAATTTCATGATGGCTGCTGGACACCAGGCGGTGGCTATAGTAATGGGGCTTGATTAATATATGTTTCTATTTTATAGTTGAAATGCAAGTGTGTTGTTCATGCTTCAAATGCTTAAGTGTTGTATAATAAGATAGTCCTTCAATTTGGCACTTCTATCGTGTATGAGTCATTTACTTTTATTGTTGACAAAATTTGCAGCTCCACTCTAAAGCAGCCACCGGTATTGGGTCAAGATATGGTGAAAAAGATGTGGATAGTATGTCCCAAAAATTCAGGCATGAAGAATTGCCAGAAACTTGGTATTGTCAG
This sequence comes from Vitellaria paradoxa, assembly GCA_019916065.1. NCBI lineage: Eukaryota > Viridiplantae > Streptophyta > Magnoliopsida > Ericales > Sapotaceae > Vitellaria > Vitellaria paradoxa. The sequence goes on from CM034233.1 coordinate 63,355,875, forward strand.
TTTTTTGAGAAATATAGAGCAACAAGACCATATAGATTAACATTTGGAGATCGAGAAATAGACAAACGTACACCTGAGCAGATGTCTACTTATCTTAGAATTCTTGAGAAGCATAAAAGAAAACGAGCAGCATTTAAGGAAGAGGAAACCAATGGTTTTGGCAATTCCATGTCAGAAAATGGATCAAACATGCTTCGAAACTCAGTTTTAAATGAAATAGATTCAAGTGATGATGAGACATACTTTTTCCCTGAAATAATGTTTCCGTTTAACTGTGTTCCTGATAGTGCACTTCCTCCCATAAATCGAAGGGAAGAAAACCATAAAGTGGAGTTTAATGGCGTTCTTGATACCCTTCCCCAAATTATGACTAGGAGCCCTATTATGATCGAGAGGCTTGGCATTAGACCAGAATACCTTAGCATGGAGCAGGGTGGAAATCAAGGTCGTGGAAAAAATGTGTCTGAAGGAAACAGGAAACTTTTGGGTCAAGAGCAAGCGTCAGAGATGTCAAGAAAGGTGATAGCTCATGTGCTGACAAATGTGGGGTTTGATGCTTCTTCGGAAGTCCCAATGGAAGTTTTCTCTCAGCTACTGAGCTGTCATATCTGTAAGCTAGGTCGTATCTTGAAAGTCCTTGCTGATAGCTACAGAAAACAGTGCTCAGCCATTGAACTAATTAAGATGTTCCTTCAAACAGCAGGGTATAGGTGAGTGAAGGTCCTTCTACACCATATGCTTGAAGTGTTTGGTTGGTTTCTTATTCCTGTTGTTTAGTAGATAGTTTTTGAATTTCTTTATAAAATAGAAAGTGAACTCTAAAGTGGCACATCAAGTGGCATAAAACTATATCTGAAGTAGGTATGGGAAGCAATTAGCTTGAATGCACCCTGGTTTAGTCTTGAATTCTGTTCTAGGCAAGCTTGGTCTGGCTTAAATTTCTCAATATTGGCTCAAGTAATGGGCTCTGTCACTTTGTTTAGATGCATGTTTTTATGCAGGGAAAATTGGAATCCATGGTGTACAATTTTAGGTGTGTTATGTATATTTGGCATTTTTATGTACATATTTACCTTATTTGTCTCCCTCCTCAAATTTTGATTTTTGAGCTCTCATTCTATCCCCTGAAAGTCCAAGCAGTTATCAACACTGCCTCTGGTCCTTTTTATGTTTGTATGTTCCCAATTTCTTTATATGTATGTCATTGCTTCATGTTTCCCTAGTAGAAATACCTTCTTGGCCAAACTAATGTTTGAAGAGACGGATGTGTTAGCTCAAGCTCATATAGCTGCTGCAGTTGCTAGATTTGCTATAATGATCAATTGGATGGTTGAGAAAGCCAGAATTTCACATCAGTTTCAATGATTTTTGAAGCCATCTCGCGAATTAAAGGCCAGGTTTTTGAGGCAATGCCTTAAAAGCTCAAAAACAGCTCAAAAATAGACTATATAAATTCTGTAAATTTTTGGTGTGTTGGACAAAATGGCAACCTAATTTGGGTGTCTTGTTAGGCAACACCAAGTGCTGAAGCTGCATTTGCAGCATCTTGGATTTGAAATTTTGACTATCTTATGCTATGCATGCAAGATGGGAGGAGCTTTCATGAGAAGAAATAAATTATTACTTCTTGAGGAAAAGGAATCTCCTTTGCATGTGATAAGGGTAAAGAAAGTGGAGTTATCAGCTACAGTGCCCTAATTAAAATATGCTTTAAATGGAGTCAATCCAAAAACAGTCAAAATCCATTGGGGCAAGATTGGATCCATAAGTGAGGAGGCTTTATCAAAAGGGATCTAAAATCTACTGGCTTACCATCTGAAAGGGCTTCTCATGAAAATAGTAATCTGTTTTTTTGCTAAGGCAAAGAGGCTTGTTTCTGTCATAAACTTGCTTAACAGAACATGGATAATTGTATTGCGATAATTAAGTGGGTAGCTATTCAATCTCTTGCTTATTCAGGAGTAATCTGAATGACTTTGAATGGACATTCACCGGAGTTTATGGCTGTAGTTGCTATTGTAACAAAGCTAATTTTTGGGAGGAGTTGCAGGATGTGGCATATAGGTGGGAAGAACCTTGTTCCTTAAGGGACTTTTAATTGCACCAGGTATATTCGAGGAGAGGTTGCTCGACTTTGTAGGCATCTATGAGACAATTCTTGAGTTTCATTGATGAGCTTGGACTAGTGGATATCGCATTTTATCAGGGGGACCTTTAACATAGTCCAATTCTAGAAGCATGTCAAGAATTGACAGATTTGTTTTAGTAGGAGAGGGGGAGGAATTTTTCCAAGAAGGAAACAACTGCTTTTACCTAGGGTAACATCGGACCGCTTTCTGATTTCATTGTATCTGTGAAGTAGTCAAATTTGGCCCTTCCCCTTTCAGAATTGAAAATATGTGGTTGATGGCTGAGGGTTTCCAAGAAAAGGTATTGAGGAGGAGTCCTAGCTCTATTTTTGCTTCTAAACTTAAGTTGCTGGAAGAGGATATAAAAGTGTGGAATAAAGATTGTTTTACACTTTGGTAGAATAGAATTCAACAAGGGCAGAATTATGGTGGATATATCGGCTTTGGATGAGAAGATGGGGGAAATGATGTCTAGTGTGGAGGAGAGTAGGAGGGGGGAATTAAAGGAGGAAACTCAAAGGTGGCCAAGATGGAGGAAGTTTGTTCTATGTTACTCGGACTCTCCATTATAGGGTGAAGTACCCATGTTGACATGACATAACACCGAGGTGGGTGTGGGATTCTTGTCACATATGGTGAAATTTTGTTAGATGTGTCTAATTTTAGAATGGATGAAGGTTTGATTTAAGAAATATTTTAAACGACATGTGACTCCAAACTCTTTTGATCGTTCATAACATTAAAAGATAAAAATACCAAATTGGCTTTTACAATTATTTCATGAATCAATTTTTTATTTTTAAGTTCATTTTTATTCTAATGATTATCATTGGATTATGATACAGTATTGTTCTAATATTAAAAAAAAAAAAAATCTATCTCCTCCTTGTTTGGATATTATTATAAATTGCACTTATATAATAATATTATTTTATGTGTCGTATTCCCATACCCCTTTCCAAAATTCGACAGTTCTTTAACTGAGTCCTTGTATTTTAAAATAGAAATAAGAGGCAAATTTGATATCCAAATACTTACCCAAGTTCGGCACTCGTACCTGAGTTTGAGCAACATAGAGCTTGGAGCTCCATGGCTTAAAGAGGGAGACAAAAACACAGTTTTCTTTTTTCTTTTTTTTTCCCAATAAAACGGCAAATGTCCATGGGAGATTGAGTCAAATTGAGAAGATTATAGTTGACAGTAGACTTTGGAAGGGGAGGAAGAATTTCGAGAAAGTAGAGTGAAACCTTACTCAAAGTTGTTTATAGAGATGGAGCACTGGTGAAAGTATAGTGGAACTTTACTCAAAGTTGTTTACAGAAATTGAGCCCTGATGTACAAACAAACATCATTATGTGAAGACAAGTTTATGAATAATTCAAAGGTTATGAAAAGCCCTATTACATTGATGGCAAGTGGTGTCTTAGAAATTAGAATCCTTGTTTCTTCACTTTATTTGAAATCGTCGAGCAAGTTGAAAAAGAAAATTTTAGTGCAAAAGTAAAATTTGAAAATATGTAAATGACCTTTTGGTATACCCACAAACATTATTATTTGACCATCCTCAATTTTGAAATAACTTGTGCTAAAATGGAAATTTAAAACCCTCCACCTCATATATATATTATAAATAACAGTAATAGTAAAAAAAAGTAATATTTATTTCTCTAGCAAGGAATAGAATATCATTTCTTTTCCATGAAAGAGTCAAAAAATTTCCATTTCTTAGGAGACTGAGATAAAAATCCTAGTGGAATAACAGTTATAGTACTTTCATCAAAACAAAATGAAGCACGCCAAAATATAAGATGATATCAAATAATAAATTGCTTAATTTATTGTTACGTTTTCATACATTTGGATCTATTCAATTCATACTTCTAAATATTAAATATATTTTCATATTTTTCACATTTGGAAAATTTTCAAAATATTTCCAAAACATTTTTCGAAATATTTTTGAAATGCTTCCATTTTTGTGGTAGCGAAAACAACCTACCAAAATAGAAACTTTAATCCTTGTTCACTAGTTTTTGTTTTTCTAGGAGATTTTAATTAGGGTGGGGAGATTTGCACTCCTTTGTTAGCTTCCCCCTTTACAATAGCTTTAATAAAAAAGAGTAATATGGAGTGAAGGAAACTAATGAAGGAGTGCATTTATCATTTTCCTTTTAATTACTGTAGTCTTATTAATTGAGCTATCAATCATCGCTCTTGTAGAGCTAATAAATTCAAAACATAATCCAACATGCGCCAAGAATGGAAGGCCAAGCTCTACAAATCTATAGCAAAGTTGCTTCATCTATAGCAAAGTTGCAATGAAGCAACTTATGGTTCTCTGACTTCTTTCTTTTCGGTCATGCAACATTAATCTAAAAGCATCAAGCACCTATTTCTAAAATTGTTAGCAGTAAAGGTTGAATTTAAAGCAGCCATCTAAACAGAATTAGACACTTATATGGGGACTTTCAATATCTGGAAGTCAATGGTAAACATTCAACCTCTGGTCATAACTTATCAACATTACTCTTAAAGCAAGAAGGGAAAGCATTTATTGAGACACATGAACACAACGTAAAAATTTGACAAACATTTTCTTACTTGAAAATTGTCTAGAATTTACATCACTCCGCCCCTGCCTTCTCAGCATGTGTTAGCGTGTGCTATAGTTGACGTACACACAAGGGGTAAAAGACTTTGGAGTAAAACCCATGTTTTCTTTTTGCACTTTTATGGTGGTGTATTTAATTATTATCGAGCCTGCTTAAGTTGTCCTTGGTGTTTTTATTCTGTTTGGACGAAAGAGGGGTGGTACATCACGACTGATAGCTTTTATGACATCGGAGTTGTTAACCATTCAATCAAATCAGACAGTTCACAAGAAAAATAAATTTAAAAATTCCCATTTAAATTTTCAAACTTATTTTATTGTGAACTGTTCGATTTTTATCGAATGACTTACAACCCCGATGTCACGTGGCTAACATCACACTGATGGTAGCCTCCCCAATTCCTGTTTGGACCTAATATGGAAATGAAATTAAATTTCATTTCCCCATTTTGTTTAAGTTAATGTAGAGAGAGTAATAGCGTTGCTTATGGTCTTGCAAAACATGGAGCAGATGACCACACGTGGTCTTTCTCGTCAGTTTCTAATCTGCCACGTCACTTTGTTGGACACTATACTATGGCCAAATAGGAACCTCTTGTCATTGACACGTGTACTTTCTCTCCTTTTTGTAAGCATGGTATTCCTATGCCACAAGTGAGGGTTGTGAATATATTTAACAAGGTGTTGCTGCCACCGCTGCTGCGGCCTCCTCCTCATTCCTTTTTTTTTTTTTTTTTTTTTTTTTTTTTCCCTTCAGAAAAAAATATGGGCATCTTCAAGTTGAATGACTTACATTTGCAAAAATCGGAATAGCTTCATTAAAAATATTCTGCCAGGAAAAGTGTATAATTTTCATACACGAAATCTCGCGTCGGTCTTGATTCATTCCTCCCCGCTTTTCTCTCCCTGTCTGTCCATCTAAGTCCAGTTTGCTGTCAAGTTTCCCTTAATAAGTGAGGGAATTGAATATTTCTAGTATAACTATGGTTGCTTTCTTTATTGCGATTTAATTCTTGATTTTGTGAAATCTTGAACCTAACGTCCAAGTTATAATGCTGGAGACTCTGTCAATATATTTTGTTAGTTGAATTTTGATAACCGTTTATGTATAAAGAAGGTAATTTTGAAAGCAATTATTATTCCCTTTGTTTCATATTGCTCATGCATGCCATTTGATATTTCCTTTTGCATACAAATGATGCATTTGCAGCCTCCTTAATCTTTTAACCCACCAAAGCTAAAAAAAAAAAAAAAGGTTTAGGATATGAAGGATGTTGCTTACCTTCTAGAAGCAGCATAATCCTATGTTACTTTATAATTGTGGTTATCCTATGTTACTTTATAATTGCAGATGTTGGACGGTAAGTGGACAAATTGTGGGTAGGTCAAGGGGCTACCAATGGTGCAATGCGAGAACTAATGTACAATATATATAGTATATTTTTTTTTTGGGGGGGGGGTTGTTGAGGGGGAGAATGTTGAGCCTATGTTGAAGCAGGTGAAATTCCATTCTTCATTTATGGAACTACTTGTTTTAATAGAAAGGATTGAACCTAGAAGGTGAGGTTTGCCCATGATTGGTGCTAGGTGACACGAAGCCTCTCTAGTGGTCTGATTTATAGCATGATTGCAAGTGCAACACAACATCTGGCTGTCCAAATGAGTGGGGACAGCACCAAGGTTCTGGAGGCAACTAGATGTTTGCCATTGGTGTGATGCCATGTAGCCTTTTGTTATGGGATGATGTTTAGGTAGTTCTGTCTTTGAGATTGGTTGGAGGTGAGGGTCCACCATTGGGAGAGAGGAGTACGTAAAAACCTCATAGCTCTGGTGTTCGTGCCACAAGTCGCTTATCCAAAGTGGGGTTTTTAGGTCTTACCTCTAAGTTGGACAATTTTGAGAGGGATTGATAGTGATTTGAGATCGTCTTTTGCTGGAAGAGTTGATTTGAGGGATAGTCACTTAGCTAAGCACTCAAGGCACAAAGCTTATTAATTTAGAGGAAAGTGTGTTGTGATGGAGTGGATGCTACTTTGGTCTACTATGATGCATAGACACTTTAAAATGGGTACTGTATTCGTATTTGGCATGTCCAATTATTTTATAATTTGTTTGTCAAATATATGATTAAGTCTAGCCTTGATTTTGGTAAGCAAAACCTTTAAAATTATAAAATCTTCTATTTTATATTTTGTTATGTTTTTTGTGTTTAATTATGTATTGAATTAGTTTTTATTTATTTATTATTTTGTGGATTTTATATTCATATATTTAACTAATAAAAGTATAGTAAAATTTATATTTTCCTTCTATATTTTTGCTGTGCCATTTTCCTAAATTTTTCAAATTGCCCTTATCTGTGCCTTTGCTTCTTGTTGGGCTACTTTGACCCCCCCAAGGGGAGACCTTTACCCAAGCCACATGGGTCATGGCATGTATGGCTTCAGGTGTGTTTGGACGATGGTGCTTTACAATAAAAAAATTCGATTACCATAATTTTGACTTTACAAGTTGGCAGTGAATTTCCTTTTTTCTGATGCATTTTTTTCTTGCCACTGGTTTGAAAGCAAACACTTTTTGTATCATCCTTTTCTTTACTTATGGATTACAACAATAACCTTCATATATAAATACAATTAAAATCACTGCATTTAATTAAATGGAATTTTTGAACCTTACTGAGTTTTTATGAATGGTTCTTGGCATTGGAATGTGCATTATTTGAGTTTTACATTTAAGTTATACTGTGGCTACTTTTTTTTTTTTTTTTCCTAATTCCTATTTATCTGTATTAGTTTGCTAATATCTATAGTTTTATAGTGATAATTATCTAACCTATCTTCCCTTCCATCACTAGTAATCTTGGGGCTTTAGTGGAGCTTGTGAAGGATAGTACCAGGAATTCTGTGCAACAAACTCAGCAGCAGATGCAGGTCATCCAATCGAAGATGCAGTCGCAGCAGCAGGGCCCCCTTCGACAAGCCCAGCAAGTATGTGTAGCTACTTTTCTTGCCTTATTATGGGCATGTGCCTTGCTCCTGTTCCTTCGATTAAACCCCTCTGGCTCCTGTATACTGTCTGTAGTTAAGGAATTGGTCAAGAGTCTGGGTGGTGAATAAAATTCATGTACTGACTTGTCCTTGGTATGAATTGTATGTCAAACTGTCAATGTAAGGTGTTTGTATTTTTGAATTTGAAATGAAGGGGTTTGACACTATTGCCGCAATGAATAATGATGGACTTGCGTGGGGTTCGAGTTGAAATTGAAAAAGTGGATGTTGTATATAATGATGGGTTTGGGTGTTGGAAATAACAATGTAAAAGCAGTTATATGAAAAATTCTTAACATTAATGGCTCAAGTTGTACAAAAATTATAACAAAATAATTCTCAATTGACCTGTAGTATTTGTACTTCTCTTGACTGTAAACTTTTGTGAGGATCTAGCTTTTGTATTTATTAGATATTTGTCACCAACTACATTGTAGATTATATCCTGATTTTTAGATGGGCTTTTGGACTTGTTAGTTTAATTTGGTAGATATCATGATATAATTATCAATAAGATGACGGGAATTATTGATTTGGTGACACTACAGATCCCAAGACAAATGCATCCACAGGTGCAGCAGATGATTCATTCCCAAAATCTGGCTCTTCAGCAACAGCAGCAGCAGTGGGAGAGAATGCGAAGGCGCCAGGCAGCCGCTCCTCGTCCTGGCATGAATGTAAATATGGAGAACGTAAGACCCCTGGCAGAAGTCAAGCTTGAAAACCCATCAGAATTTGATAGCAACGCCTTTGGCACAATCAATCCTAGGCATCCCCAACTGCAGTTTCAGCAACAGCAAATTGCTGCGATGTCCAATTTCCATCCTCAGTCCAGCAATCAATTTAGGCAGTTGGCTTCCCTTCCAATGCCTCAAGTCCAGACTCCGTAAGGCTGTTTGTGGAATGGATTTAGTGAGGGTTCATATGAAGAATAGTTGTAATTCTGAAATTTTTCTTGTTTTCGATGCAGGAGTATGGGCACTGTTAGGGCTCCACCGGTGAAGGTTGAAGGCTTTCAGGAATTGATGGGTGGGGATACCTCCCTAAAGCATGATTCAGAGGAAAACAAATTAACCTCTCCTTCGAAGTAAATAATTGGGGAGTGATTGTTAACCATACAAAAATTCACAACCTGGATAGCCTTGGCCCTTTTTAAAACTTTCAGGCCTCTGTTGTAGTAATCTTCTCCTGCTCGTTTGTTTTTTTAGTTTTAAGTTATGTATATATAGCTTGATGGAATGGCACTTTTCTTGGAGGAGACTGAAATTTTGCTACGTTATGTCCTCATTATACAGGTTGACTTTTGGCCTTTTTGATGTCAGCGGTCGCCTTCGCTAATAAGGTTTCTCTCTTAAATTATTAGAGAATGAAACTTTTGTTAGAGGAGATTGAAGTTTTGTGATTGGTAATTTATTATACAAGAAGGTTTTAAACTTCCCAGTGTAGAAGTACTCCCACCGATGCAGTTATAAATCCTAGATTATGTGATTGTATATATGGCTTGATGGACGACTGAAGTTCTTGCTTTAGTTTTGTTCATTATTTTGCAAGGTTGGCTGAGCCCTTTTTATTGTAGAAGTCGACTTCTCCTGGTACAGTTTGCATCGTTAATTATGTACGGTATGTAGCTTGATGTAGGGTAGACAGAAGTAGTGGGCATTCACGTTGTTGCACAACCTCTTTCTTGTATAGTTTATATATCTTAAATTATTAGGATAAAGTACAAAGAATTATTTTTACAGTTAATATTCGTGTCATTTTAGTTCATCATGTTTTAGTTGTAACTGTCAAATTTTGCGGTTCCGGTTAAATTATAATTGGATCTTTCTGTCAAACATTGTTTATATTGGGTCATTAGAATGAGAGTAAAATTGTTATTTCGTATTACATCTTTCCCAATTCCTCAAAATATAATGAAATAAATCCTTCGACATGGGGCCAAATAATTTGGAAATCTCAAAATTACAACTAATGTATCTGTGAGCTCCACACAATTTTCCTATTATTATTTCAACGAAACCATGCAGCCTCCTGTGAATTGCATACCAACAATCGCTCATTTTTTTTATTTTTTTTATTATTTTTTTCCCTCTTTTGAGTATCAAATCATCATTTTTCTTTTTCTCTTTTGAGTATCAAATCATCCGGTGGGAGTTAAATTGTGAAACTTTTTAACTACGAAAAGTAGTAGATTACCTACCAAAATTAAATTAAATCATGAAGTTTTTTATTTAAAAAAAAACGAAGAAGTTTTATACCTAATTAAAGTTTAGGATACCTATTGATGACAGTTGTAGTCACCTTTAACATTATTGGGCTATAGTCCTCCTTAACATTGTTGGGCATTCACACTGTCCTTACACACTTTATCTTTCTTCCATTTTGAATCTCCACACCAAATTTTCACACCTTGAACCTGGAAACACCTCTCACTTATTTTGCACGAAGTAAACCCTATTTTTCTTGGAATAATCATCAAAAAATGATAAAATATTAATGTCTCTATTTTGATGTAACTCTCGCCGCTCCTAAATATCAAAATGGACATAATCAATAATGTCAATTGTTTTGTGCATAGCTATCTTAAATTGCACCTTAGTTTACTTTCCTAGAACATAATGCTTGCAAAAGTCAACCTTAGTTTTTACCCTCTTAAGCAGATTCTACTTCTGTAGCTCCATTATACTGCATTTTTTTATATGTCCTACCTGTATATGCTACAAGATTATACTGTTGGATTTAGACTTTATCGTGCCAATTTCACCTATAATTGTGTTTCCAAGCAACCTGTGGATGTTCCCTAACACTTTCTACCCCTTCATCACTACCATTGTGCCTTTCAAAACTTTTATTATCCCACTATTAGATTTGAAACTGAATTAGTTCAAATTTAGAGCATCCAATGAAATAAGATTTTTCCTAAAAGTAGGAATGTCTTAAATCATAAAGGGTTTGTATTACACCATCGAACGTGCAAATTTTGACATTCTCAATTCCAATAACCTTGTATAAAGCATCATTACCTATAAAAATTGAACTAGAATCCACTAACATATAAGTGTCGAACCATGTCCTATTTGGTGTCATATGAAGAATATGCCGAATCTAGCACTTCAGAATCTGTGAGATGATTTCAACTGGATGAAACTAAAAACATGTTGCCATTTTCTAAGTTATTCTCCACAATATTTGCAGACTTTAAACTGTCTTTGTACTTGAAGTGGCCATTCTTGTCGCACTTAAAGCATTAAGATTATTCTTCTACCTAGACTTGTATTGAGAATTTTTATTATCATTCAATTTCCTTTATCTTACTTATCTTTCACCACAAAACCCTCTCTGTGAGAATTCTCATCACTATACTTCCGCTTCTATTGAAAGTCCAATAAGGCTATAGTGATCTCCTTATCTATGAGAGTCACTTTACCATACGTAAAGATTGTGATCAAATTTTCATACACTGACGAATTTGATAATGAGTAAAACAACATCAGAGGCTTGTCCTCATTTTCTAACTTGACAACTATCCTCTTCAAATCCCCGTTGATCTGATTGAATGCATTGATATGCTGTTGTAGGTCTGAATCCCCCTCCATTTTAAAATGATATAACTTTTGCTTAAGATAAAACTTGTTCCTAAGAGATTTAGACATATTTGCGTTTTGAGTTTATTCATACATCTGTTGGTAATTCCTCCTTTATGACATATTGCATCACATTATCATTTAGACATAATTTGATGATCACAATAGCCTTTACTTGCAGTTCTAACCAATCTGCTTTTTCCATCTTTTCTTGTTTCATTATTGCTAGCGTTTTCACCATTTCCTGTTGTACTAATAAATTTTTCACCTCCTTTTCCACAATCTGAAATTTCTTGTTCCATTGAACTTGCTGACATCAAATTTAGCAAATGAAAAACTTTCTATAAATATATTAAAATTTAAAGCTCTGATATCAATTTGTTGTGCAAAATACCAGATTACTTTTATACAACACACTAGCAAACAACAACATATAAATGAACACAAGAATATACTCACAATGAAATAGCACAAGATTTACGTGGTTCGAAAATTTGAATTGTCTATGTCCACGGGTACAATAAAATCTTATTTTCACTGTAACCTCTAACAATGGATTAAGAAGAATTACAATAAAGAAAAGAGAAGAACTTAAAAAAAAAAAAAAAATCCTTTGATGAATCTATTACCTTATTCTTAACTTTTCCCTCAACTATAGTTTTAGAAATCTCTAACTTAAACTTTTTATAATGTACAATACATCCTAGAATATATATAGATAGAAACCCTAGGCGAAATTGGCTTTTGAAATGCAATTCAAAAAAGGCCTTCTCGCAAGCTTTCAACGAGTACTTACATCCTTCCTGCTTAGTTAAAATCCCAAAAAATGTCTCTTAGTATTTTTCTAGGAATCAGAATACTCTTTTCCGGTAGGATCCTGATAAGTTTCTCGCGAAATGACGAATCTGTACTATTACTATACCCTATCACGAGGAACAAACCTCCCACACGCCTAACCTTCTCTGTATTTTTGTAAATCAATATAAATCCTAAATGGACAAATACTTTTATTGCACTTGTTGCGCTCAGACATCTGCCTGTAATGGGTATGAGTCTCAACTTTAACAATATATATATTATGTGAAAACATGAAAACGTGTGAAATTTTATTTTTTCCTCTGTTTGACAATTTAATTATGGTAAGCAAACAAAATATATTTGTCTTATCATAAAAACATTGTAAGCAATCATTGATTTCATCTCATGTCTACGAAATAATCTTAAGATATTAAATATATGTTGAATTGGTGCTGTTAAAGGAGAACTTGCTGGCAAAAACACTTACTGGATGACGATTTGGCCACGTTTGACTGTGAAAGGACAGTTTTATCCAGTAGTGTTTTATCCAATTTAATTAAATACAGGATAATGTTAATATTAAAAAAATAATTAATCTCAAGATTATTCATCACACAACAAATAATCCTAAATTGATTTACTTAATCAGTAATCAAACGTGACCCAAGTAATTAATCATATCAATCTCAACCAAATCATACCATCAACGTTAGATAAATCGTACCATGTGACATTTAACACTTAAAATTAATTTATCTTTAAATTCAAAAGATGAGAGTAAATATGTATAATGCTTAATTATTTTTTTGTAAATAAATCACATGAATGTTACAAGTGACCCAGTGACAGTCTAATACATATATAGCAACTTAGGCACAGTTTCTCAACCAAAGCAAATACAACGAAGTTTTTGACGCAAAAAGGAAACGAGTTTACATTACGTTTCATTTGGAACTCTAAATTTTTTCAGAAATTTTTAAAAGAGCTCTAAAAATTTTTAATTTTTTCTAATTAAATTTTGTTACGTACACTTTACATCAATTTTTAGTTTTTTTAAATTATTTAAAACTTCAAATATTAATTTTTTAAAAAATATTACAATACCTTATCATAATTGTGAGAAATCATTTATAAAAAACAATTTGTTTGAGGTGTTTGATTTATTAAATTTTATCAAAAATTACAAAAAGTAATTCAATTTCTCCAATCAATTAATTTCACTATATATTACTTTTATATTAATTTTTATACTTTTTATTTTTGTATTTTTTTCGACTATTCAAACACCCCAATTATAAAACAACTTTTATTACAATAACAATAGTGTCACACGAGCCCTGTCGCCCGCACTTTCTTATAAATAATTCCTACTATTAGACAAGGCCAGGCCCCATGGCCCATGCATAACGACCCCCCCAAAAGATAAGCTACATTACTTCTGGGGTTTCTGGCCCCCCAAAAGATAAGCTACATTGCTTCTGGGGTTTCGAGTACTTTCTTGACCTCTCTATGACTTTGAAGACAGCCAAGTAAATTATCCACATACCGATCTTGCCTATTCCTGTCACCAAACAGTCCGCTCATCTCCTTCACCTTGTCCCTGTAAATTTTGCCCTCTTCCTCCACCATCACCAACCTCAGCGACTCAGCCACCTGTTTCCTGGTGAACGATCCATCTCGCTCGTCCCTGGGTATTGAATGCCCCAGCTTCTTCTCCTCCAACACCCTAGAATTTATACCTTGGTCGGCCAAGAAGGTCAGCAATATCAGAGCCCTCCCAAACTGTATTCCATCCACCAGGGAACCCCAACCCGCGTGAGTCAAGAAACCACCCACCGAGTCATGACTCAATATTTTCGGTTGAGGTGCCCAACTCGTCCACACTATTCCTCGTCCTCTGGTCCTTTCCTCAAAACCATCTGGTAGCTCAATGTCCTCGTCATCACCCAACCCAGCTCGCTTCCTCAGCACCCAAAAGAACGAGAACCCAGATATCTCCAACCCAAGAGCTATCTCAGTGAGTTCATCTTGACTTAGCTTCGCCTCGCTCCCGAATGCAATATACACCACTGAACCTTTAACCTGCTCGTCGAGCCACTCTTTAACCGCACTCCATGCATCGTCGTTGTTGTCCCGATCACCGCCGTCAACCACAGCTGCCGGGAGAAAACCGACCGGAATGAAGGGTTTCCGGTGAAGCTCTTCGAGAAGTCGAAACCACTCCGGTTCGAACTCTGAGCAGCTTTTCACCGCCTAGAAGTCACACCCTTTAATGCTAGCTCCCAAGCGATATAGATCGGGAACATTCTCGTCGTCTCCGACGACGCCGTCGTTGAAAATACGCAGAATCTCGAAGAGCCGAAACGCGACCGTTGAATGAAAGGTTACCCACTTGGGTGGGACAGTGAAGTGTTCTGGTTTGGTGCGATATTCTTCTTCCCCCATGAGAACTGGTGCGGGCCCCATGAAACCCAAGAGAGAAGCATTGAATATGTTGAAGTAAACACTCGGAATGTTGAGTTTGGCAGCAACGGAGGGTACCCAATAAGGAGCAAAGTCGAAGAATATAATGTCAGGAGAGGAGGAGGCCGATTCTAGGAAGTCAGTCAGAGGTTGTCGGAGCCCGTCGTAGGCGATCTTGAGGTACTTGACCTTGTTATAGGGTACGCCAATCGTGGCCTCGGCTTCTTCTGGCAGATTTTCGATTTGGGGTAGAGGAAGTTGGACGAAATCTATGAGGGGGGATGATAAGTTTGGAGGGAGTTTTGGGAGGCGTTGAATGTTTTTGGGAGTGGAGACGAAGGAGATTTTGTGACCTTTCTGGGCTATGAGTTTGGAGAGCTCTAAGAATGGAATCATGTGACCGAAGGAGAGCCATGGGAACATTACTATGTGTAGCTTCTTCTCACAATCTCCGGTTGATGATGGGTTGGATACAAACTTCATGTTTGAATGGACTTGCTGCTCTTCCACCTTCTGCAAGCTGAAGCACTGTCTAAACCAACACACTTTTTGTGTTATACAGAGAGGGCAAATGATTGTATTGTGGAGAGAGAACAGATGATTGTACTTGTAGACAGAGAATGGATTTTTTTTCTGTTTTACCGCTATTTGATAAAATTATATGGCATTTATTATTTGGTTAAAAATAATTGTTGAAATACTGTTAATAAAAACGTTGTTTGAAATTGAGTTTTTAAAATATAGAAAATGCCGTATGAAATAGCGTTTTGTTTGTTAGCAAACTGAAAACGACATTTGATTTAACGTTTTTCTTAAAATCAATTTTGGACTGAAAACTCTATTTCATATAGAATTTTTTACTTGATAATGTGATTTCTACTGAAAACTCTATTTTATATAGAGTTTTCTTTTCTATAACCCCACCTGCACTACTTGTTCCTTTTCTATACCCATTAACCTGCAAAAGTTGTTTAAAAACTAACATTTCATTGAATAAACACGTAAATAAATTAAAATAATAACAAATTTTAAATAATGTCACAAACATGTGATATTATTTAAAAGTTGTGATATTATTTCATGTTTGCGATATTATTTAAAAGTTGTTATTATTTTAATTTGTGTACATGTTTATTAAGTAAAATATGTTTTTCAGTGAAATATGTTATTCAGTGAAATGTTTATATTTTGAGCAACTTTCGCAGGTTAATAGGTATAGGGAAGGAACAAGTGTAGAAAAGAGAACTCTATTTGAAACAGAGTTTTCAGTCCAATAACGTCAAAACTCTATATGAAAACTTTATATGAAACAGAGTTTTCATTTGTAGCAAACAAAACGCTGTTTTTTATCTTTTAAAAACTTAATTTTAAAGGGTAAATTTCACTAACCTCCCCTGAGGTTTCTGACACCAACAGAAACCTCCCCTGAAGTTTCTGAAATAACATTGACCTCCCTTCCTTTACCAGATAAATTTCACTAACCTCCCCTGAGGTGTTTGAATGTGTAAATTTTTTATACAATCATATTCTTTGCATCGAAAACTTTCAAATGAGTATCATTGTCGCTATTTTTTTGAATTCGTGGGAACGGATTTGAAAAATCATTCTCACAGTTTGCTACTTTCTAAAAAAAAAAAGATCCCAAAATCAACCCAAAACTACATTTTATTTTAATTTATTCCACAGTTTGCTACTTTTCAGAAAAAAAGACACCAAAATCAACCCTAAACTATATTTTATCTCAATTTATCTTATTTTTTCTTACTCCAAAAGGGACTTTTACGGGAAAAAATAGATCAGGGGAGGTTAGTGAAATTTATCTGATAAAGGAAAGGAGGTTAGTGTTATTTCAGAAACTTCAGGGGAGGTTTCTGTTGGTGTCAGAAACTTCAGAGGAGGTTACTGAAATTTACCCAATTTTAAATAACGTTTTTATTAACGATATTTTTATAATTATTTTTAACTGAATAATAAATACCATATAATTTTATTAAATGACGGTAAAATCAAAAAAAATCCACAGAGAATAGGTGTGGGTATTTCTAGGTCCACTCGTGAAATACATGACGAAGTGGGGGAGCCAACATCGCCAATGGTGAACTGCCAAAAAAAAAAAAAAAATCGCCAATGGTGTTAACCCGCTGACATCATCTCCCGGCCACGCGTCTCTCTCTCTCTTCTTTTGGGGGGGGGGGGTTTGGTTTGGTTCAAATGGGGCGCGCGTATTGTTTTTTATTTTTTCCCTTCAGTTGGTTGAAACCGGCTAACGAGGCTGGATATGAGAAGAAAAAAATTAATTTTTTTTATAGTTAACTGCTAATTAATTATTAAAAATTAATTTGTTTGTGCTTAAAAAGAACAAAACTTAATTTTTTAGTAATTATTTTTTTTACTTTTTATTAATTTGATATTTATATCCTTTAATGTTTAAAACGAGTGTAAAATATAAGATGGTAAATCTAATTATTTTAAAAAATATAAAATGATAAATTTTGTAGTTACTAGCTTTTTTTTCTTAAACACATCTTCCGAGGTCAATCAACCTAATAATTTTAATTTTTCTTTTGTAAGACTATGGTTCAACTAATAAAAATATTTTGTGTTATTGAATAATATATTAATTATATTGAATATTAAATATTTTAAAATAAAAATTTTTAATACAAATAAAAATAGTATAATAAAAATTTAGTTATCAATATGATTTTAAAATATTTTTAAATTAATACTTTTAAAATATTAAAAAATAAAATTTATCAATATAATTTAAAATATTATAATAAAAATTCAACAATTGTAAAAATCGGAGTATTTATATATGTCTCAATCAATTTATATAAAAAATATTTTTTGTTATAAAAAATAAATTATACTAGTAAATTACTTTTCTAAATTTTTTAACAATTGTTACTTGAATTATTATAAAAAATTTAGATAATTATTATAAAAATTAATCGATAGCCTGTATAAATACTTGAATTAATACTTAAATTAAAAAATAAATATTAAAGAGAATAATTTCTTATGGTAAAAATAAAAATATTTTACTAAATTGATTGAACTAAATTTTTATTTAAAATGTAAACAATTACAAATTAAAATTTTTAAAAAATTCTACTTATCCTATGTGAGTTATTTTCATATCATAAAACTTAAAATTAAGTTATTCTCATTGAAATATTGGAAAAATATTAATTATTATAAAAAAATTAAATTATAATGACAAATTATTTTATTTCTTAAATGTTTTAACAAATAAATGGACATTGTTACTTGAATTAATTTTTATTATAATATTTAAATTACCTAGATATATTATATTTTTAAATATTTTTAAAATATATTGATAACTTATTTTTTATTATAATATTGTAAATTATATTAATAAATTTTATTTTGATATATTTTAACATTCAATATAATTAATATACGGCCCAATAACTCAAAAATATTTTTATCATATTAATCTTCTAAATTTTTTTTTATAATAATTCAAATAACAATTTTTAAAAAATTTAGAAAAGTAATTTATTAGTAAAATTTATTTTTATAATAGAAAATATTTTTATATTGATTGAACAATACATATGTAAATATTCTGATTTTTACAATAATTGAATTTTTATTATAATATTTTAAATTATATTGATAAATTTTATTTTTAAATATTTTAAAAGTATTAATTTAAAAATATTTTAAAATCATATTGATAACTAAATTTTTATTATAGTTTTTTATTTGTATTAAAAATTTTATTTTAAAATATTTAACATTTAATATAATTAATATATTATCTAATAACTCAAAAATATTTTTATTAGTTGAACTACGATCTTACAAAAGGAAAAAAAATAAAATTATTGGGTTGATTGACATTGGAAGATGTGTTTAGGAAAAAAAGTTGGTAACTTGGCTATCGGTTACTAATTTTTTCACTTTTTTAAAAATGATTAAATTTACCATCTTACAATTTACACTCATTTTAAACATTAAAGGACAAAATGTCAAACTAATAAAAAGAAAAAAAGATAGTTACTAAAAAACTAGGTTTTTTTCCTTTCCCAAACACAAAAAACACTAATTTTTTAATGGTCATTTGGCAAGCAACTACAAAAAAAAAAAATTAACTTTTTTTCTTCCGAAATCGAACCTCATTCGCCAGTTTCAACCAAACTAATGGAAAAAAAAATCACGCGTGCCCGGTTTGAACCAAACAAAAAAGAAAAAGAAAGAGAGCAACGTGTAGCCGGGAGGCGATGTCAGCGGGCTAACATCATTCGCGATGTTAGCACCACCGCTTCCGCCACAAGATGGATAATAGATGAGAAATTAGTTTTTTAGAAGGAGAGAAAAAAAATGAATAATAATGGTGGTTTGCATGTTAATTGAGTTAACTTAATGACACAATTGAGTAATACAGTGATCAAGTTTGATGAATAAAATAGGAGTTTAAAACTTACTATATCTGAGTTAATTGAGTTATTAAGCAATGATAGGCATTAATTTGCTACACAATTTTAAAATAAATGAGGTATAAATAATTTTTTATATTTAAATAAGTGTGTCGTATTATTAGCAAATTTTGAAAAAAAGTTAAATAATTAGAAAATACTATCTCACTAAAAAAAAAAAAAAAAAACTACTAGAAATTTATGACAACAATAGCCAAAGCGTAATAAAAGGTTGTGTAGCAATAAAGAATATTATCGCGCGTTGTCACTACGTCAACTGAATGAATGTGAATCAAGCCTACAGAGTAAGAAAAGTGAGAAGAAAAAGGTCGAGGAGGATCTCCGACCAGAATCCATCTGATAATAAAGTCAGATGAGGATTAAGAGTAATAGCTGAGAAATAATAAGTGTACAGTTGATAATAATGAGTGCACCTAAATTTTAATGTTAAGTGTTGTATTTATAGTAAGATAGAATGAATAAATAAATATAAAAATAATTGAAAGGTCTTGATTTCATACATAATATATATGTGTCAACGTGTATGATGGTTTACTTTTTATTTATTGCTTTTCATTCTGTATTTAATGCCTCCCACTCAGCATTAAACACGCGTGGGAGAGATTAGTATAATAAACAAAAAATATAACCTTGAGGAAAGTCCAACTATCACATTTATCTGCTACTTATAAAATAGTGAACTAACTAAACTAACAAAAAGGTAATAAATTCAGTTCATTTATTACTATTTTGTATTCATGATTAAGGTCACACCAATTCACTTATACATTTAATAGCGGTGCCTAGCTTAGATGAGTAATGAATCTCTAAACTGACGTTGAGCACATTCATGCTTGGAAACCATGCTCAAGAGGACACTATGTGTCTATGATAATTTATGAACCTACATTATACTCTCACTCTGGTCGGAATAAGTTTTTTACCTAAGCAGAGTAAAAAGATTTTTAGAGGTATAACTCCCACCTGTAAAAAATTTCCTTATATGTCTCATTATTACCTTACTTTTGGCGTGTTTCCTTATGATTGGTCATATATCATTCTCATTTATAATGCGTCGAATGTCTTTTCGTAATTTAGGTGTGTCATATTGTCTGCACAAAGCGTTAAGGTTGCTGCCCCCAATTCCATAAATGCCAATTTGAAAACAAAAGTGGTGTTGAATGAAATTTTTGCCACTTATTACACTTTTTAGCTCCTCCAATACAGGTATATGTATATATATAACCCTCATCCGCCATTTTCAGTTCTTTCCAAAATTTCTAACTTTTGGTTTTCTCCAAACCCTTTCTGCAACCCCTTTTTCCATTGACGAATTCGCACCCCTTCTTAGGGTTCTCATTTGGTGAGTATTAAAAACCTTGTGGTACTCTATTTCTTCTCTTTCTTCTTCTTTTCTTTTATTTGAAAACATAGGCAAATTAGTTAATGAGCTTAGCTCTGAAAAGAAAATAAAGGCCTTAAACAAAAGTACAATATTCCCCCAAACTAGGTATTAGGCTTTCTTATGAAGGCGATTGTGATCTTGGTGAATTCCTAATAGTTGCGATCATTGAAAGAGGCCTCAAATTCTCTTTGAATCGTTTCCTCCATTTAGTGATGCACAAACTTAACCTCTCACCTAGAGGTGTCACCGGTAATTTTTATAGGATAGTTAACAGAGTGAATGAAATCAATTAGTGATATGGATTTCATATCACCAAGTGGGATTTACTTTACTATTACAACATATGAAAGGTTAGAAAGAACGAGGACAAATGGTACTTGAACTCCTGACCAAAGAAGGCTTTGGTTTGCATGTTTCCAAACACTATTAAAAGTTTAGAAGAAGACACTTGCATTGTCAGTAGACATTAGAAGGATGATTCAGATGAAGATCATTTTCCTACAGTTCATCTTGTGTCCTTGGGCCCAGGTCGGTAGATTTCAAAATTTCATTTGTCTACCGGTCTTTTATATATATATATATTTATTTAAATGATTTGAACTAGATGTCTATTATTTCTTTATATAGTCGAGCAAGCAAAAAAGTCCTAGGCTAAGGGAACTTATGCTGACAAGGCATATTTGGAAGGAGTTTGGAAATTTTTAGGGGGTCTAGAGCTATATCCATTTGCAAGAGCTACCCCGATCTTGTTCAATTTCGTGCCAAGCTACCAATCCTTTATCTCTCTTCCCCCAAAACTTTGTAATTAGTGAAACCATTAACAGACTGCAAAAGTGGTTCACATCCACTCCTGACGCCTTCAAACACAAGGATTGGGTGTTTCCACAACCATTTGCCATTCCTTTAGTTGTTTTAGTTCACCTAGTCCAATCTACCGAGCAAGCATCTGCCAATGTGAATCCATAAACTTGTAGATTGCTCAAGGAAGAAGAGGAATAAAAGGAGGCATTTACTTTAACTCTTGTCAGAGATGCCGAGGACCTAATGACTCCCTAGTAAAGTCTAAAGAGGGAGACTAAAATAAACGCAAAGAAGAAGAAGGCTGAAATGGCAAAAAAGAGAAAGGCTGAAGAAAAGAAGGCAAAACCTGTCAAAAAAACTAAAATGGCGAAGAAAAAGAAGGAAAACTTAGAGCTTATCATCTTAGACCCCTTTGATGACCCAACTAAGCACCCCCCAAACCAAAGGAAGACGAGCCTCAAGCAGCAAAAAAGAAAAAGGTCGCTTCTTCCAATAAACTGGTCGTATTCAAAGCTCTTTTACCTCTAAAGGATCATTTTTCTTCATCTACTTTTTCCAAATCTGATTGACCATCCTCCTTGGTAGCAACTCATTCCACTTGACTACATCCTCCACAATGTCTAGGCTCTCCTCCATCAGAATCTGAGAGGTTTGGACCTATTCCTTTAGAAACAGTCTATCTAAAAAACACAATCCATGATACTTCTCCCTTCATTCCAAAAATTCTAGTCCTAAGCTTTCAATTCCCAAATGGTCATCCCTTCACAATTTAGGATTTTGTTTTGTACACCCCATCAAGTACGCCAAAGGAGTCGCTCCCTCTCATGATCAACAAAAACTAAGGAATATCGCTCCTACGGAGTTCACAAACACACTAGCCATGAACTCTGTCACAGTAAGTTCTCTGTAATCTTGTTTACTTTCTTTTTGCACTTTAGTTTTTCTTTTAATATTTTTCTTTATTCCTTATAAAATTCACTATATATACTGGAAGTTGCTTCTTGCCTCCAATGCATGCATAGAAAGATTGATGATAATGAGGTTGAAGTAAATGGAATGAGAAGTAGACTTCATATTTGTTCTGACAAATCAAGAAGAAATGAAGAAACAAGCTGATGCTGCTAAATCTTAAAAAAGCCTTGCTGAGCAGAAGCTGAAGCCCAGTGAGTCCAAGATTAGAGTCTTAGAGAAGCTAATTACTACCATGGAGGAAGAGTTAATAGAAAAAGAGAAAATGGGGCCACCGAGGATGTCGAGCTTACCGTAATGAGAGCTAAACAAAAGAAAATGGCAAAGGCGATCTCAAAATATAGATTAGAAAAATCTAATCTAAAAACAGAGAAGGAAATGCTGAAGGTTGAATTAAAGGGTAAATCTAATGCTTTGTTGAAAAAAGATCAAACTATCAAGAAATTGGAAGAGACTTATTCCAAAGAGCTCAAGAGCCTGGAAGAGAATCATTCCAAAGAACTTAAAGATCTACACTTTGACTATTTGTAGTAGATGACTAATACTAGGAACGAGTACTTTCTGGAGGGTTGGGAAGAGGCTATGAAAAGATTGATGATTGAGTCCACACAAATACCTACAAAAACGTTCTATGGCCTTACCTTGATGAAGTGATACCTCTTTTCAGCTTTGATTGGCCTCCTTAGACTCCAACTATTGATATCCTTAGGGAAGAAGAAAATGAAGAAGAAGAAGAAGAAGAAGAAGAAGAAGAAGAAGAAGGAGAAGAAGAAGAATACGTGGACAGTGCTACTAAAGCACTTTAAACTCAATCTATGTCCATTGCAAGTCCCTAGGAGTTAATTGAAGATGAAGTGGCCTCCATTGCCACATAAATTCTTGAGAAAGTTTTATTTCCATATAATTAACTTCTTGTTGTACTTCAATTTTTGTACTCAATCTTTTTTTTTTTTAGGAGATTGTTGTATTTCTGAGCTATAATTGCTTCTGTCAGTGTATCACCATCCATCTCATCTTAACTTTAAAGTAAGGTGTAATACTTAAGTAAAAACCTTATTGCGAGAATCATGAATACTCAAGCCATATTGCTTAAAAATTGAATTGCTTTTTGAACTAAGCCTGAGCTGGTTGCATTTGGTGCAAGATAACTTGCAAATAACACAACTCATGAATTCATAAATGAACAATATGAATGCATATGTGAAATAAAAGTGATAAATTGACTAAGTACAGGGATTTAAACCATCATAAACTAAAGTGAGGTAGCCTTTATTGAGCTACCGACCTCATTTAATGTGGTCGAGGACTTTCCTGTATCCATAAATTTGCATTAAGGTCATTACTTTTGTACTGTGTTACCTCATGTAATATGGTCGGGACATTAATCATTCTTTTCAATTGAGTTTTTGAAAGCTAAATATAGCCTAAATTCAATGAGAAATCTTGATTAGTAAATAGATCAAATTCAAAATTTTGAGTTATCATTTAGAATGAACTAAATGGATCTTCCTTGCAAACAAAATAAGTGAGATAATCACTAGAATAAAACCAGTGAGACTAATCTTATTCGAGTCAACCACTGGAATGAACCAGTGGGACTATTATTTTTTGAGTCAACCATTAAGATAAGCTAGTGGGACTATTCTTTTTCGAGTCAACCACTGGAATGAACCACTAGGGCTATTATTTTTTGAGTTAGCCACTGGAATAAACCAGTGGGATTATTCTTTTTTCGATTCTCATAACTGGAAAACCCAGATGGACGTTCCTTTAATTTTGTGCAAATTTAAAATTTCTCATTCACATTGTTGTTTTATCAACAAATGTAATTGTATTGAATTCTTATATATAGAAGAACTTTAGAGGGACTACATTCCATGGTCTCTTTATAGGTTTGTCTTCTATGTCTATTAAACGATAAGCTCCATTGCCGAGTACTTTAGTAACTCAAAATAGACATTCTCAGTTGGCACGGAGCTTGCCTTTTGTTAGGTTTTTTCTTGCTCCCATCACCTTTCTGAGGATAAAATCATCAACTTTGAATTCCTATGGCTTCACATTCTTGTTGAACTTCCTTTTCATTTCTTGTTGATAAGATGCCAACCTTATTGCAGCTAATTCTATCTTCTCATCAAGCAAGTCTAAACTAACGCCCATAGCCTTATCATTCTCCCCTTGATCAAAGGCTATTGTATGAATAGTGGCCATGTCGACCTCTAATTGAATGACTGCTTCCATCTCATAAGTAAGAGAAAATGGCGATTCACCTGTTGATCTCTTTGGGTTGTCTTATACGCTAGAGCAAGGTTGGAAGCTCCTCAACCCATTTGCCTTTATTTGCCTCTAAATTTCTATTAGATGCTTC
Organism: Vitellaria paradoxa; assembly: GCA_019916065.1. Lineage (NCBI taxonomy): Eukaryota > Viridiplantae > Streptophyta > Magnoliopsida > Ericales > Sapotaceae > Vitellaria > Vitellaria paradoxa. The sequence goes on from CM034233.1 coordinate 63,380,501, forward strand.
AGCCTACCTATTGCTCTGAGGATAGGTGGGTAATAAATAAACATTCTTAATCCTATATCTTAAATAATATTCCCTAAACAAAGAGTTATCAAACTGCATTCTATTAGTAGGAATTAGTGTTTGGGAAATGCCATACCTTGTAATGATATTCTTCCAAACAAATTGAATCGTATCAGCATCCTTGATATGAGCTAAGGGCTCTACTTCCACCCATTGGGTAAAGTAGTCTATGCCGACCACCAACCATTTTCTATTCCCACTAGCAGTAGATAGAGGTCCCATTATATTAAGGCCTCATTATGCAAATGACCATAGATTAGTGAGAAGACTAAGCTCCCGAGCAGGCTGATGTGGGATAAGGGAAAATTTTTAACACTTCTTGTATTTTTTAACATAAGCTTGAGCATCTCTTCCCATTCTTGGCAACCAATACCCCTAAGTAATTACTCTATGTGCCAAAGATCTACCCCTAGTATGTGCCCTATAGATCTCATGTATTTCGTAAAGGAAATTCTGAATTTTATTAAGATGTACCTAAAGAAGATAAGGAACTGTGAAATACTTTTTATACAGCTTGTAGTCAAGGGACAACCAGAACCTTCTTATTTTCATCCTAAGCTTTCTAGCTTACACCTTATCCTTGGGAAGAACTTCATCTTTCAGATAAGAGATGATTAGATCCATCTAGGATGGACCTATAGCAATATAACCCTCATTTTCCAATCTGGACACGCTTGTCCTATCCAAATACTTTAAGGAAAGTAGTATTAGTTAACCTGGTCCTTGGAGATGCAACTAAGGTTGCCAAGGCATCAGCATGAGTATTACGATCCCTTCCTATCAACTTAATTCGAATAACATTAAAACCTTCTAACTTCATTTTCGATATATCTAAATGCTCAGCCATCCTCTCATTTCTTATTGCATACTCACCCTTCAACTGATTTGCCGTTAGCTAAGAATTCATTTTGATCAATACATTATGAGCAAATAGGAGCCGAATAATATCAAGTCTAGCTAAAAATGCCTTATACTCAGCCTCATTATTAATTGCTGCAAATGCTAGTTTAATGGCATATTTTATTGTCGCTTCTTCAAGAGTTGTCAACACTACACCAACCTAAGCTCACTTTTTGGATGAAGACCCATCTACTTCAATCTGCCATGCTGGCGTGGCAACTTCTGATTTTAAGTTAATCTCCAAATGTCACACCTCTTACACCTACTCAGGGACTAGATGAGTAAACTCAACTACAAAATCTACTAACACCTGGGCTTTTATTATAGTTCTTGTCATAAACCTAATGTCAAACACGTTCAGAGCCACTGACAATTTTTGCCATCCTCTTAGTGATGTCTACTTTCTTCAAAAGCTAGCCAATTAGTTGGTCAATGATTACCTGAACGGTAGAAGCATGAAAATAATGTACTAACCTCTTGGATGCCATCACTAATGCCAAAGTCAACTTTTTCAGAGGCAAGTATCTGGTTTCTGACCCTGTAAAGTCTTTTTTGTGTAATAAATTACCTTCTGCCTTCTATCTTCTTTTTTCAAAAGAACTACACTAATTGCTTGATCTGAGACTGCTAAGTAAAGCTATAGAACATTTCTTGACTGGGGAGTAGATAAAACAGGAGTAATTGTCAGATATTCCTTCAATTTCTACAATGCATTATTAGTTTCCTTATCCTAGACCATCTTATTTGCCCCCCTTTAATAACTTAAAGAATGGTCTGCACTTATTTGATGCTTGGCTGATAAATCTGTTAAGTACTGCCATCATTCCTGTAAGTTTTTTAACTTCTTTCTTTGTTTGTGGTAGAACTGATGCTTGAATGGAATGAATCTAATCGGAATTAGCTCCAATTCCTTGCCTAGTAACTAGGTAGCCCAAAAATTTCCTAGAACTAACTCCAAATGCATACTTGGCAGCATTAAGTTTCAACCCATATTTATCAAGTGTTGAAAAGACTTGTTGCAGATTATGATGATGGGTATCAGGTTCCTTACTTTTGATCATCATGTCATTAATTTAAATCTCCATTGTCCTTCTGAGGTTTTTTTTAAACATCTTGTGACTAACCATTGATAGGTAACTCCAACATTCTTTAAACCAAATGGTATTATCTTGTAACAGTAGGCTTTCCATATGAATACCATAAATGACTAGTGGTCTTTATATCTCTCTCCTTGGCCTCGTCCTGGGTGGAAGTTATGCCTTTCCCACACAGTCTTCTTCTTGTGTTTCTTCCCTTCTTCTCCTTTGATCTCCTTGTGGTGCTCGCGGTTGGTCATTTGTTACCCTTGTTTTAGCTTTATTAATGTATTCATTTAAGTGACCTTTTTTTACTAGATCTTTAAGAAGATATCGTAAGAATCAACATGCTCCTCGTTGGTGCCCCCATCCTAATGGTATGAACAATAATATTCACAGTTCTTCTTACCTGAAAAATCAGGCAATTTTTTCAGCCACCTAAAATATGACTTGTCCTTGATCTGAGGGAGGATTCTGATAAATGACTCCTTGAAAATTGTGTTGACAGTCTCGAAAATGGACTTCTTGTCATCAGTGAATTCTCTTCTCCCTATTTTTTTTGCTTTCTACCCTTCAATCCAAATGACTTTGACTTTTTCTGGCAAGCAGGCTTTGTGTCGTACTCTACCTAGGCATACTTTTCAATTCTCCACATTAGGTTAGACATATTAACTACTGGCTTTTTCGTTAAGGAAAGCTAAAGTTTATCTTTTTTCTGCAACCCAAGCTTGAATGAGGTCACTGCCAGTTGCTTAGTGCAGCTTTTCATCTCATTGTACATATACCTTTAGGAGTAATCCCTTAGGCTTCTATTTTTCTTCTTCGTTGTAAGAAGCACGTCAATAGTTTTTAGCTATTTAGCATTAGCCAAAAACCTTGTGACGAAATCCTCGGTGAGTTGTTTCCACCAACTTAAGCTTCCTGGGGGCAAATTATGAAACTACTAGAGTGCTATATCCCCCAAACTTGATGGAAATACACGGCACATAAGCTTATCATCCCAACTCCATAATGTCATGGCCTACATATAGTGTTAATAATATGCCAAGGGGTCTAATTTCCCATCATATACTATAAATCGAAGAGTCACGAACTTCTTTGGAGGCTCCGATTCACATATGTCATTAGTAAATGGGGAGGTAGAAATCTTTCTTAATGCTTTTATTGCTATCATTTGGGTAGATTGATCAGATCATTCCCACTCAACGCACTATAGCCTTTCAACCTCCTTGGACTTACCAGACTTCTTCGTTTTGGTCAGCACCACATCACCACTTGATGAGCTTTTTCTTACATCCTGTTACTTTCTTTGACTAGATTGCTTTCCTCTGGGAGTATCTTCTTTTTGTTGAGGCTTAAATGTCCTAGCCTTTTGTTGTTGCATGGACTCCTAGTATTGAATTTAGGTTAAACATGTACCCAGAGGTTCTACACTTGAAGCAGCTCCAAGACTAGCATCAACTTCTTGCCCGGCACTTGGATTCTCTTCGCTACTTATGCCATTTTCTTGTCTACTTTGTGCTTCTAGTTTATCATCATACGAAGTATCATAACTTTCATCCATACTTGAATCAAACTACTCATAGTCAGAGTGATCATCGCTTACCCACTTTTCTTTTTCCTCATTAACCTTTTGAAGAATCTTCTCCAGTTTTGGCTTGTTTTGCGTTCACTTTAGCTTGTAAACCTTGCTTTCATTTAATTGCTTCTAGGTCATAAACTTTACGTTGACTCCTTCTTGTCTATCTTGGAGTTGAAATGATAAATGCGTTCCCCTTCTATCTAGGGAGTTCCGTCTTGTCTCCTCCTCGTAGAGATCATGGGGGCATTGTATCACCATCCGTGGCCATTGTTAATAAAATCTTCAAGAACATAAGGATGTGGAGAACAAGAAATGAGCCCCCAAGGTGGGCACCAAAATGTGCTGCAATTAAAAATACAACAGCACTTGTCACTATGTCAATTGAACGAATGTGGATGAAGCCTACATAGCAAGAAGAGTGAGAAGAAAAAGGCTGAGGAGGGTCCCCGACTAGAATCCCTCTGATGATAAAGTCAAACGAGGCTAGAGAGTAACAACTGAAAAATAATAAATGTACAGTTAACAATAGTGAGCATACCTGAATTTTGATACTAAGTGTTATATTTATAGTAAGATAGAATGGATAAATAAATGTAAAAATAGTTGAAATGCCATGATTTCATACATAATATATATGTGTCAATGTGTATGATGAGTTACTGCCTTTCATTCTGCATTTAATGCCTCCTACTCAACATTAACATTAAATGCGCATGGGAGAGATTAGTGCAATAAACAAAATATAATCTTGAGAAAAGTCTAGATGTCACGTTTGTCTGACACTTGTAAGGTAATGAACAAACTAAACTTACAAAAAGGTAATAAATTTAGTTTATTTACTACTATTTTGCATTTATGACTAAGATCACACTAATTCACTTATACATTTAATAGTGAGGCTCAGCTTAGATGAGTAATATATCTCTAAACTGATGCCGAGCACATTCATGCTCGGAAACCATGCTCGAGAGGACACTACGTGTCCTTGGTAAGTTATGCACCTACAAAGGTAATATAGTGAAGTTTATATTTTCCAAATAACAAGTTCATAAATATATCTAATCTATCATTTTAGTAATTTTTTTTTATAGAAACTAATAAAATTGCATTCTATGAAATTTTCTTTTAAATAATAATAATAATAATATTATTATTACTATATTAGTAATAATCTTACAATTAAATGACACTTCCCATTTCGATTTTAAAATTGATAGGCTGCAGAGTGTGTACTGTCAAGCAACACAATAATTGGTCAAGTTTTAAATTTTGTGAAATTTCAATATTTAGCTAATGGTTGAGCACTCCATGGATACGTAATCTGACAGGAATTCGACATATGTATTTTGGTTTTATTTTTTTTATATTAGATGTTATTTTTACAATTAAAATTTTCAAAATTATTGGCAATCCAATATGCGTTTTATTTTTGGTTTGAAAAATCGATATGTTTTTTTATTTTTCTTATAAGTCAATAATGGATATTGTTTTGCTGCAACTGGGGATAGTTAAAGAACTCTAAATGGTCTAACACGCGTAGCATTTTTTGTTTTTTTTTTTTATTATTATTTTAAATATTGTGTCACTTTTTTTAAACTTAATTATAATAGTTTATTTTGCTACTAATTAGATATTTGAAATGTTTTGTTTTTCCTTTGAATGCCTAAATGTTACATGTTATTGCATTAAATATTATTTTACATTTCACATGTACTAATTTTTCATTCATCATAAAATTAAATATATTATAAAAACTCACAACAAAAGTGACCATTCTATTAGTTTATGATAATTGTATGAATATAATCAGAAAAGTTTTTTTTTGTATGATTTGAAAACATGTTTAGTTTATACACATCATTAAACTACTTAGGCCTGGTTTGAATATGGAAAAATTATTTTTTAATAATTTTTTCATTTGTTATTAATTTTTTATTTGATAATTTTGGCATATATTTACATTCATAAAAAAATTACCCCAAAAAAAAAAAAAAAACATTCAAATAGAAAAATGTATGTACCTTTAAAAAAATCATGACTTATTGAAAAGCAAGTATTTAACCCATCCACATAGTTTTTATTGTTTAATAATTTTTTATGAATATAAACAACATGCTTAAAATTTACAGAAAAACAAAATTTTGTGAAAAAAAAAAGTCATGTCAGACAAAAAAGTTAAAAGAAAAGATTTTTTTTTATTCTTTCTTTTTAGCTTTTCATTATATATATATATATATATATTACCAAAATTTTACTTCTTTTATTTGTTAGTTTTTAACCATGTTTTTTGTATTTTTGTATTTTTTATAGATACAAATAATATGCATAAAAACTATCAAATAAAAAAAATCAAATATTGGTAAGACAAAACCATATAAAAAAACAAAAAAGAAAAAAAAAACTTTTTATTCTGTGCCCAAATTAGGGTATATAATGATATGATTAGACCATCATGTCACGAAAGGTGTTATTTCTTGCAGGGACATCACAATGCATACCAATTTAAATATAACATATGATGTAGTGTGACAATTAATTTTTTTTATAAGACTTATATTATATAAAAATCATTAGATGTTATTTTTTAATTAGTGTAATGCATCACGTGATAAGATTGCACTCTTTTTTCTGGTAATTCGGAACCTTCATCGATTTATTACAACTTTCAACGAACCGCGTAATTGATGGGTAAACCAATGAGATATACGCTGTCCCTAACACACATCTCGTTTAAATTAAGAATCGAATTCGTGTGATTTCTGTGGGAAGTATACCCACTAGCCAATCAGACTAACCCTAAAGGGTATAAGATAGCACTCTTGTATAATAATTTTTAGTCAGTTTAATTATCCCACTAGAGAATATTCATTTATACATAAATATACAAACAAGCATAAAAATATTATTTTATCATAGCTTTTCTACACAATTTAAAATATATAGCAACAAAAATTCATGTTATAAAAAATATTTTAGAGTGTATTTTTTTTAAATAATAGACCTACAAACATATTGATGATGCACAGATTTCGTGGCCCGTGACCCGATCTCCTGGATTAGATGATCCGACAAGAATGAGATACTTTGTTCGTTTGAGACATTGGTATGATGTCTACCAAGATTATCTGACGATCAAGTTAGAGAGTATTCAATTGAATCTCGACAGAGTAGCGGCAAGGTTCTCAATGCCTCTCTCTCATATTGACTTCTCTTTCTTTTTATAGGAACAACTACTGAATTAAAGATAGAAACAAATCAAGAATTTCTCGCTAATTCATCGCAACTTCCCTTTTTTAGACTAGGAAAATACAAGATTTAAATCCATCCTAAGATTTGACTCCAAAGCCGTTGGACCTGAATCGATTAACCATGGCGCAAATCTTAAAAATACATCGTTCTAGTCTTTCGTGCATTGCTATGGGGCTCACCACCAATGGGCACATGCTTTTGAGCTAGCTCAGAAGATCAACTCAGATGCTCGAATGCCCAGCTTGGATGTTCCGTTCGAAAGACCAGCTTGGGTTTTGTAGGCTTTTCTCAGCAATTCGGATGAGCATTTGAGTCATTTTAAACAGGTTCGGAAAATATTTACCATCACATATTAATATATTTTTACATGAATCTGATAATATAATACGGCACATAAAAATTTAAAAGTTCATGGATGTAACATTTCTTTATATTTTTTTATTAAAAGAATGTGGAGAATCTATTTATTTGAAGCTCAAACCGTGCTTTGCACGGATTTGTTGGGTTTCAGAAATTGGGTTCTCGCAGGCACAAAGAGTTGTTGGTTTCAATTATCAGTGTAACGTGCTTAATATTTTAATTTTTGAAATTTTTTTCAAATAAAATTTTTTAAATAATTTTTTTAACCTTCTTAACATTTTTTAACCATTAATCATTCTAGACTGTTTTAGGAGTTGCTTGGTTAAACAAAATTAATTAAAATTTATTATTTTTACTAAATTTTTGTACTTCTTCCAATTAAATTTTATCATATATCACTTTTATATCAAATATTTATACTTTTAGTGTACTTTTTGACCAAATTTTTGTCAATCAAACACCCTCTTAATTACTTTGAAAATTTTTTTAACCCAACGCCATTTAATAAATTTTTTAAAAAAATTTCAAATAAAATTTTATTATTTGTAATAAATAATACATAATACAATTGTACATATTTATTAAATAATTGTACCTATTAGATAATGTCAACTAAATTTTTTATTTAAAAAATGTGTTTAAATTTTGGTTTTAATGTATCCAATGGATAAATTTTAAATACATACACTTTTATATTTTTTTATATCATTTATATAATAAGGAAACTTAAGATTTTGAATTTAAGATTTTTCAACTATAAGATTACTCAATGGCCAAGATTATTTATTTTCTTTTCCACTTTGGTTATCTTTTTGGTCACATCACATAAAAATAATAATTTTTCACTATTCTCATATATATTTTTTGAATATTTTTTATATAAAAGTTTTAAAATTAATATTTTAAAAAATTTGATAATAATTGTATTAAATAATAAAATTATACACATTTATTAAATAATGTATGAATACCTATTAGACAACGTCAATTAAATTTTTTTATTTAAAAAATATATTTAAACTTTAATTTTCTTTAAAATTGTATTAAAAAATAAACATATAAATTAAAATTTTAATTTTGATGTGCTTAAAATTTATATTTTAAATACATACACTTTTACGGTCTTTGTGTCAAATTTTGAATTTCAATTTTTGAATTTGAAATTTTTTCAACTGTTGGATTTACACAATGGCCAAGATTACTTCTTTCGCTCTTCACTTTAATTATTTTTTCGATCACTTTACATAAAAACACAATCCCTCACTATTCTCATATATTTTTTGAATACTTTTTATATATAAAAGTTTTTAAATTAATATTTTAAAATTTTTTATAATTTTTGAAATAAATAATAAAATTATACACATTTATTAAATGATGTATAAATACTTATTAGATAAAGTAATCTGAATCTTTTTATTTAAAGAAAAATTAAACTTTATTGTTCCTTAAAATTTTATTAAAAATAAACATTTAAATTAAATTTTCAATTTTAACAACATTTAAAACTTAAATTTTAAATACATATACTTTTATACTCTTTGTGTCATTTATATAATTAAAAAAAACTTAAAATTTTGAATGTGAGATATTTTTAACGGTTAGATTTACTCAATATTTATGATTATTTTTTCTTTTTACTCTTTCCATATTTTTTAAATACTATAAGAATACCTTAATTTCTTTTAATTAGTAATTTTTATTTTTGTAAATTATTTTTTTATTTTTCTGTACATTTGTTTTATAGATTTAAATTCAAGCTATTTATATATTAAATTATATTTGTGTACCTTTAAGTACAGGCAAATTACTAATTTATATATATTCCCCATCTCTCTCTTTCACTGTATCGGTAATCAGAAAATTAACATAAATTTGAACCGAGTGCGGGTTAAGCTGTTTTTTTTAACTGAGTATTAGAGGGGATGAAAATCAATTGACAAAATTGTTTTCGATATAATGATTAAGTACGAATGGTATTTGACAGAAAAATCAAATTGTATGAGTTAAGTACAAATAATGTTTGGTAGAAAACTTTGAGTGTGTATGGCGCATTGAAGATTGTTAAATAATTCTGAAAATCTCTAAATTTTTTAAAATTTTCTTACACATTTTATACTTCTCGTTTTTTATAAAATTTTTATAAATTTATATATATATATACATTTCCCAACAATTTTTTATAAATTCTAATAAATTTTTTACAAACTCGAATAACATTTCACAAATCGTAATAATTTTTTTACAAATATCAAAAATTTTTTAACGACTTTCAATAAATTCTTATATAAATCTATTTCATCGAACTTAAAAAAATCGTTCAGATAATTTTTTTTTTCAAAAATTTAACATAAAAGTAAAAAAATATTACTATTTATCTCTAAAAAAACGTAATTTAGTGATCGTATGTTAAACGTTAAAAAATTACCCAAACCTCATTTCTCGTTATTTTTCATCGCTCCTAATATTTCCTTATTTATATATTGACCGAAACAGTAATAATTTAATTGTTACACTTTGAAACATTAAAAAAATTAAAATAACACTGGGAGCATATGTCGGTTACAAACGACCACAATTATATGAGATTATTACTTCGATAATAATGAGTGGCAGAATGAATAATATTTAAATATTTCATTCAATCCGCAAATCACAGTAACTCACCGCCAGTTCAAAATCGGGAGGTGAAATATATATATATATATATATATATATTTTCACATCTTGATTGCACCTGCAGTAAAAATTCATACACGTGAAATTTTAAATTTATTTATTGAAATACTTTTTATGAATTGAATTATATTGTATTAGCTAAAAGAAAGAGTTACGGTTAGCATAAAAAAAAAAGAAAAACTTAAATGATACAAGTATGCTAATGAACGAGGAGAAAAAGATGCATATGTTAGCAGTACACTAGTTATCGTAAATTCATTTTGCAAAAGCCTAATTCAATATTCACTAGAATCCAAAATTGGTATGAGCGAGTGGGTAATTATAAATTTAAAGCTTATCTAAAGTTTAAATATGACTTTTTTTAAACTTTAAAATAATATCAATAATTTAAAAAAATACACCTCAAAATTAAAAATTATCACAAAAATACGATAAAATAAACTTAAAGAATAATTTATTTTATTACTTTTTACTTCATAAAAATATTATGTATGATTCATAAGATAAACGTAGTTTTTTTAATTTAATTTTATTGTATTGTATTTTTGTACTAATCTTTAATTTTGGGGAGCATTTTTTAAACTAATCATATGCAAAATTGGATTTTGCTTTTTATACTATTGTACTTTGTGCTAACCTTTACTTTGTGGACTATTTTTAAATGGGTTTCAAACAAAGAACGAAACCATGCTTTTTCATATTATGGGAGTGTTTGGAGTCTCAAAAAACTTTAAAAAATTGTAAAAGCTAATAGGTTCTCACTTAGAAAGAATGTAGTGAGATCAATGAAAAAAAACAATTAGAGAGAATGTAGTGAGATTTTATTCTCACTTATCACTATTTTTTCAAACACAAATGGTTTCAAAAATCCTTAATAAAACTCACCACCTTTACGTTAAACTCTTATCCTTATATCCAACTGCCAAGAATTATACCTAATTAGAGTATTCTATCTTAGACACACCTTTAACCTCTAGTGTGTGCATACATATATATATATATATATATCATACTAAAAAAATCAGAGGTGTATTTGTTAAAATCTCAAATTTAGTGAAAATTTTTTCCTTCTTTCATTAATACCCTTTAATTTCTTATAACTACTAATAATTTCAATAGAATTTAAAAGAAATCTTAACTGATTATTACTAAGTTAAGTAAACTTAATTTTGTATTTGTAATATTTTTTAAAGTTCTTTTAATTATCCATTATTTTTACATTATTTTTATCTTTTTAAGATGCCATGAATTACTCATTTTTTTAACTAAAATGACATTTATAACTTAAATATCTACTATTTCATGAGTGCATATTTTTATTTTAATTTTTTGGTAATTTATATAAAAATATAAGAAAAAAGTAAAATAAAATGGAGAAAAAAATACACTATATTGTGTGCATTAAGATCTAGTACTAATTAACATATAATGGAAGAGTATTTTTGGGTGTCCCAATTCTTGTAGACAACTTAGAATCTTAAGTGTCTCATAGTTTTTATAGATAACTTACAATTTTAAATGATTCAAATAACCCTCAACCATCTTATTCTTTTCTAATATTACGTTTATGAATTGATCCATTAAAAGCATTTCCACCAGATGTGCTAAATGAATTCTTTTTTGTCAAATTAACAATTTTATTTTACAATTTAAAAATTATAAAACAGATATTGTGGAAAAAGTGTTTAAATTACCTAATGTGAAGTATTAATAAGAAAAATATATGTAAAATAGAGAAATAATTTTTTATATCATAGAAAAATTCGTTAAAAAATTCTACGGAATGGCCTAATTAAGGATGAATATAGAAGAAGGTATTAAATTAAAAACTTAAAATTAAAACAAAAAAGGAAGCATATGGAGAGAAATAAAACAAATAGAATTATTATTTTTTCTTAATGTTGTTTTTGTTTATTTACTTCCATCCATTTTGGATTTCAAAGTATGTGCCTCCAAAGTTGGTGTATGTATGTTCACTTTGTTTGGCAAAGTTTGAACAAGCTCTAGTAAGGCATAGTAGCTTCCTGACTCGAAGCTATTACACTCTATTTCAAAACATTTCGGTTCTAGAATTGATTTGATTTTAAAGTAAAAAGTAATTTAATTTAATTTGATAAATAAAATTTTATATTTAAAACACATTTTAAGTTTAGCAATTAAATTAATTTGATTTAAGACAAATATTAAATTTGACAATGCATGTTAATAGAAAATAAGAAATATGGTAAATTTGATATATAAAAATAAATTTATCTAATTATTTAAATGATTTAAAAAAATAAATTCTCATTAAATTATATTGTTTTGGATTGGATTTCAAATTATCTAAAAATTTTAAAATTAAGTTATGAAATAAAACCAAATGCAACTCATAAAATTTTATTTTAATTTCAAATATAAGAATTGATGAGAATTTTCATCAAATAAATCAAATCACTTTAAATTTACCATTCCAAACAGAGTATTAGAGTGTTTGGATTCTCAAAAAAAAAAAAAAAAAAATAGTGTTTGTATATTCAAAAAATATAAAAAAATTAACTTTTATTCATTTTTACCAACTAATTAATTTTTTTTGACAAATTAAACACCACTAAATTTATACCATGACAGCTCAGGATTTTTTTTTGTTCTACCGTTATGATGATTAAAAAAAAAATAAATGAGAAATACTGTCCATAACAAAATATGAGAAATACCGTTGTAAACAAAATAATTAATAAAATATTGCTAATTAAACGTTTTTACTTTATCTAAAAATGCATTATATATCAAATTGCGTTTTATTTGTATTTGTCTTTATCTAAAAACGCATGTTGATATTGCGTTTTATACTGATGTATTATTATTATTATTATTATTATTATTATTATTATCTTCCTTTTTTTTTTTAATTTCCTTTCCTTTCCTTCTTAATTATTTCATTGTATATCTAACATTATTTTTATTTTTCTCTTTTCTTTTTATTCTCTTCTTCTTTTTTTCTTATCCTCTTCTACTACACTTCAAAACGGTAGCGTCAAGGGGTCCCAAGGGGGACAAACGGAGTCACAACCTCTTAAATTTTGAAAATTCTTTAATGTCCTTGTAAATTTTAAGATTTTTTTTTCATATAATATAATATTTAGCCTTTTAAGTTTTGAAAATCTTTTAATACTTTCATATATTTGAAAACTTTTTTATATAATATAGTGTTTAACCCATCTAAAATTTATAAAATTTTACTTTATTCTCTACTTAATACAAATTTTTTTACAATGGCCCTCACTTACTCAAAATCCTTCCGTCATTGGATAATGTATATATGTATATATTATTATTATTCTTATATTTGTCTTTTCTTCTTATCCTCTTTTTTTTTTATTTTCTGCAATCTCCTTAAAACTTATAGTATATCTCTTCAATTTTTAATACGAAGTGGTGAAAGAAAAATCAATATGAAAAGAAGAAAATATAAGAGAAGAGGACAAGAAGATAAAGGGGAAAAAAATAAGAAGGAAAAAGGAAGATTAACTTGAACTATAAATTCTTTTACACATGCAAGCAAATGTAATATGAATATGCTTTTCCAGATTAGATAATTTAATATAAAAAAAAAAAGAACACACACTTTCATAAGACATTTTTAGATAATATGAAAACGCACTACCAAAGTGTGTTTTCATTCTTCTCTCAAATATTTTATTTTGGATAGTATTATCCATATTTTTTATACCATGTTAATGGCAGAACCAAAAAAAAAAAAAAATTCTGAAAGCTAGCCATCCTCAACTTGCTTCATGAGCCGAACATGACTTCGAAGGTGGCCCAGTAAATTGTCCACGTACTCACTTTGCCTATCCCTGTCTCCGAACAATCCGCTCATCTCTTTGACCCTTTCCCTATATATTTGACCCTCCTCCTCCAGGATCACCAGCCTCAGCGACTCAGCCACCGAGTCCCTGGTGAACGATCCATCTCGCTCGTCTCGCGGTATTGAGTAACCCAGCTTCTTCTCCTCCAGAAGCCTAGCATTTATTCCTTGGTCCGACAAGAAGGTCAACAATATAAGAGCCCTCCCAAATTGTATTCCTTCCACCAGCGAACCCCAACCCCCGTGAGTCAAAAACCCACCCACCGAGTCATGACTCAGTATCCTGGGTTGAGGCGCCCAACTCGTCCATACCACCCCTCTTCCCTTGGTCCCCTCCTCAAACCCATCTGGTAGCTCAATCTCCTCACTATCACCCAACCCAGCTCGCTTCCTCAGCACCCAGAAGAACTTCAACCCGGATAGCTCCAACCCGAGAGCTATCTCAGTGAGTTCATCTTGACTCATCTTCGCCTCGCTCCCGAAAGCGATATACACCACCGAACCTTTGGTCTGCTCGTCGAGCCACTCCTTCGCTTCCCTCCACGATTCGTTCCCACGATCACCGCCGTCGTCATCATCCAGCGACACCGGAAGCAGACCGGCCGGCAGAACGGGTTTCCGGTGGAGCTCTTCGAGGAGTTGAAACCACTCACGGTCGAATTCGTAGCAGCTTTTCATGACCAAGATGTCACATCCTTTAATGCAACCTCCGGCGCGATATGAATCGGAAACATTCTCGTCGTCGCCGGCGACGCTGTCGTTGAAAATGCGCAGAATCTCGAAGAGCCGAAACGCGACTGTCGATTGAAAAGTTACCCACTTGGGTGGGACGGTGAAGTCCTCTGGTTTGGTCCGACATTCTTCTTCCCCCATTAAAACTGATACAGGACCCAAGAAACCCAAGATTGCAGTGCTGAGAATGTTGAAGTAGGCGCTCGAGATGTTGAGTTTGGCGGCGATCGTGGGTAACCAATAAGGAACGAAGTCGAAGAATATCCAGTCGGGAGAGGAGGATTCCAGGAAGTCAGTCAGAGGTTGTCGGAGTCCGTCGTAGGCAATCTTGAGGTACTTGACCTTGTTGTAGGGTATGTCATTGGTGGCCTCGGCGTTTTCTGGGAGATTTTCGATTTGGGGTAGAGGAAGTTTGACAAAATCAATGAGGGGGCCGGGATGATAAGTTTGGAGGGAGTTTGGGGAGGCGTTGGATGTTTTTGGGGGTGGAGACGAAGGAGATTTTGTGACCTTTTTGGGCTATGAGTTTGGAGAGTTCTAAGAATGGAATCATATGACCGAAGGCTAACCATGGGAACATTACTATGTGTAGCTGCTGCTTCCCTTCTTCCGCCATGGACGGTGGAGGCTTCGACGACTGCATGGTTATTAGACCTATGGGTCTCTTATTATGCATATGCTTCGATATATAATGGGAAAATGCTAACGTAATTGCACCCTAGAAATAGTATAATAATGTATGAGTGGTAAAATTATAATTAAAATAAAATTTATAATTTTATTAAGATAAAATAACACTCATATAAAAATCTATATATAATTCAATTTCATAAATTTAATAAATTTTTTAAAATATTTTTGTCAATTAAAATTTTATATTATAATTTCTTTATTTACAGAAATTTATGTATAAATATTTTAATTCATAATATTTTCTCACTTTCTTCATGTAGATATTATTTAGATAATTTTTTTAAAATCATTATCAATTTAAAAAATGACACATTATTATAAATTAATGATTAATGATTTATAATTATTTTTTGGTATAATATATACATATATATATATATATATATATAGGTGGCGTTTGAAAGAAAAAAAAAAACTAAAAAAATGAAATTTGTCGGTCCGCTTTTCACATTTAATTAATAAAATTTGCAAAAAAATTATAAAAATTAATTAAATTTTCCCCCCTTTCAGAACCAACCGGCCAACCGCCCATCCCAATATATTAGGAAGAATAGGTTTTGTTTACGTTAACGATAGGCTTCGGTCTTCACGAATCACTATCATACGTTTAAAATATTTTTTTTTTAACATCTAAATTATACTGATCATAACCTGTTATGACTCATATAGTGTAAAAAAAGTGTCAGAGAAAAGGTGTAAGAATCTCAGATAACATAATAAAGTGGTTTAAAACAGTATTATTTTGAATGTTGTAAAACAATGTTAAAAAAGAATATTATAAACGTAACATTTATTATTAATCACAAGCACGGTTAATGTGATATTTTATTTTAATGGAAGTCTTCCCTTTTCACAGTCGATCTTCTCCATTGTGAAATGACTCATATTGAAGAAAATATTAAATATTCCACTCGGATCTCTATGACTTGTCGGCACGTATTTTATATATATATAGCTGGAACTCGAACATTTTCAATTAGTAGCCTACGGTGCTTGTCCAACTTGCATTCAAACATTACAGATCTCTCCAATCTCCATGTTAATTAATTCACAATAAATAACATCAGCTCAAGAAATCTGCAGTTGACGGGCCACTTCAGCCCCCCCGTATGAAACGCGACCGTTTGGCTTTGTTGGAAAGTCTTGACAACGAGGGAACAAGGTTTATAAATAAAAATAACTAATTTTTTTATTTGATTAAGTTAGATAATAAAATGAATAAAAATTATTTTTAATATGCTTGTTAAAATATAAATATAATTAAATTTTATTTTAATTTTTAACCTAGTGTGCTTGACACATCCAACCCAACCAAGCTTCCCAAAACCTAGTACAATCAATCCTAGACCGAAATTCAAGCAACTGAGTCAATGCAAACGTTAATTAGCCATATCAAAATAAAATAATAAATCAAAACTCAGTGCACCGTAAATAAAATAATATACGTTAGGGTTAGGGTACGGTGCATTATGCTTTTGTTGGAAGTTTACATTTTTCAATAGCTATTTCTTTTTCTAAATGATTTATGAATTTACTAAAAGTATGCTAAAGATTTTAGTGTTGATCGATTTTAGTACTAGTTGAGTTTAAATAAATGTTATATTTTAAATACATTCTTTTTCCCAAATTTGATTGGGATACAAAGTGCCACAATGATATTAAAATTGGTTTTTCATGTTTATACAAGTGACACGCATATAGAACTTGTTTGAGTTGATGGGAAAGAGGTAATTTAGTACTATTTTATTTGTTAGAATCTTTTAATATATTTTATTTTGGTAGAGTGCTTGCTCATAGGCACTTTGATTTGGTGCGCATGGATGATCATCTTGAATGCCCTCCAGGTGTTTGTGGTAATGCTTTAGTGAACATTAGAATCTGGCAAAAAATCATCTCTTTGTATGCACACGGTACTGTGCACATGGGCTTCTTTGTGCATGCACCTATACAGTTTTTATTGGGCTTTTTTGCTTTTTTTTTATTCATTTAAGTTTGAAATATGTCAAAATCACACAAAGCCTATAAATGTCGAAAATACAAATATCTAGAGATTTGTAGTTTCAACATTTGTCCATTTCATTTTCTTCTTGAACGAAGCAACTTGAGGCACGAAACATTGGTTAATCATTATCATTGTGTTATATTGAAGCACTAGTAATAACTCGTGCCTACGGTACTCTAAATAAAATTAATATTAAAATTTTTATATAGTTGAAACTTTGGACACCTTTAAAGGAAAAAAAATAAAAAAAAAAAACTTTGGAGAAAAAGTTCAATTAAAAAAAACTACAATAATCTATAGATTTTAATTTCTTTTTCAACAATTTAGGTCATAGCAGCTACTACAAGTGTTTTGGTCTCTCTTTCCAATTAATTTTTGACAAGCACCATAAAAGAAAATACAAACTATGGTGCTTCAATTTGAAAAGTTCAAATTTAAGTAGGAAGTTACAAATATAAAAATAATTTCAATCGTTGAATAGAAGAAAAAATAATTACTAGTTACTGGATCTTAGTTTATGAGAGGGATATTTTTAAAAACCGTCATGTTTTATTATATAGATATGAGATATTAATATGTGGTAGTAAATGTGATCTATTAATAGATTAATATATGCATATATACATATATATTGATGGCTTAAGGTTGGAGATGATGAATAGTAAATTTTGTTTTGTTGAATTCATAAATTATTAGAAAATTGATTACTTGGAAAACTTTAAATACTTATAAGAACTGAAAATGTATGGTTATGGTGATATTCTTGTCCATTAAATGTAAGAATTAAACGTTGGAAGTGTGGAGGCCAAAACAGAGTCATTCAATTTGTTATTGTAGGTCTTCTATCATGCACACGTTTGTTCAAGGTCGTGTGCACAACTTTGATTTTGGCACCCTGTGCACATGAAAAGGGAGATCTCGTGTGAACGAACTAATTTTTTGCTCCTGTGCGTATGCATTAAATTGAATCAAAATAAAACTACTATGTCTCACGTGCGTATGCCCCCTTCCCATGTGCACATCCTTGACTAAAACTTCCAGTGCACACCTATCTCAATCTGTTGTGCATGGTTTGCTAATTTACCTCTTATGCGCATGCCAGAAGTCTTGCCCACATAATTTAAAGTGTTTTAAAAATAGGACATGTTTAATTTATTATTACCCTATTATAGATTGGAGTTATGATATGATAGTATTGAATATCATATTTGCTAATAAAAGATTAAAGTGCAGGGGTAGACCCAGGATTTTTGGTTCGCCTAAGCTAATATAAAATTTTATAAAATAATCTAGTTTACGCACATATAAAAGAGAATAACAAAAATAGAAGAAATAAAGACATATAAGAGTCTAATTTATGCTAATATAAAGAAAAAAACAAAACTAAAAGAAAAAGTACTTGTAATGGCTTACTTAATCCATTGCTATCCTAATTACGAGCTCATTCGTTACATAGGCAACATGCAAAAAAATTATCATGGGTAATAAATTACAAATATCACAATTCACAATGGACAATTACATTATATAATAGAATACTGAATAATTTAAAATGTGTGAATTTACACTATTGAAGTTGTGCCAATGGTTCTTTTGAACATAAAATTCATCAATTATCACATCCAAGGCAAAATCTTCACTAAGCTCTCTCTTCATGTAGATAATCATAAAATCTCTCAAAAAATCCTTTTCTATTTCATTACGAATAACAGTCTTAACTAGTTTCATTGCTGAAAATACTCTCTTTGTAGTTGTGTTGCAAACAAGTAAAGTTAACAAAAGATAAATTAACCAATCGACATATTGTAGTGTTATAACTTGTTTGTCTCAACTAGTTGTTGACATAATTCTAAAACAATGGACAAATTTTGAAATTTTTCATGACGAAGTATATTGAGCTTAAAATGTTCAAGTTGGAGTTGTAAATAGTGCATATCTTGTTTAGTGAAATCACTAGGGTAAAATTTCTCAGCTACGTAGCAAATTCAATCAATGTTAAACAATTTGAAGTTGTCATTTGGTTCCAAAGCAGAGCTTGGTATTAAAAGTTCCATTGCATCGTCAAGAGTTTAGTTCTTCCGATCGAAGTTCAATTGCAGCATTGAATACACCATTAAGATAATGATGCTGAATTGAGATGGGATCTTTTTGTGAGAAGAATGACTGGCTTGTTTATAACGAGCACTCATACCAGGTGCATTAATGTCATATTGCTCACAAACTAATCTAACATGCTTAAGGACACTACCAAAGCCATCATCTCTCGAAGATTGAAGCAATGCTTTTGTAGTCGAGAATAAATCCATTGCATCTAAGTTGTCAAGTGATTTGTGTTTGAAGGCCCAACAAAACTGACAAAGCCAATTTGTAATCCCCATAATCCTATGTATTAAGCGTAAGATAAACAAAAAATCAAAGGACCACATCATCCATAATGTTTTCAAGCACATTAATAGTTGCACTATACATATCAATTAAGCTGCAAATAGAATCAAAGTGAAAGCCCCACCTAATAGTTCTAGCTCGCTGCAAGTTATTGATCTGATTAAACCCTTTGCCAGTCTCGCGTTCTCCACTAGCCACAAAATGAGTAATCTTAATGCCTTGAGTAGTTTATAACTCCGTATGACGCTTAGAAGAGGCACTAATAAAATTCATAATAGTAGTCAGCTTTGAAAAAAAAAAGCCAAATTGAGTGCTTTTTTTTAGTAGCCCCAACTAATGCCAGCTATAACCAGTGGGCAAAATAATGTACATAATAGGCAAATGGGCAATCTCTGAGAAACAAAACCTGCAAACCATTACATGCACCATGGTTGTTACTAGCACCATCATACCCTTAACCTCGCATATTGTGAATTTTCAAATCGTATTGTGTGAGAACATTAGATATTTTCTTTTTAAGTATTGATGTTGATGTATTTGTAACATTCACAATGTCAAAAAAATGCTTACGTATCATACAATGAATATCAACAAATTTAAATATAATAGTCATCTGTTCTTTATTAGATGCATCTTTTGCTTTATCAATTAGAATGTAAAACTTTGCATCCCCCCACCTTATCACGAATTTTATTTTGCACTTTAGATGCGAGAATATGTGAAATATCTTTTAAAATTTTTGGTGATGTATATATTGCATTTTTTAGAGCATTCTCCAAGATAACGTTTGCAATATTATTGTTCAATTGTCGTGAGTTTTATCATCTCAATGAGATTACCCCTATTACGGGAATTCGGTGATTTATCATGACCTCGTAATGCACAAACTTGTAAGCTTAGGCATCGTACACTCTCAATTGTTACTGTTAGTCGCAATCTATTTTTCTTTATCTCTTCTAAAGTTTGAGCATTTATAACTTTATCAATTTGTTTTGTGACATTCATTAAATCATCAACCGCTTTTTATGGCATTATTGTGTGATGAATTAGGGCCACCAACATGCATAAGAAATGCACATCTTTCCCCATCATTTACTATTTTCCAACTCCTAAATCCATCAACAATAAATGTAAGTTATGGGGATATGCTTTTTTCAAAAATGAAACATGAAAAACAAAATACTACATTTTTAGAAGGTGAGTGCTCTAACCAAGGAAATTTGTTGAACCAAGAGGATTGAAATTGACGATGTTGTTGTCCTTCAACAAACCATAGGTGCTTATCCTAATACAATTTGGGTTGATATGATCCCAATTTAATATAAGCCTGTCTAACTTTATCATGAACATTATGAGAATGCTTCCATATCGAAGTACGTAATCCTAGATCGTGTTCAAGGGACTCACTAGTAGTTTCAATTCTTTGAGACTTTGAAGGTGTATCACTTGTCATTGTCGATATAACATCACTAGGTTTGAAGAATGACAAAAGTATCTTTCCTTTCTTTATTTCTTAATTTTCCATTACAATGGAAAATTCAAATAACCTATAAAATTTAAATATTTATCTTAATTATTATCTATAGTTTAAAAATAGGATCTCTTATAGTTTAATTGGATGTTATTTTTAGAAGATCATAACAACTTCTTCAAAAACATTTTAAAATTTGAAATTAATTTAAGAAATATATACATCCAAAACACAGGGATGAAAATTCTTAAATTAATATTATATATAAATATTTTACAAATTAAATACAACTTGAAAAGGCTTTTGGTCAATTGAATGATGCAAACTGATGAATTGATATTTTAAATGGTCAATTGATATTTTAGAAGTCAGCTAAAGACAAATATTGGGACGCTACAATTATGTATGTATATATATATATTTGATAAACTTAAAGTTGGCAATGATCAATCAATCAAACACTTACTTACCTAATTGACAAACAAACAAAGGCATATAAATTAAAAAAAAAAGGACAAATGCTTTCTTACAACGAAATAACAAAAATATAAATAAATAAAAATTAAGACAGATAACATACCTCAAGAAAAGTGTTGTTTTTTTGCAGAGACTTCAATCAATTTCTTTTTGTAGATCAACACACGTCCTTTACACTCTTGGACAAGACAGAAGGCAAGAGAGAGAGAGAGAGAGAGAGAGCGTGTGTGTGAGCAACTAAGGTTTAAAGTAGAGTGCGATAGGGTTAGTTACAAAATTTAAATTGGATCAAAAAATTTAGACTAGATTAAAAAAATAATTAGACTGGGCTAAACTTAAAAAAAAAAATTAAACTAAAAAAAATAGCATTGGGCAGGCCCCTTAGGCTACAGCCTAGGTGGGCCCTAGGGTGTATCCACCCCTGTTAAATGGAAATTGAGATGGAACTGAAAATTGGTTATGGAAATGAGATTAGCTTGATATTGATTTTGGGATTCGAGGTACTATAAAATAGAGGGTACACGTACCTATCGGTTGAAAGTCCTTAAACCTATGCAGGAGTTAGACTATTATGCTAGTAGGTTAGTAAGCTACATAACAATATTGATTTTATTATAATTTTTAGTGGGCTTTTGACCCACAAAATGATGTAGAAGCCTAAAGGTGGAGTAATTTATTGGTTATTGTATCCATTAGCAAGTGACCTATGAAATAATATAGACACCAAATAAGGGTGTGCTTGAGGTTGAGATCACGGTCACGGTTTAGTCTTGTAAAGTATCTATCCCACGTCTACGTGTGTATGATATGATAATGAAGTTGGATAATGGAAACGGGATAATGGGATTTGGGTAGAAGAATAAAATTTATTCACCTGTTATTTATATACTTGATGTGATGGTGCTTACGTAATTCATGGTAGCAGTATGCTAGGTCATGTCATTGCATTTAGATATTTGTTTATGTGCATATTGGGCACAAGCAGACCTATGCTTACTTCTCTATATTTTACTGCAGGTGTTGAACTTGAGACTTAGGCGGGCTCTCGGGTCAAGATTAATTACATATTTTTGCTATGTTCATGTAACACCCTAATTTTCATAACTCGTGGAGTGAGTGAAAAAGTTATACACAACGTGTGTTAAAATATCCGTTACCCTAATCAGAGTTGCACCACCACCTTGGAGCAAACATCTATACTATATAATAATAATAATAATTTTGTTAATAACTAAAAGTAATTAATAACAACAAAACCTCGGTATAACTGGGCAACAGTTCTCTAGCTACCACCTCAATTAATAGTAGAGATTTAGGCCTTAAAGCCTTTACAATCGTATCAAACAAATCCCTAAATTATATTATAGTTCTGAATAATGTTACAGCGACGAAAAGTAACTCCAATAATAGCCCACCTAGGTCTCAGGTTCATGACCTACAAAAGAATCTGTAGGGACGTGAGAATTAATCCACTTGTGCCCACGATGCATAATAACAATATATATGATATGCACACAAAAATCAAATTAGCAATAATTTCATATCAATAACTCATAAATTTCAAATCGTCGCGCATCCCAACATCAAAACATACATCAACATACATCTTGAAAATGATTCAATTGTTGTCTTTCATTCATTTCTTTGCCATCACATCACAATCATCATAGTCATGAGGTAGATGCTATACAATATTGTCGTTTACGGGTCCAGACCCGATGGCCACAGTGGCCCAATAATTATCAACGTTGTAGGCTACTAACCTACTGGCATGAATACCAACCTTTGCGCAGGTTTAGGGTTTTTCAACCTAAGGGTAATTTCTATACCCTTCCTATTTTTTAGTATCTACAGCCCCGTAATCACAATATCGTTCACATTTCCTTTATCTCCATTATTATCATCTCAATAAAACAGCTCATTAGAATCAATCCATAACATCACATCATCACTTCCATAATCATTCTCTGTTAATAAAATAAATCACTCAAACATTCCAAAATTAAGCATTCTCAATTACACATTTTTCATGCATTTAACTATAAATATCAAACTGCAACTTCAAGGGTAAAATTATAATTTTGCATAACTTTAGGGGCAAAATCGTAATCTCAAAAAGCTTTGGGGCCACTTCGTATTTATTCCAAACTTTGAGGGCCACTATGTAATTACCCAAAACTTTGAGGTTAATTTACAATTTTTCAATAAGTTTGGGGTCAAACTGAAATTTTGTAAAACCTTTGGGGTCAAATTGTAATTATACAAAAACTATTGGGGCTAAAGGAAAATTTTGAAAACTTTCATGGAATATGCTTTGGCATATTCTCTTCTACAATTCTTTTTAGTTCCAGTGAACTCCAATTTTTATGTGATCATTTGGTATGAATGTAATTAAATTTAGACTACATTGTGTGAATTGGGGCCAATTTGCAATTTTTCAATAAGTTTAGGGTTAAACTGAAATTTTGTAAAACCTTTGGGGTCAAATCATAATTATATAAAAATTATTGGGGCTAAAGGAAAATTTTGGAAACTTTTATGGAATATGCTTTGGCATATTCTCTTCTACAATTCTTTCTAGTTCCAGTGAACTCTATTTTTGATAGTGATATTTTGGTGGTTTGGTTTGGACAGAATTCACACAATGTAGTCTAAATTTAATTACATTCCTACCAAATGATCACATAAAAATTTATCAAAATATTTTCATATCACATATATGTAAATAAAATAAATTAAATCCCTATCTCAGATCCAAAGAAAAAGTGAAGAAATTCCAAAACTTTAAAACTTCGTTCCTTTGTATCTCTCATTTTTGGCCGAATTATCACGATCCGACACATCCATGATGATCACAACGTCAAAAACACAAAAACCCTGTTATTCCTGAACTTAAATCCTCATTTTCTCCCTCCTCTTTCTCTCTTCTCTTTATTTTCTCTCTCTTCCATTTTTTCTTTTCTCTCGGTTTTCTTCTCCAAGCCAACTAGTCATATAGCATGTATATATATAAATGTGCAATCTTGGTGGCCAAGTCAAAGACTCCCACGTGAGTCAATCAAGTCTTTTTCTTTTTTTTTTTTTTTCTAAACTTGGTGCCCAAGTTTCTTTTTATTATATATTTATATGCAAAGTAATTATATATGTATATACAAAGTAATTATTATCAATCTTAAATCTTAACTTTTTTTTTTTTTTGTAAAATAATATACATTAAAAATTTAAAATTTTGGATTATTACAGTTCAAACTATACATTGTTACTTATTATATTTTTGTTCTATGCCTCAAGGTGGTTGAGTGACTTTGATTGGGTTTGTTATGAATATTAGTGAATTACAAGTGATTATTAGATCATGCCTTAAGATACAAAATTCACATCGTGATAAGAAGAGTTTAATAAAACCCAAAAACTTTATTTCATTGGCAATAAATCTAAATGAGAAAGCAAAATAAGCATGTGTGTGTAAGAGACCGAATCCATTTACCAATAGTAGAAAGACCTAGATGGATTAAAACCAAATGATTGTGCCAATCTCAAGGGGCTTGGGTTTGTAGTCCCTCAGGTTGTATAATTCTAATTTAATTTATTTTCTTTCATTTTCTAATTAAACAAAGTAGGGTGTGTGTTGGTTGGTTTGGTTCGGATCGATACTTAACCCAGAACCTAGAACCAAATCGATTTTAAACTAAAACTAAATTGAAAATATTAGATTAGTTTAGTTTGATTTTCGGTTTAAGCTAATTCGAGTTGGGTTGAGTCCATTTTCTGGTCGAGTCCAATCCATTTTGGGTTGGATTGATTTTAATGATTTTTGTAAGTATAGATTACTGTCCAAAATACTGTAATTGAATCTAGGCATTTATAATTAAGAATCATTCAATGTTCAATTAAATAAAAAACACCCCATCCTCTTTTACTCTTATGAACCAAGGAAAATGATCTACCTTATCATACTATTAACAAAATTCAAAAAGTAAAAGACAAGAGAACAAACTCATTGCTATAACCATGAATAATTGAAAATATTTATTGGGTAAATAAATTGGGTTTACAAACTTTCTCCAACAAGGCCTAGTTTTTATGGTTTTATATTTTATAATATTATAACATATATAATTATATATTTTATATTATATTTTTGAGTTAGTTTCGAGTTGGTTCAGGTTAAGTTATTTTTTGTTTGAGTTTGGGTTGAGCGTCTACTAACCCAAAACCAAACAAAAAAATATCAGTTTACTAATTTTTAACTCAAAACCAAATCAAAAATGATACAGACCCTAAGCTAACCTGAACCAATTTACCAAAGTAATCAGATTGGTTCGGTTTTCGGATTGTTCAATTTTTTTCCACATCCCTAAAACAAAGGGAGTCAAATCTAAAAATAAGAAAGTTTAACCAATCATGCAATTGATCAGAAGCAGCGGATTGTATGGGTTTGGAGAGAAGGAAATAGGGTAGCTACTTGGTTCATCACATGAGAGCTAGCTTCGAGTGGAAGCTATCTTAGCAGAAAAGGGTTTTGTCCATTTGCTTTGTTATTCTTTTCTTTCCAAATCTTTACCGAGTCTTGTTTTTCTTTACAATGTGATTTTAGGGGAAAGATGGGAGCTCTTACAATTGATGGAAATATGGAAGGTCTTAGATAAAATTTAATAGTTTTGGGAATAAAGGAATAGAAATGTGTTTAATTCTTTTTTTTTTTTAAGGTAATATGGTCTAATAAAAATTTTCCTTCTATTCAGACTTTTTATAGTTATGTGATTGAAAGAAGATGGGAGGTCTTACAATTGATGGGAATATGAAAGGACTTATGTAAAATTTGGGAGTTTTGAGAATGAGGGGATAAATTTAGGTTTATCTATTTATTTATTTTTTTTAAGGAACAAGGTCTAGTAAAAATTTTTCTTATATTGAATTTTTTTTAATATAGTAGTAAAGATAAAGATTAATGAAAATTATTTTTTTCTCCCTCAATGTTATATGATTTTAAAAATAAAAGGAGTGCAAATAATTTTTCATAGATAAGGCTCCAATTGTGAGTTTAGGAAACAAAAGGGGGGAAAAAAGAAAACGTTAGTTAGGAGAGAAGAGAAAGAAGAGAAATGATTATTTTTTCTTGTTTGTAAGTTAAGAAAAGAACAAAAACTAACTTTCTTTCTCTTGGTTTTTGAATTGAGAAGAAATGTTAAAAAAAAGAAAAAGAAAAAGAAAAGGTAGATGACTATTAATACATTAAATTCTTTGAGAAATTAAAATGTAATGAATCTAGTTAGTTTTAGGACATATTTATAATTTTTTTATTCTTCATATTATAGGCAAATATGTTATTTTGAAAATTTTATTAATTAATTTTTCTATCCTTTTCATTTCTTTCCACATTTAGAAAGATGAAAAATTTTAAATTTTAACACTCACTTTTTTTTTCATTTCTTTTCTTTTGTCTCCTGACAAATATTGTTTCAAAAATCCTCAATTTTTTTTTTCATTTCACGTTTTCTCTTCTATTCGTTCCATTTCACTCCATCCAAATGAACTGTAAGGGTATATTATGGATCAGTGAGGTCTGGTCAAGATCTTTATTTATTTATTAAATTTAAGTTTTATTTTTAAGTTTGTTTATATAAATTATTTATTTCTAAAAAATTTTTAAAATTATATTTTTAGACAAAGCATAAATATTTAAAAAAATTAATATAAAAATTTTATTTTTACAAAAAATCTTTAAATAAAACAATATATAAATTTAAAAAATATATAAAAAATATATGTTATTTAATATTTCGAGCTAAGTCAACTTTGACCTACAAAATTAAGTCCAAAGCTTAAAAAATAAAGTGAACTTGAATGAACCTAGTAAGTTGCACATAAAATGTCCTTCAACTGAACAAGATTCATATAACTTTGTTATTGTCTTCTGTTTCATATTTATTTTTAGAGGATATTTGGAATGAGAAAAAGTAATAAAATTTTATAAAAATTATGAGATTTGTAATTTGTATAGTGATAAAAAATAAATAATTTTAAAAATTTTTTATATTTTTTAATAATTTTTAAAATTTCAAACGGGAGCCTTAAATGATTTATATTAGATTAGGTGAAAACAAAGTAAAGGAAGGAAGAGACAACTTGAAAGGCGATATCAGGTCGCACCGAAATAAAAATTACAAAAAAAAATTATTTTTTTAACACTCGAACATAGTTTATGTAAAAGATGAGTGAAAAAAAAAAGGAAAATATTTTTTTTTTCTCTCTCCTTGTGGTCTTCTTCCGTTCATTTTTTCTTTTGAATCATGCACATCAGACACCACAACGCATGTTTGGTTTAGACAAAAAGTGACACCACAGCGCATGTTTGGTTTAGACAAAAAGAAAAGTAAAAAAAGAAGGGTAAATAATTTTTTTTCTCTTACTTTTATTTAGGTTTTATTTGATTTGTTATAAATTTGTAAAAATCTTTAAAATTTTTAAAAATTATTTACTTTTATCTCACTATATAAATTATGAACTCATAACTTATCTTATTTTATTTTACTTTTTATCATTCCAAACCTATCCTTAATTGTGGAGTTTGAAAGAAAAAATAAAAATAATTTAATTTATCTTTTTTCATTTTCTACATACATTCTCTCTGCTCTCTTTTTCTCTCCACTTAAGCTTACTGTTTGTGAATTTAGGGACTGATTGGATGATACTAAAATTTCAGGGGATAAGTTTTAGAGGGGGTATAAGATAAGAAGAGGTATTATTTTTAGAGGGTTGGCCCACATTGATGTGATGTTTATGGAGGGGGATAAATTTTGACTTAATTTGGATGTTTTATAAATAAGAGAGGGTGAATGATTAAAAAGCAGTCAAATGACTCCTTTGTCCTTGTGGTGTGCCAAACTTGATTATATATTAAATTAAATATTAAATTGCAAAACCTACTCTATTTAATTATTTTTAGACAATTTGAAGTTATATTATTTATTTAATTGAAAATTTAATTTTTTATAAATTTATTTAAACAATTTTTTTTAAATATGTACTTTTGAATTATTAGTTATTATTTAATTTTATTTTTAATTATGTTCATTTTGACTTGTTGACTTACCTATTATTTTTTTACTAATATTATATTTATTTTGATTAAATTATGAGAGCTGGAAACGTTGAAACAATAGCCATCCCTCTCGGTTAAATTTTGACTAGGGTCGAGAGTACTCAAATTTCAAATTTTATCCGAGAGATGACTGCGAGAGAGGGAAGGTGAAAACCCCAAGGGGGATAAATTTGATTGTCAAACCATAGCAAAGAGGTGAGACCCACCGTATGGCTGCATAAAATATTTGAAGGGAGGTTTTCCCGCATCCAAAGCGGGGCATAAGGATCTTATTATTTTGAATGGTAAAGCGAGGCTTTGGTAATTTTTCTTGGATTTGGGACAAGTTTTTGTCCAAGTAAAAGTCGATGAGACGGGCCTCGTTGACAGAGCTGTTTTGGCATTGCAAAGCTAGAAGGGATGCAAGCAATTCCCTATAATTGCAAGGGAAGCTTTGGGAGTGCCAGATTCTGGAATTTCGTTAGAGCTTTCCAATTCCCCTTACTGAAATCAACCCAACCAAACCTTCCAGTTCTTGATTCTTCGAATTCTGGTTGGGACCCCACAAACTACATTGACTTGCCTTCTGACTACGTAGGCCTTAAAGACGCTGCAAATTACTACTCTTTGCTGATTCGAATATGTACAGAGAGAAAGTCCGCGACGGACCTAACAATTATTCAAACACACATGGTGAAATCTGGATTTCCTCACCTCAGTTTAGGCAATAAGCTCATCGATGGGTTTGTCAAGTGCGGTTGCATCAATGATGCTCGTAAATTGTTTGATGAATTGCCGCAGAGAAACATAGTCATTTGGAATTCGATGATTGCTTCTTACATTAGGCATAAAAGAAGTGGAGAGGCTATAAGGCTTTATGAGAGGTTGATTTTGGAGGGAGTCGTTCCCGACGAATTCACATTGTCCAGCGTTTTCAAGGCGTTTTCTGATCTGGATCTCGTTGGTGAAGGCCGCACAGCTCATGGGCTGTCTGTGGTGTTGGGTTTGGAGGTGTCGGATGTGTTTGTTGGCAGCGCACTTGTGGATATGTATTCGAAGTTTGGAAATATGAGGGATGCCCGGTTGGTCTCAGATCGAGTGGTGGAGAAAGATGTTGTTCTGTTGACAGCTTTAATTGTTGGTTATTCTCGACATGGTGAAGATAGTGAAGCTATGGTGGTTTTCAGAAATATGATTAATGAGGGGGTTAAGGCTAATGAGTATACTTTTGCAAGTATCTTGATTTCTTGTGGGAATTTGGTGGATTCATGTAAAGGTAAATTGATTCATGGTCTCATTATTAAATCTGGATTTGAATCTGCTGTTCATTCACAAACTTCACTCCTTACTATGTATTCTAAGTGTGGCTTTGTTGATGATTCTCTGAAAGTTTTTAAGCACTTTGTTGACCCAAACCAGGTGACTTGGACGTCTCTGCTAGTTGGTCTTGTGCAAAATGGTAGAGAAGAGATTGCTCTGTCAAAGTTCCGTCAAATGATCCGTGGTTCAGTAAATCCAAATTCGTTCACTTTGTCAAGCATTCTTCGCGCGTGTTCGAGCCTTGCAATGCTTGAACAAGGAAAACAAATTCATTCCATGGTTATCAAATTTGGGTTGGGCAGAGATAAATATACAGGATCAGCGCTCATTGACTTATATGGGAAATGTGGGAGTGTAGCTATGGCCAGATGTGCTTTTGATGGTTTATTCGAATTAGATGTGGTTCCAATGAACTCAATGATTTATAGCTTTGCCCAAAATGGTTTTGGTCATCAGGCACTGTCATTATATAATAGGATGAAAGAGTTGGGCCTTGAACCAAATGATGTCACACTTCTGAGTGTTCTGTTAGCTTGTCGTAATGCTGGGTTGATTGACGAAGGCTGTAAAATCTTTGCTTCCACTGGGAGTAATCTCAATATCAAACTCACAAGTGAGCACTATGCTTGCATGGTTGATTTGCTGGGTCGTGCTGGGAGACTTGAAGAGGCTGAAGAGTTAATAGAACAAGTCAAAAATCCGGACGTGATTCTGTGGAGGACACTGCTCAGTGCATGTAGGATTCATGGGGAGGTTGACATGGCTGAGAGAGTTATGAATAGAGTCCTTCAACTTGCACCACAGGATGACGGGGTTCATGTTCTGTTATCAAATCTTTATGCTTCAACTGGTAATTGGAATCAGGTAGTTGAGACAAAAAGCATGATGAAGGAAAGGAGATTGAAGAAAAGCCCTGCAATGAGTTGGGTTATTGTTGATGGGGAGGTTCATATTTTCATGGCTGGAGATTTGTTCCACCCAAATTCTACGGAGATATACAGAATGTTAGAGGAATTGATTGAGAAGGTCAAGAATTTGGGATATGTACCAGACACAAGGTTTGTATTGCAGGATTTGGATGAGAAGGAGAAAGAAAGGTCTTTGTACCATCATAGTGAGAAATTTGCAGTAGCCTTTGCTCTATGGAGGAGCAGTAATAAGACTAGTAGTATTCAGATTCTCAAGAACCTTAGGGTCTGTGGGGATTGTCACAGTTGGATCAAATTTGTAACTAGAGTTGTTGGGAGAGAGATAATTGCTAGAGATGCAAAGAGATTCCATCACTTTAGAGATGGGTCCTGTTCCTGTGGAGATTATTGGTGAATAATTTTGTGACGTGCATTTCTCTTTCTGAGCCTCAACTAGCAGCTCTTCTGGTCAATCTGCTTGGACACTTCTCACTCCATACACCTGCTTAGTCCACCAAATTCTATTTGTTCGTGATTGATTGATGAACACTGCATCACGAGTTGCTGCCTAATGATTGACTAACATGTTGTCAGAATGAAACTGGCAAGGCTCCCATATAGGAAGGTTTGAATGTGCTATTAGTATTAATTAATTTTCTTCTATTGACACAAGTTGTTGGACAATAATCAATCTAACTGATCTTGCTCCTTTCTTCCATGGTTTTATCCATTTAACCTAAAACTAACAGAAATATACAATAGAACAGGATATATTACCAAATTTTTATTCAAGAAATGAGTTGATTCGTTGGATATTTTATGAAACTT
The DNA here is from genome assembly GCA_019916065.1 of Vitellaria paradoxa. Lineage (NCBI taxonomy): Eukaryota > Viridiplantae > Streptophyta > Magnoliopsida > Ericales > Sapotaceae > Vitellaria > Vitellaria paradoxa. Next base: position 63,412,157 of record CM034233.1, read on the forward strand.
CATTTAATTCATGTAATGTCACATGAGTTGTCCAATGCGAGAGGATAATGGATATATGGAAACACAATTTAGGCCTTTCTTTAGTTCAACTCAACCCTGCATACATTATCATAATGGAATACCGGGGAATTTTTTTTTTAGTGTCTTGGGTCTCAGTCATTTTGAACCCAAGATAAATGTCTGAGTTTGGGTTTTTGGCTTTCCTTGTAAAGCCAAACAAGAACCATCTAAATATGCAAATGACTTTCGCAAATGGTACAACAATATTTGCTTCCATGTATGGACTCACTTGAATGAGAGCATCTTTGGACCTCCCCAAGAGCAATATTACTGTTGCAAAGATATGTCTGGCAGATAGCCCTGTTTCTTCCATCCGATCTTTGGGTGATCCATGGTCAATGTATCTATCAGGAAGTGCAATTGCTCTCAACTGGCAGGAATCTCTAACAAAAATTAGAATCCAGGAGAAACAATAAAGATAAATACGAAAAAAAAAAAAAAAAAAAAAAAAAAAACAGCACTTGAGCTTAAAATTTATGTTGTTTAAGGAAATTTACCTTTAGGGTTCCATCTAGAATACCATTTAGGCTTAGGAAGTGAAACCCATGAGATCCAAAACCTCCAATGAGCCTTCCTCCACAGTAATTAGGATTTCATGCTTGTTGGCCAATCTTCTGATGAGATCTGCATCTAAAGGTTTGCAGAACCTTGCATCCGCTAATGTCACAGATAAGTTTTGGGATCTGAGCAAACTTGCTGCTTTCACACATTGTTGAAATATTGATCCATATCCCAAAATAGCAACTCAATTTCCTTCCTTCAGTATTCTTCCTTCTCCGATCTATTCAATTATCACACAGAAGTTTGCAGTTCCTGTTTCAAATTATTACTAAGAGAATCTATAAGTTGGTTATTTCAAATGCTAACCTCAACTGGCGTTCCTTTGTTATTAGGAGGAAGAACTGCTCCAATTCCATTGCCACTTGGGAATCTGAAGCAGCTAGGTCTGTCATCAATTGCTGCTGCCGTGGCGACCATATGGATTAGTTCTGCTTTGTCAGATGGAGCCATGACCACCATGTTGGGCAAGCAAGCCGTGTATGTGATATCAAATTTATCGTAGCGTGTAGGTCCATCTGCATCAACCAAAGCAGCTCCATCCACTGTGAAGCGAACTGGTAGTCTCTGAAGATCTACATCATGCACTACCTTCATATCCATTCAAAATCACTAGTGGGACAATCAAATTTATTTTAAATCAGAAGTAGAATCTGTAAAAAAAAAAAAAAAAAAAACTCACATTTTTTGTGTGCGTGCATGTGCATATTATCTAATTCATTGGGCTCACCTGATCTTAGCCTCACTGCAGGAATGAAGAATAGATGGCACAGAATGGCTTGAGACCCTCTGTGGCTAAACCTGTTGCAAATGTAACAGCATGTTGCTCTGCAATTCCCACATCAAAACAACAGTCAGGGAACTTCTGGAAATAATTCCTGTCCCACCACCCATTGCCACATGGATAGCGACATTCTTGTTATCTACCTTGGCTTCTTTTATCAGGGATTCAACAAAGTACCGCGTATATGAAAGTGTTGAGGATTTGGGCTTAAATTGTTGTCTGGTTTTTGGATCAAACTTGAGGACCCCCGAAAGAGTGGGAGAATAAGGATCATCATGTAGAATTTTTATGACGTAGTTAGGTTATGAAGTGTGTCTTGTCATGCATTTTGTCTGCTGCCGCCACAGCTGGTGGATGGCCCTTGCCTTTCTCTTTGACAATGTGTACGAGAACTGGGCCTGGTTCTGGCTTCGCTTTTACTTTCTGGAAAATGGTGACTAAATCTTCCATGCTGTGCCCATCTACTGGACCGATGGTAATATAAACCAAGCTCCTCAATGAGAGTAGAGCCTGAAGTATACTCCTTGCATATGCTTCTACTTCCGCTGCAACTTTATGTGCTTGTGGTCCAATTTGCTTTGTGATATTCTTTCAGGAGATGAAATCCAAATCAGGTCTCTCTCTTATATTTGGGATAAGAATAGAGGAAGAATAGCTGGAAGATAATGACATGAATAGCTTAGAGGTCATAATTTTGCAGCTTCACGAAGTTTCGGGAATTTGGTGCTTGCTTGGAGCTTGGTTAAAGCACTGCTGAGGGCTCCAACAGGAGGTGCAGGGCCATCAAGAGTTGTGGTGGGCAATGAGACTTGCTTATTGTCATTTAATATGACAATGAGGTTAGCTTCTTGGTATCCTGCATTATTCATGGCCTCGTAAGATTGCCTTGCAGCCATGGCTCCATCTCTAATCACAGGAATGACATTGTTATTCTTCCGAAAAGGTATCTTGCAACTGCCATACCTACAGAAGTTTTTTCATCCTAATTTTTTTTTTTTTTAAAGAGTCTCTCTTGCTTACCCTGTGGAATGAAATTTATGCATTGAGAAGAGGGTTCTTTGTGAACAAAAATTACCAAGACCGGCAGAGATGCTTGTAGAACTATGCCTTGCACCAATATCACCATCAGTGCTCTCATCCCTTTTAGGAAACCCTGCTAGCCCTGAGTTTTCCTGATGGTGTTCATCTTGAAACGACAGATTCATTCATGCAACCAGAACTGACCAGAATTGATTGGGAAAAAAAAAAAAGAAAGAAAAAATAGGCTAAAAGTGCAGTTTCTAAATAAATGAGGATAAAAATAATGATGTCTAAGCGTAACTTTTCAGTCGATAATTCCCCTCAATCCATGGTTAAAGGCACAATAAATGTGCAACAAGCATCACGTGTTGAACTTTATCATGATAAGCATAACATGGACAGACCATATAATTCATTAAAAAAAAAGGAGGGAAAAAGAGTTATTAACAAGTGCAATTAATTAGAGTTAATATAATTTATCACATTTTCTCAAACTTATCACACCACAAATTATATGGTCTGAGATGGACATTGTGGGAATATGAAAATTAATAAAAATCAAAATACTACATAAACCAAATTTAAGTCTTTGTCAGATCATATAATCAATATAATAACATAACAATTTTGTTCTTTCCCCCATTCTCATGTAAAATAAAATACTATTATAATACTATAAGGTTGTCTTTCAAACCCCCTTTCAAGTCAAAGTCAAACAGGTCATCTACAACCAAACATCATGGACAAGGTTTCCATTGGTCAACTCAACTCTGGATGGTTACTTAAGCTTGGGCTGATCACTTGGGCTCTCTTTATTCGGAGGGATTGGATGATGAGGTATAAATAATATCATGAAATAATATATGAGATTGGATATAATATGGGATTAATTTTTTATTTGAGATCATTTTTTGTATTAATATCATGGAATAATATATGAGATTGGATAAAATATGAGATTAATTTTTTATATGAGATCATTTTTTTAGTGTTTGATTGGTGGGATATAAAGTGGGATAAAAGATGTGATTTGATATGAGATGTGACAAGAAATAATTTTAGACCTTTAAATTTTGGTGAAAAATAAATCTAACGATGGAGTATAAATAATACCCCATCAATGGCCGGATGCCAAATCCTGCATTTTGGCGGATTACATTTCCAGGGGATGTTTCATCCCCTTGTTCACCGTGGGCATCAAACATAGTTTTTGTGGACCCCACGGATAACCCAAGTCATCCCACGTTCCCATCCGGCAGACAAACGAGGTCTTGAAGGATGCTAAAAAGTAGAATGAGTTAACTAACTCAGTAAGTAGAAACAATGTACATGTATGCTCTTGTACTGAATTTATGCAAGTGCCGGGAATAAATGTATTTTTTGTTTTAAGTTAATAAAAATCAAAATCCATATTTTTAACAAAATTATTAACATTTTCATTTTAACCGGAAGGGTGCAAATGGTGTAAGTGTGAATTTTTTAGTTCAAGAGGTACTAGTTATTTTTACTTTTAATATAAGAGGTATAAGGGTAATTAATCCTTACTAATATAAACTAGAATATCAATTTTGTTGTAAATCTCAATTATTGCATATAGTTCTCAAAAAATTTTTTTTTTTTAATATCTTACAATATAAAGTTCGTAGAATAAGATGGATGCATTAATAAGTGTATTGTTTAAATTTTAACATTTTAATCCTCATGACATAAATTGAGTAAATAATTATAAATGTGCAAAAATTTTGCTATCAACTCATTTGATACTAAGGCATGGTAAGTGCTTTTTTCTAGCAAATTACTGGTAAACTAGAAAAAAAGTAAACTTTTTTGTGTTTGAGAACCTAAGCTAATAATAGCTAAATTTATATATTTACATTTATGCCCTCATTACTTTTGCTTCACACAGCTGTGCAATGCAAGCACAGAGCCAATTTTGGGGAGAAAATGATGTAAGGGTAATCTGGTAATTTTAAAAAGAGGGTGAAATAATTTATACAGAGTTTGTTACAAATTAGTAAAAATTTGATACAGAGTAAAAATTTTGAGAGTAAAATATTACAAGAATAATTATTATTCTGATAATAGTTATTGGAGTAACAAGTTTGTGATATTTATATTTGAAATGAGAGAATAAATACTACCGGATAATAATAAAAATTACCCCAATAAAATTTATTTTTCATTATCCCCAAAACAAACCTAACAAAAAGATCGATGGATTATTTTAAAACCATCCCATTCGATGATACTTAAAAAAATTGAAACAGGTGTTGTAATTTGAATGCATTTTTTTTTTTTTTCAAAAAATTGAATTAGACCCGTTCAAAGTTCAATTTTTAGTCAGATCCGATTATGATAAAACTGCCTAAATCCTTGAGAGACTATTATTAAGGTAACTTTCACTCCATCCGCGTAAGTTTTATTCGAAATCTTATTTCGGTATTTAATGTTTTTTAATAATTAAAATTTTTAATTTTTAGTCAGTCGTAATTTCAATGATTATTTATTTTCGCAGTTTTATCGTTAACTATATAATCAAAATGATCACTAAAATAATATTGTAATTATTTAAAAACACAGACAGTCAATTATTAAAAAAGAAAAAATAATTCAAATCATAAAATAAAAGTTTAGATACACTCAAGTAGAGGTGTGTATAGGTTGATTCAATTTGATTTCAAATTTTAATTTAGAACTGAATTAATTTTTTTGTTGATTCTTGAAATTAGACTCAAAACTGAACTGATTTCAATTTAGACCTGAGCCTAAACTATTAGGTTGGGTCGGTTCGATTTTTTGTTGGACTAGTTTGTTTATTTTTGATTTATAAACATCTAAACAAGTAATATTAAAAATTTAAATAATTTGAATCTCAAGTATACTTCTTCATATTTATAATATTATATATTATATATTATATTTTTTGGGTTAATTTGGTACTATTTAAGTTAAGTTATATATTATTTTTTTGGATTGACTTTGGGTTACTTCAAATTGGGTTAATTTTTATTCGATTTGATTTTCTTATCCACTAACTTGAGAATTGAACGGAAAATATAAAATTGTTAATTTTTTAACTCAAAATTTAATGAATTTTAATGTAAATCCAAATCATTACGAAGTAAAATGGTCGAATTGATTGTCTTTCAGGTTGTACTTTTTTTTTTTTTTTTGGATTTTTTTGTTGGGGTTGTGCTGCCCTACAATCAAGGGGGAAGTGAAATTTGTTCATATAGCGGAGAGACGGTGTCAATACATGAGCGTTGGACATTTATGTTGATGCAATGCTGGGGAGGAACTGCCCTTTCTTCCTTTTTGTTTCAATGGGAGCAGGTGCGGACATATTTAGGAGCTCAGCTGGGTTGTAATTTAGATAGTCTATTCGAATTTTTTTTATTGTAATTTTTTTTAAAGTTTATTTCAGTCTAATTTTTTTTAATCAATCTAAATAATTTTAATCTAATTTAAATTTTATAACTAACCTAGTCCAATTCACTTTAAAGCCTAATTGTTCTCTCTTTTTCCCTGTCTTCTTCAAAATTGTAAAAGGACGTGTGTTGATTTGCTAAAAGAAGCTGATTGAAATCTGTACAGAAAAATAACACTTTTCTTGAGTACGTTATCTGTCCTATTTATTTATATATTTATAAAACATTTATTCTAATTTTTCATTTATATTTCGGTTAGAATTTGAATTTGTGCTTGATTTTTATTCAAGTTGTTTGTTTATCTAACTACAGGCCTATTTGTCGGTTTAATGAATTAGGTATTTGATTGATTGATTGTTGCCAACTTGTCAACTGCTTTTATGACTTGAAAGCTTAAATATATTTGTCATTTAAATTATTCTTTCGTACTTGCTTTGGAACATGTGCAAAGTAACACAATCACATATTAGTTTTGAAAAACATAGATTCCTATTTTATTTGCATACGTTGTATCTAAGTAGCTAACGTAAAATATTTACATACAAGTAATTTATAACTTGCAAAAGACCATCACTGATGAAAAAATAAATATTTTAGTATAATTTAATAAACTATGATATGCTATAATGGTGGATTACTTTTTGTTTTCTACCCTTGGATATACATGTTATATATTATATATAATAATATTAATTTAAGAATTTAATTTGTCCGTGTGTTTGGATTTATATATTCCTCAAATTAATTTCAAATTTAAAAATTATTTTGAAGAAACTGTTATGATCTTCCAAAAGTTACATTCAGTTAAATTATAAGATATCCCATTTCTAGACTATGGATAATAATTAAGACAAATATTTAAATTTTATAGGTTGTTTGAATTTTCCATTGTAATGGCAAATCAAGAGATAAAGAAAAGAAAGACACTCTTATCATTCTTAAAACCAAGTGATGCTACATTAACAATGACAAGTGATACACCTTCATCTCTATTGATTGCAAGCAATTCAAATACTAGTAACAATTTCTCTCCAAAGTCTTAGAGAATTGAAACTGCTAGTGAGTCCCTTGAACGCGATCTAGGTTTATGTATCTCAATATAGAAACATTCTCATAATGTTTGTGATAAAATTAGACGGACTTAAATTAAATTGGGACCATACCACCCCAAATTGCATAAGGATAAGTACCTGTGGTCTATTGAGGGACAATAACGTCGTTGATTTCAATTCTTTTGTTTCAATAAATTTCCGTGGTTAGAGTATTCACCTTCTAAAGATGCAGTATTTTATTTTCCATGTTTTCTTTTTGAAAAGAATACATTCCCATAACCTGCATTTACTATTGATGGATTTAGGAGTTGGAAAAGAGTTAAATGATGGGGAAAGATTTGCATTTCTTATGTATGTTAGAGGCCCTACTTCGCCACACAATAGTGCTATGAAGGCAGTTGATGATTTAATGAATGTCACACGATACATTAATAAAATTATAAATGCTTAAACTTTAGAAGAGGTAAAGAAGAACAGAATGCACCTAACCGCAACAATTGAGAGTATGCGATGGCTAAGCTAACAAACTTGTGCATTACAAGGTTATGATGAATCACCAAATTTCTATATTAGGAGTAATCTCATTGAGATGATAAAACTTATAGAAAGATTGAATGATAATATTGTAGACGTTGTCTTGGAGAGTGCTCAAAAAAATGCAACATATACATCACCAAGAATTCAGAAAGATATTTTGCATATTCTCGCTTTCAAAGTATGAAATAAAATTCATGATGAGTTGGGGGATGCCAAGTTCTGCATTTTATTTGATGAAGTAAAAGATGCCTCTAATAAAGAACAGATGGTTATTGTGCTTAGATTTGTTGATATTCATAGCATGAGACATGAGCGTTTCTTTAACATTGTGAATGTTACAGATACATCAGTATCAACACTTGAGAAAGAAATATCCAATGTTCTCACATTATACAACTTGGAAATTCAAAATATGAGGTCAAAGGTATGATGGTGCTAGTAATATGCGTGGTGCATTTAATGGTTTACAGGTTTTATTTCTCAGAGATTGCCCATATGTCTATTATGTACATTGTTTTGCCCATTGATTGTAGCTAGCATTAGTTAAGGCTGTTGAAAAAGAGCACTCAATTTGGCATTTCTTTTCAAAGCTAACTAATATTGTGAATCTTATTAATGCCTCTTCTAAGCATCATATAGAGTTACAGACTGCTCAAGACATTGAGATTACTCGTTCTAGGGCTAGTGGAGAACGCAAGACTGGCAGGGGTTTTAATCAAATTGGTAACTTGCAACGTGCTGGAACTACTAGGTAGGGTTCTCACTTTGATTCTATTTGCAGCTTAATTGATATATATAGTGCAACTATTAATGTGCTTGAAAGTATTATGGATGAGGGTTCGTCCAACTCCATACATAGGGAAGCTGCGAGTTCTTTAATGGTGATGAGATCCTTTGATTATTTGTTATCTTGCACTTAATGCATAATATTATGGGGATTACAGATTTGCTTTGTGGGGCCTTGCAACAAAAATCACTTGACATCTCAAATGCTATGAATTTCGTCTCGACTACAAAAGCATTGCTTCGATTTTTGAGAGATGATGGCTTTGATTGTATCCTTGAGCATGTCAAATCAATTTGTGAGCAATATGACATTGATTCACCTAATATGAGTGCTTGTTATAAACAAGTCAGTCATTCTTCTCAACAAAAAGATCCCGTCTCAATTCATCATTATTATCATAATGATGTATATAATGCTGCAATTGATTTTTAGTCAGAAAAATTGAACTCTAGATTCAATGACGATGTAGTGGAACTTTTAATACTAAGCTCTGCTTTAGAACCAAAGGACAACTTCAAATTGTTTGACATTAATCGAATTTGCAATGTAACTGAGAAATTTTACCTAGTTATTTCACTAAACAAGATGTGCATTATTTACGACTCTAACTTGAACATTTTAAGCGCGATGTACTTCGTCATGAAAAGTTTCAGAATTTTTTCATCGTTTCAGAATTATGTCAACAATTAATTAAGACAAACAAGTCACATCACTACAATATGGTCGATCGGTTAATTCGTCTTCTATTAACTTTACTTGATTCATAGCAATTACAAAGTGAGCATTTTCAATTATGAAACTAATTAAGACTGTTATTCATAATAAAATGGATGAGGATTTTTTGAGAGATTCTATAATTATCTACATTGAGAGAGAGTTTGCTGAAAATATTGACTCGGATATGATAATCGATGAATTTTATGTTCAAAAGAATCGTCGAGTACAACTTCAATGGTGTGAATTCATACATTTTAAATTATTCAGTATTCTATTGCATAATATAACTGTCTATTGTGAATTGCGATATTTGTAATTTATTACCTGTGATAATGTTTTACAGGTTGCTTATATAACGAATGAGCTCGTACTTATGATATCAGTGGATTAAGCAAACTATTACAAGTACTTTTTCTTTTATTTTTGTTGTTCTTTTTCATATTAGCATAAATTAGATGTTATATATCCTTATTTCTTTTATTTTTGTTATTTTCTTTTATATGTGCATAAGCTAGATTATTTTATAAAATTTTATGTTAGTTCAGGCACATCCAAGATCCTGGATCCGCCTCTAAATGGGAGTGAATGAAAATAAATCGTCAATATACTATCTTCAAGTCCATTAATATCCTTATGCCAAAATATCTTCACACTTCTCAAATTTCAATTAAGTGGTGTTTGAATGGTAAAAAAAAGTACCATAAAAGTATCAAAAATTGATGTAAAAATATTATATAGTGAAATTTGATTAGAAAAAAAGTACAAAAATTAGTAAAAATTAATAAATTTTGATCAATTTTAATAAATCAAACACCCCGTAGTCATCAAATTTTTAACATATATGAATTTTAGAACTAAATTAACAATAAAGTCTGACTAAGAAGGGCCTGGGTTTAATATATAAATGTATTTATTATCAACAACATTCATACAATCATACAAAGAAATTAATGTGAGAGATAAGTAGTATGATTTTAAATTTGATCAAACTTTACTTTTGAGTTAGTATTTTTTTTTCTTCCATTAATACTCTTAACTGGCCATAACTTAAATATGTTTATATAAGTTTTGAAATATAATCCTAACTCAAATAAGAATAAATTATATTTAATACATCATTTACTATTTATGATAAACATGTAGCGTTTTCGTTAAACTATAGAAAAACAAATAAAACAATTTAGAAGTCTACTTGAAGCAACTAAGGATGATTTATAGTATAGGAATCAAAGTCTTTAGATATAATACAAAAGTATTAAAACGTAATTTACTCTTTAATTAAACAATTTTACTTTTAAATTTGTTAATCATGAAAATAATAATAATATTATTATTATTGACAATTTTAATTACCTTTTTTTTTATTTTCCTCTCTATTATTATTGCACCAATAAGTTCAATGGTTAATGAGTGGCTCCTTTTCTTAAAAGGTTAGAAGAGAGGTCAATTGATGAAACTCAAGATGAGGGGTATTGAGAGTCCCTATTATTGACACAACCCTTGGCTCCATAGACTTTTCAATCAACTTGAAATACAAAATTCAGAAGAGTAAAGGGAGATTGATCACTTTTTCTTTCTTTGGGATAACTTGTAACTCTCCAATTGTTATTGTACTAATGCAGTAATTGAGCCAATTCCTGCGGCATTAATCAACATCCACTGTTGTGTGGGGATCAGAAGACTTGATGGTAACATATTATTGAGTAGTGTATACTACTAAAAAAATTTATTAAAAAGAAATCATAAGAATTATTGGCAACTTCGAAAACTTATTATTTTAAAATAACACATTAAGAAATTTTTTTACTACATGAATGCCATTATCATAGTACTTTGTTAAAACTTTCTAGCAAAAAAATTATAAAAAAAATTCTATATATATATATTTATACTATTAAAAAAAATTCTTTAGAAATAGTGATATGTAACTTTGTGATAACAATTTTTATAGAAAGACAAATTTGTTATCTGATCTTTACTTGAAACTTTATTTTAGGACTTGAATTATTATTATTATTAAGGATTTGAACTTTTAATTAGTTATGATAACCATCTTCAATAACTATTTTATTCTTAAAAATTAAACAAGTAACAGTGACCGTGTATGGGCAAAATTGTTATTGAGAGAGAAGATTGTAACTAATTAGAAACTCAAACTCTTAAATGTTGGGGGGGGGGGGGACATCCCTTGATCTCTGACTAACCCGGATTAGGCTAGTTTAAGTGTTTGGTTCCTGACTTGATAGGATACTTAAATCCTGATTTGAAATTCCAAATAAAAATCATGTGACAAAATAAAATTTACCCTTAATATAATGAAGTTAGCTAGCTTTATATTTTTTCTTTGCATAAAAATCATCAGATAATTAAATATTTATTTTGATTTTTAATTATACTTCAATGGGCTATCTCAATTGTGAACGTTCTTCATTAACGGGTGCAGTGATAACTCAACTGGTAAAATTTTAAATTTAATTGATTACTAGTTCAAATCCCCTAAAAGTCACCGGAGAGCTTACCCGATTTTAATTTCATGACTCAAGAGATTAGTCAAGATATGTATAAATTAACTCAGATACCTTAAGTATTAAAAAAAAAAAAAAAGAACTGCAATGGTAATTGATAACTCAATTGTATATTTAAAGCTTATTATAAGGCGCACTTAAATTATTGAGAGGTGATTTAAATTATTAAGACGCACTGATTGGCGCGGAGACGTGATTTAAAAAAAAAAAAAATCTCAGGCCGTCATCTTTTTTATAGGCATGGTGATAATATTTTACGGAGTATAGATAATAGTGGACAATTTGAAACGCATAATTATAACTTAAAGCATAATTAATGTGACACAGTGAATAGTTATAGGGGCACGTGTGATGCACACCATAGTTTAAAGTGCAGGTATTCACCCAAAAAAAAAAAAAAAAAAAAAAATTCACCAAAAGAAAAGTGCTGGTGCACTTTTTCCTTTTCTGATTGTTCTACTTGATTTAACTATTATTCAAAGTCATGTACTTATTATATTGTTCCTTTCTGTCAACAATTCAATTGACATAATTAAGTAATTTATAGTTTGTTTAGTAACTCAAAAACTAGCCAAAAAATATATATATATTAAAAGTTATATTTTGTAATTTTTGGTACGTTTGGTAAACTATAAATTTTTTACTTTTTTGATTTGTTACAATAAAAAGTAAAATAAAAAGTTGTTACTTTTTTGATTTGTTACAGTAAAAAATATACCAAACACACAAAAGGTTACCACTTTTCTAATTTATCACAATAAAAAATTTACCAAACATTCAAAATTAAAAAAAAAAACTAAAAAATACACTTTGTTCAATCAAACACACAAAAAAAATACAAAAAAAAAAAAACACCCAAAAAATACCAAAAGTTGAGCTTTTTTTTTCTTTTTTTTTTAACTGCGAAACGCCCTCTTAGGACGGTTTAAAATACAAAGTATAATTTAAGATACAGTATCAGGATGCTGATAATCAAGGGAGGGGCAACCATGAGATGTGAGCCATAGTTTAAGATGCACATTTCCTTATTTTCCGTTTCTTAACACAGTACTAATATAGCTAGCCAATTCAGAACTTATTTATTTCTACATTTATATGGTAAAACATGATACTTTAATTTTTAAAATATTTCTCTCACAAATTAAAATTTAATAGTTAAGATTGAGTTTTATTCTTCAACAAATGGTTAAGATCTTTTACATTCACAATGTTCCTTTATTCCATAGTACTAAAATATAATAACTTTACCTTTGTTTTGCTTATAAAAATACAAAAATTGTGGCATACAATTTTAATAAATAACAAATGTAAAAAAACTTATAGGTGACCCCTTGTTTTGAGTTATGAAAAAGAATTTACTTATTTTTTATGGGTTTCAAAATGTAGATAAAAATTTAAGATATGTTTAATATGGAGTACGTAAAAATTTTGGGGGTAAAAGATTGGGGGTAATTGTTATCCTGTAATGGTTATGGGAATAATTAAGAAGTTTATGATACGTATATTTGGAATGAAAAATTAAATATTACCCTATAGCATAATTATCATATTTGAAATATTAAAAATTTTGAAATAGTAAAAGTTAATTTTTAATTTTCGTAAACTATTATAATAAAATAAATCATCATAATAATTTTTACATTAATAATAATAACAATTAATTTTAATAACATATATATTATTAAAACATATAATTTTAAATAAAAATATTAATTATAAAAATAATTTTATCATAGATTAATATTAATTATAAAAATAATTTAATAAAACAACTAATTTTAATTTATTTAAATAAATTGTTAATTTTAATAACATATATTAATACAATACGTAATCAAGTAAATTATTTTTTAAGAGATAAAATTTTTATTTGTTAAAATATTTCAATAAATAAATAATAAGTAATGATTATTTATTAGAAATTATTTTAATTTGAGAAAGTAAATAATTTAGTTATAAATTAATATTTTAATAGTATTAGTTTAGCAAAATAAAATAAATAATTTTAATAATAATAATTATTTATTAAATATTATTTTGATAAAATAATTTAATCATTAATAATTTTAATTTGATTAAATAAATTATTTTATAATATTTATTATAATTATTTTTATTAGAATATTGTCTAAAATTTTATAGAAGTATAAAGGAATATTTTAGGGGGTAAATTTTTCTATTATTTTCCATACCTACCCCTCCCTAGGTAATGATTTGCCCTCTTATAGGGGTAATCGTTACCCTCAGAATAAATTATCCCCTCTTTCAAATTAATGTAATGGAGGGTAAAAATTACCCCAATAAACTTTACCCTCCATTGCTCCCAGAATAAATGTGTCCTTAATATGATTGTTAAATTTATATATTTCAATTACATTAGTCATTAAGTTAAAAAACAAATAAAAATGGAGTTAAATTAAAAATACAAATAAAAAATTAAAATAATAATTATGTTATTTTTCTTATAGCGGCAATTCTTAGTATTTTTAAAATTTAAAAGTACAAAAAATATTGAATATTAATTAGGATCAGGAGTAGTTATTTTTCTCAATTCTAATTTTAAATTTAAATTAATCGCATTTACTATATTTGTTTAACGTTATAAAACACTTATGATTAATAATAATATTTTTTTATTTGAGTTATTTTTATAAAATTAATTAAAAATTTATTATTAAATCCTATGTGACATTCTTTATATTCATCTTTCTATATTTTTAATTTTTATAAATATTTGAATAAAATTAATTTTGGGAGAATAATTTTTTTTTCTAAATTCTAATTTTAATTTAAAATTGATAAGATTAACTAATTAATATTTGATATTTTAGTTGTAAAGTATCGTAGACATAAGCTATTTGCTAGTAAACATATATGATAGCAAAATTATGATGATAAATTGTGAGCTTATTGCTTAATATGCAACAAAAGAAATTAATTAACATGTTTAGTTAAAAAAAATCATTATCACAATATTTGAATACAAAATTTTATACAACTTCATAAGAGTAATAATTTCCTTTAAAAAAAGTTAAATAATAACGTAAAGTGTTCATGACAATTTGATCCACATGAAATCAATGCTGTCTGACACACACAAACACACGGTACATACCCACTTAACCAATAGCAAATAACAATAAGGCAAGCAAACACTTTAAAACAAAAATAGAAATAGTTTTTCTGATAAAATAAAATTTGATCACCAATAAATTTTCTGATCAAATAAAATTAAAATTTCCCGAGATTGGGAAATCAAAGATATACATTAAAAGTAATAAAATATATATTATTTTTTGCTTATTTTTGCCACCAACATTTGGGCATAAATTTTATTTTTGACGGTCAAAAACGTTATTTTTGGCACTAAAATTTCATCGGCAAAAAATTTAATATATATATATATATATATATACATATATATATTAAATCATGGGTAATGTATACCCGAATAATAGCATGATCTATTAGTCAACTACACCAACTTTATTACTTAAGGCATGAGTTTGAACTTTGTATCAACAAATGTCAAAAAAAAAAATAAATAAATAAATAATAATTCTAACACTAAATCTTTTGACAATCAATTGGTCAACAAAGTTCTAATTTTCGCCGGCCAAAATTTGGTCTGTGAAAGATAAACTTTTATCAACCAAGTGCATTTCTGGTTGCTAATATTTTTGACAATTTGATTTAGTTAACAATATTTTCAAGGATCAAAAATAAACTTTTAGTGACTAAATTTTTTATTACAAAAATTTAGTCTTTGACTTTATAAATGGGTATGAAATTTTTTTTTTTTACAAATACAATTAACACGCCTAAAAATTATAGTTTCAAAAAATAAAATTAAATTTTAGCTAAAAAAAGTCATATAAAACAAAAAAAGATTAAAAAAAGGTAAAATAATTTTTCCATAGCTAAATGAAGCCTAAGTAGTTACAGAAACTCTAATTCAAGCATTCAGCGATAAAGGTAACGTTTGGAGCCATAAAAAAAATACAAAACTCAACAAAACTCCATAAACACGATTTATGGGACTGTAAAATTTAAATTATTTACTTATAGTATAAAAAATGAGACATTAACTTTTATAATTTTATACAATTTTACACAATTCCAAGCACACCCAGAATCCGAATACTTGCCAACTATACTTACCAATCTTGAAAAATGTTTATTAATTTTAAAAGAGTAAATTACTCATATTTCTCATGTGCAATAAATCACTTCAAAATTTATGTTGTAAAATTTTTTTTACCTTACTTCTTGTATATATATTTTAATTGTCTCATCTGTCAAATTTATTAATAGAATATGTACCTTTCATGTGCAATTGATACACATCTTTCTAATAATATATTGATGAAAATAGTAAAATAAAATTGAATTTAATATAAATAGACACAGTAAAACGACTTAAATTATGTGCTTCACTTAACTTCCTCTTCATTGGTGACTACAAGCTGAGAGATCACACTAAAGAAAGGCACCATTATTGGGGTAGTTAGTAGGAGAGGGAGAGCCTTGAGATATACATTTATGCAGGCATGGCTCTGGTGCAGATACAAGAGACCCCTAAATGGAAGAAGATTTTGGGTTACGTAGGACCTGGTTTTTTGGTCTCTGTTGCCTATCTCGATCCTGGAAACTGTAACAAACTTCTCTTAGTTCTTTTTTTTTTTATTTGTCCTTTTATATATATATATATATATAATATTTTTCTCCCTTATTTATTTTAATTTTGAATTGTTGCTATGCCCATATATGTAGTGGAAACAGATCTGCAAGCTGGAGCCGATCTTAAGTATGAGGTATACTTCTTCTTCTTCTTCTTCTTCTTCTTCTTCTTCTTCTTCGTCTTCCTTTTTCCTCCTCCTCCTCCTCCCTCTCTCTCTCTCTCTCTCTCTCTCTCTCTCTCTCTAAACCATATCTATCTTTGAACAGTTGCTGTGGGTCGTGCTTTTTGGGCTGGCTTTTGCGTTGATAATCCAGTCACGTTCAGCAAATCTAGGCGTGGCTACAGGTTTTGTTTCCATTATTATATATTTATACTTATATATATATTATTAATGTTAATATGGGGTTCGTTAGAATGTTTTAAAATTTTACAAATTTTTGTAAAATTTAAATCTTTTATTCACAGCGAGAATTATGATGATATAACTTTTACAAAATTATATATTTTAATTTATACAACACTAAACAAACCCATTAATTGTATGTTATATAAGTTGCAATTAAATTTGAATTGGTTTAACTATTTACACACTTAATGCAAAGCAAAACACAGGGAAGCATCTGGCTGAGCACTGTAAAGTTGAGTACCCAAATCCAGTGAATTACTGTCTCTGGATACTAGCTGAGGTTGCAGTCATAGCTGCTGACATCCCTGAAGGTTGGATTCATTTCTAGTCAGGAAGAGTGCATTAACTAATATGTGTATATATACATACATACATATGTATATGACATTCAAAGTGTTAAATCTTGTTAGATTTAGTAATATATATAATTAGTATTTTTTAATTTATGCATTTCTTATTTTGTATATCCTATCATAATTAGAATTATTATCTTATTGCTTATTTTGTATATCCTATCATAATTAGGATTATTATCTCCTATCAGGATTACAATTATTGTCCTCTTATATAAGGGACATTGTAACCTTGCATTCTCACACACAGAAATCAATATTAATACATAATTCTTTTTCTTCTTCTTTTATTCTAACATGATATCAGAGCTTAAAGTTTTTGATCTTGGGTAGACTAAGCATCTAACAATCACATCTTTAACCGTCAGTGTTACCCTTCTTAGCGTCACATCTGTCTTCGCGCCTCCTTTAACGCGCTTTCATGCACCATCAACTTTTCAATGTGCTTCTATGCGCCTTCAACCTTTCAACGCGCCTCCGTGCGCCTTCAACCTTTCAACGTGCCTCTTCGCGCCTCATTCAACGCGCTTCTTCGTGCCTCATTCAACGCGCTTTTCTACGCCTCATTCAACGCGCTTTTCTACGCCTCATTCAACGCGTTTTTTTTGCGCATCTTTTAAAGCGCTTTTTTGCGCCTCCTTCAACGTGCTTTTCTGCGCTTCATTCAACACGCTTTTTCACACCTCTTTCAATGTGCTTTTTTTTTTGCGCATCCTTCAACATGCTTCAATACACCTTTAACCTTTTAACGCGCTTCTCTGCGCCTCCTTCAACATGTTTTCCATATGAACTCCGTTACTCAAACTGCTGATTTATTTTCCAATTTTCTCCCTCCTGGACGATTTCATGAATTGGTTTCTAAACTCAAGTTGGTCTCTCCTCCACCACCTTGAGTTTAAGGGGGTGTTAGATTTAGTAATATATATAATTAGTATTCCTTAATTTATACATTTCTTATTTTGTATATCCTATCATAATTAGAATTATTATCTTATTCCTTATTTTGTATATCCTATCATAATTAGGATTACTATCTCCTATCAAGATTAGGATTATTGTCCTCTTATATAAGGGACATTGTAACATTGCATTCTCACAAACAGAAATCAATATTAATACATGATTCTTTTTCTTCTTCTTTTATTCTAACAAATCTGATGTGCTATTATGCTGTACATGCATTCATACGTATATATGGTGGTACTTAATTGATGATGCATGCAGTGATAGGTACGGCTTTTGCTCTGAACATACTCTTCAACATACCCATATGGGGTGGGGTTCTGCTTGCTGGGTTAAACACGCTTCTCCTCCTTGGATTGCAGCGATATGGAGTAAGTAGAGCTAGCTCCATGTTGGAGTACTAATTTGAAGCTTATTAGTACAACATAGATCATGAACTAACTAACTATATATATATATTTGTAATTGTGGTGGTGTTGGTGTTGGTGGTATTAATTAAATAATTAATCAGATAAGAAAGCTGGAGCTGGCAATAGGAACGCTAGTGTTGGTTGTGGGAGGGTGCTTCGGCAGCGTAATGGTGAATGCAAGGCCAAATGCACAAGAGGTTTTCATTGGAATGTTTGTCCCCAAACTGAGTGGTGAAAGGGCCACCAGAGACGCTATCGCTCTTCTTGGAGCTCTCATTATGCCGTAATTATATATATCTTCCAAAATCATTATTTATATCTTCTTATTTCTTTTTAACACTCGTAAAATATATTTATAATATATATATTTAAGTTACACTTAGGTTTACTTTGAAAAAAAATAATTTTTTTTAACTTATTACTTAAAAAGTCAATCGTATTTTTTTTTATTCGTATTTGGAAAGGGAAAAAAGATAATTTTTTTTATCTTTTTCTCTTGTTAATTTAATATATTTTTTCTTTATGATTCAAAAGAAGTTTAAAATATAAAATGATTAATTTAGTCATTTCAAAAAAAATCAAAAAGCTGAATAACTATAGACAAATTAATTTTTTTATATTCATTTGATTTTTTTTTCGATTTATGGTTTAAATGAATTTTAGAATATAAAATGATAAATTTGTTTATTTCAGAAAAAGTTAAAAAAATTGAGTAATCACAGACTAATCTTCTGGTTACTATTCACAAATGAATTCTTATTACTCATATATTTTTATTATTAACACTTTATCTTATACTTTAGTTCGTCTTTATTTGTTTCTGTACATTTCGATCATCCTACTTTACTCTATTTTATTAAATTTATTGGCGAAAAACGTATGTCTATTGCGTGTGATAGACACATGATATTTTCTGTCACTTTTTTTTTTAATAATAGCTAATAAAATGTGTAAAATGAAATTGAGCTAAACATACACTGACAAAGTAAAATAGTTTAAAACATGTGTGGTAAAGTGATTTTGGTTCTAAAATATAAAAATGTTGAGTATAATTTACGTGTATATTTACACCTTAATTAAATTAATGTTCATTAATTGAGATTGGTTAATGTAAACTGTCTCAGGCACAATCTCTTTCTTCATTCAGCTTTGGTTATCTCCAGAAAAATACCTCATTCCTTCGATGCAATTAAGGTGACTACTCACACAGTTTATCCTCGATCCATCGCTCTCTACTTCATGCAAGAGTATATTTTATTAGAATAATTTGTTATAAGTTGTCAAAATGATATGCCATTGGCATGTTTATAAATATAATATATATATTGTATATCTCATAGTATTTTTATTTAGAAATGACAAGCTCAAAAATAGTTATATTATTCTAACAATTTAGACTCACAAATTGTTTTTCTTTTTTTTTTTTTTTCACAAACTACCTTTTTTTAAGATATATTTAGGAGACGTTTGATGTGATGAAAAATAACTGAAAATATTAGTTTAAGTAATTTTTTAACATTTGGCACGCAACTACTAAATTACGTTTTTAAAAAATGAATAGTGAAACTTTTGGACTTTAACGTTAATTTTTTTGAAAAAAAAAATTGTTCGAACAATTTTTTTGGATCATCTAAACGATTTTATGGTGCTAGCTAGAATTTATTAAAAGATATAAAAAATTTTTGAATTTTGTGAAATGTTATTAGGGGTTTATAAGAAATTTATTGAAATTTATAAAAAAGTATCGAGATATGCAGATATATATAAATTTATAGTTGTTTCAGTCAGGTATGAAAAATGTAAAATGTATTAAAAAGTTTAAATTTCAGAATTATTGAGTAATTTTTATTGCGCCAAACACCCCATTAGTAACTACATTTTCCCAGTTTTTAGATGTATTTAGTAATCTCTCTCTCTCTCTCTCTCATTGTTATAGAGTGCAAGGAAGTATTTTCTAATGGAAAGTGGGGTGGCCTTGTTCATCGCCTTCCTCATTAACGTTGCAGTCATAACTGTCAGCGGTAGTGTCTGCTCGAATCCGAGTGTTTCTTCCGAAAGCAAGGCTCATTGCAAAAACATAACTCTTGATTCAGCTGCTTTCTTGCTTAAGGTCATAATAGCATATTTCTTATTTCTAATTATTTTACTGCTTATGTATATACTAGCAATTATCTGTACTTGAAAGTACAGAAATATAATTTATCGTGTAAAAAATTTAAATTTTAATTTATAAAATAAACTTACATAAAAAAAAAGTATATATAAAAATAACTTATAAAAATAAAAATTATTAATGAAAAGAGATTAAGGTATAAAATTTTATTATTTATTACAAATAATATCACATTTTTATAAACTATTAATTTAAAATTTTTTGTATAAAAAATATTAAAAAAATATAAGAAGAGTGAAAAAAAAAGAAAAATATGTTAAATTAAAGGATGTGTTTATCATGTAGATATTTTTATAAAATATAATATATATATTTATTTGAATTTAAATTTTAAATTTAAAAATAAATTTAAATTCAAATAAATATATATATTATATAAATATATAATAAGTGATGATTCGAATAAATATTAAATTAAAAGATATTTTTATTATATAGATACGTGTATATAATGCATATTTGGCTATAGATGACGCGAGGACACAAAGTAAGGTACAAACGCAGTGGACTCGAGTTTTTAATTAACTGCAGGGGAAATCATTAATTCAAATTCAATTGATTGAGAGAGAGAGTTCATATTTTTACAATAAAATTAGTCTTTTTTTAAGGATAATTATTAAAATTTGTGAGAATCATTTAAAAAAATTAAAATTAAAATTATTTTAACTTAAGCTGGGTCGGGCGAGAAAAAGAGGTGGCCACGGCTGAACGTTGAAGACAAATTATTACTTACCAAAAAAAAACACTAATTACCAAAAAATAAGTGAAGACAAATTATTAAGATAAATTTTATAAATTTGAAAAAAATAACTTCTCTAAGTATAGAAATAAAATTAAAATGAAAGTTTGCTGCAATATAATAATTTAGGTAAATATAAAATTAATACAAATTAAAATCATTCCTCAGATCCCACACACACGCGCGTAATAAGGAAATTCAGTATACTAGTGTTTATTTTTCATAGTTTATTATTAATTTATAACCATAAATATTTATAATGCTGTCGATACAGAATGCTCTTGGCAAGTGGAGTGCAAAGATGTACGCAATATCCTTACTTGCATCTGGTCAGAGTTCAACCGTTACAGGAACCTACGCCGGCCAGTACATCATGGAGGTGCATCCAATTAAATTGGGGGGCGGGGGGAATCTGATTTGAATTGTCAAATTCAACCATTCAAATATATTCATAAATTTTTAATTTAAAAAATATATGAAATACTAAAAATTTATAAATATATTTAAATAATTCAATTGATCAGATTAAATTGTCACTGAGATAATCTCAGTCCTTGGATCCAATTAAATTTGGGTTGTGTTTATTTGGGTGAGAGAGAGAGAGAGAGAGATTAACAGAGCATTTTGGAGTGTGCAGGGATTTTTGGATCTGAAAATGAAGCTTTGGTTGAGAAACTTGGTAACGAGGTGCATCGCAATTGCTCCAAGCTTGGTAGCTTGCATTATTGGGGGATCTTCAGGAGCGGGAAGGCTTATCATCGTAGCTTCTGTAACGTCAAATCAATAATTTAATTTTCTGCATGTCCAACAACATTTACATTAATTGCATAGGAACCTAACACCCACCATAACCATTAATTGCATTTGCTTCTTGCTTGTGCTTGTGGGTTCAGATGATCTTATCATTTGAACTGCCATTTGCACTGGTCCCTCTCCTCAGGTTTACAAGCAGTGAAACCAAAATGGGCCTCAACAAGAACTCTCTGTTGGTAAGCTTCTTAACTCTGCCCTTGTTTCCCTTCTTTCACCGTAATTTACAGGCAAGTTTTGCATTTTTGCCCCTCAAAACAAAATGTCTTAAACGAAAAATCCTCAAATTGAAATTTAACAACTGTTCACGTTACAACAAATAGAGTACAAAAAATAAATAAATAAATAAATAAACAAACAAATAAAAATAAATGCCACGAAATGGGATTTCGGCAATGTTTGTTTGGGGATAAAATTGGGAGATTTGATAAGTAACCTATCATTTTTTACCAAGTTGATTTTAGTTCTATGTTTGGTTTGCAGTATTACAATTTCGGATTGGATTTCATATCTCTCAAAATGAGCGATAAGTAATACCATGGGGGATATGGTATTACTTCTATCCCACATCTAAATTTAATTCTCACCAAAATCTAAAAGTCCAAAATTATTTCTTATCATATCTCATGCCAAATTACATCTTTTATCTCACTTTGTATTCTACCAAACAAACACTAAAAAAATAATTTCACATAAAAAATTAATCTTATATTATATCAAATCCAATATATTATCTCATGATAATACTTATACCTCATTATCCAATCTCTCGAAACAAGCATAGTCTTAATACAAAGTGTAGTATTACAAAGTGTAATTTACCCAATTTATAAATATGACTAAGGTAAATTACAATATGCACCGATGGATTTTTTTTACCAAGTCCCATTTAAGGTAGATCTTTTAGTTGTAACAATTAATGATCAATATTTTAAATTGTTGAATGTTAACCCTTTATGAATTTTTATTAATAGATCTCTCATTTAATGAATCATGTAACAATTTAATGATATATTTTTTTAATAGAGAATTAACGTTACAATAAATTAAAAGTTAAACCTTTAATCATTATAATTAAAATATCAGAGCCTAAAACGAAATTTGGTTAAAATGTCAAGGCCACTCAGTGTAATTTACCCGTATAAGTATTACTACTGCGGTCAATTTCTTTGCTAGAAAAAGTTCAAAAGATAGGACATTGGGGTTTTCCTAAACATCTTCTGTGATATAGGTGGCTGTAGTCTCGTGGCTTTTGGGGTTCTGCTCGATCAGCATCAACCTTTACTTCTTAAGCATGACCGTGATGGGCTGGATAACCAGTAAACACAGATCCAAGGCTGTATCAATCCTTGCTGGAGCTTCTATTTTTCCCATCATGATGCTTTACATCGCCTTGTTGATCTACTTGACGGTGAAAAGGGCGACCCCTCCTCTCACAGCCTCCCCAAATTCAAATTTTGAGATGAGCTCGGTGAGGACACTTGAATCTGAACTTGAGATGCAATCTGATCACATTCAGAGAGCCCGAAACATGGAGGAGATTGATGATATCGTCTCCGCCTGAGAAGATGGTTTAGCTCTCACCGCAGCTTACACCTCTATATAATGTGGAAACTTAGCCTGCAGAACTATGTTAAAATATCACTTCCCGGTCATGTAGAAAAGGTCCACTGTAAATACCAAATAAACTGAAGCATATGTAATAATAAGTTTTTTCTTTTTCCTTTCACGTGTAAGAATCAGAGGAAAATATGGTATAGAGGGAAGACTAGGTGTCATTCCTGTGGAATGTAGTAATTTACAAGCTTTGAGACTGCTGGCAACCAAGCATTTACTATAGGAGGATCTTCTAAGATTTTGTATTTGCATTTGCAATCAGTACTTGATCACGCGGTGGTGCAACCAGAGGTCATACATGACCATATGGAAAGCGTCATATTTGACAGGAGGTGAATTCCACTGGAAGTGCTTCTGGATCTGAAAAGCAACCATTCCAGGGCAAGGAATTCTCACCAATAAAAGTGAATCCTTGTTTTATAGTTGGATTGAGTAGCAGAAAAGAGAGGCATTTCTACATGTAATAAAACAGTTACATTATTTCATTCCTATCCTTTTGACTGGAACAATTTCAACACCAATATATATGGGCAATTTGATTCTTAAAACATGGAGAATGAACCCTTTTCTCCCAAATCCAAGTATGAAAACTAATGTTAAGTCTAATTCAAATGGAACACTCAAAGTAAGTGTCACGCCTTGAAATCTACAACTGGAGACGTGGGAACGAAACCCAAAAATAAATATCAAATTATGAAAAATATACCATATCAGAGCGGAAGCTAATTAAAGTAAATGTTATTCAATTTTTTGAATATTCAAAATAACTTTAAAATACCCTAAAAATGGGCTACAAAACCATGTCACAAATATGGGCCCAAATGAAAACTCCATTACATTATAATTTAAATGTTGGAATGCAAAATAAAACAAATCATCTAGCTATAACAACCCAAGGCGGCTTGCTAACCCACTGGTCCATCACGAGTATCAACCCCTGCATTACCAACTGTAATAGGTGATGAGCACTAAATTTCACGCGTGCTTAGAAAGTGTTTATAAAATATAATTTATTAACCATGCGAAACTATTAACACAAATTAATAACAATTAAATTTAAAATCTTATAATTTTCAAAATATTGATATTTAATCATTACATTCAAATTATAAAGTTCTTTAGCCATGATCTCGCAGTCTCATGCTAAAAACAAATCATATCACATCATTTACAACCCCACACATCAATATCATACTATGGGTCAGGTACTCTGCAAGTTTAGTCAGTGGCCTCAGAACTAAACCCAAATAAATCCCCAGGCCGAAGCCGTGGGGTACAACTAGTCCCACAGTCCTAGATGTACTCATCACATCCTCAGATCTCAATCATGGGGTACAATCGGTCCCGCAGTCCCAAATGAACTCATCACATCCCCATAGCTCAATCATGGGGTACAATTGGTCCCGCAGTCCCAAATGTACTCATTTGCCTTAGTAGGCAAACCGGTCCCGCAGTCCCGGTACTAAATATACGCTAGAATAAGCTGTATATACATTTCGTAGGTTTCTAGCTTACTGGTTATGTTAACTACCCTGCGTAGGTTTTGGGATTTTCAACCCTTGGGCTCTAGAACCCACTCTTTCTAGTACCCTTAATGACCCCAATAACCCAAAAATCAAATCTCAAGTAATTCCTTTAATTAACAGCACAACATACACAAAAATTCTCCCTAATTTGATTTTTTTTTTTATGTTCTTTCCTTTGCTTTATAAGTTTTATAAAGTGTGAATGTGTTTCGGGCCTAAGTTTCATGTTGCCCTTCCATAAAAATATTCTCATACAAGATTCATGAAATAAATATCATGCAACCATATTCAGGAATATACATGCAGCTAGCTTGGTAAATAAAATTTTATATCAAGCACGTCATGACAATGAAGGATTCAAGACATAAATTTTGATAATTCATAAAAAATAGAAAATGAAATATTTTATACTAATTCAAAAGCCTAAAATACTTATAATTAAGTCCAGTTTTATAAAAACAAGATTTAAAATTTATTCATAAAGCCATATAATACAGATTTTAAGAATACTAATGGGTGATTCTGCTAGAACCATACAAAATAGCTCACTTTCACGATTTTTTATAAAATCCATTTTAAATCCAAAACTTTTGAAATTTTTACAGAAAGCTCATTCATATATCTAGTTTAACATATAAAAATTTCAAAAATTATATCAACTTTTATTTATACCTTTTATACCAAATATCTGACTGTTGTCAGTACAACAATGTAAACTAAATAGCCAAGTTTCAATATTTTTATAAAATAAATTATTACTCAAAATTTTATAAAGAATTTATTGTAGAATCTATAACATGTCTAGTCTCATATATAAAATTTTTAGAAATTAATTTAATCTCTAGGTATCATTTTTATATCAAAACTCAAACTCCTGTTAGCACAGCAATTTAAAACAAACAGTCAACTTTCACGATTTTTATAAAATCTATTTTAACTCAAAAAAATATGAAATTTTTATTGGATACTATTTTGGATATTTACTCCCATGTATAAAAATATCAAAAATTAACTCGACCTCTAAATATGAATTTCATATAAAAGTATTGTGCTGATCCTAGTACAAAAATCCCAACCAATCAGTCAAGTTTGACTATTTTTAATAAATTTATTTAAATTCCAAAAATTATGAAATTTTTTACAGGAAACTCTTCCACATGTCTAATTTAACATATAAAAGTTTCAAGAGTTAAATTGATCTCTAAGCATAATGTTTATGGAAAAACAGTGTACCCGTTTCAGTGTGAAAGTTTCAGAATTTCACATAATCAAAAATCAATTCATAGAATAGATTTTTCATCTCTTGCACATATATATACATGACATGATAAAAAAATTATATCAAATAAACACAATCTCACTTACCTCGAATTATATACGTCGATAAAGTATATAAAACCCTAAATAAAACACCAACTCAAGTTGGCCATACGAATAGTCTCTGTCGAATTCGCTTCAAATTTTCTCTACAATCACGTTCGCCTTTTCTTCCAACAGATAAATGGTAGGCACTACTCCCTTTATTTTATTATATATATATATATTTTTCACACAGAAAGAAAGAAGATAGGAAAGAAAACAATGAAAAATGAAGGTAGTGTATAGAGTTCTATTAGAGAGATGTGAATTGAAAGTGCAATTATGTAGATATAAGTTACAAACCCTCCTCTCTCCTACTTGGTGCTTGCACCATCATAAAACCTCCATAATTCCCCTGTAACTCCCACAACCTACCAATTCTTAACCTCCCGTCCCTAATGATGAGTTATTAACCTAACTATATACACATAACATAAAAAAAAAAGATTAACACAAATTCATAAAATATAAATGGGGTTCAAAATATCTGAATTTAAAATATTATAAATTAATAATAAAAAAAAACCAAAAATTTTGGGTTTTTACAGTGAGTGTGCAGTTTTCTATCTTGACTAGATTCTTGTGTAAGGCAACAAATTCTGCGTGTGGTATGTCCTTCAGAATTTGCTTCAGCTGATACACATCATTCTCCTTCAATATGATGGAAAATTTTCGTCAATCAAGAATGTCATTGAATGGCAGATCATAATAATTAGACAGTAGCACTGCAAGAAAATTACCCAAAAAGGAATTAGAGAAGAAACCCAAAGGCAATACGGGAGAAATTGTACTTAAACTTCTATTTAATTTGTAAATAGGTTGTTCCAACTTGGTTTTCATATATGTTAAATTTTCGGATCTACATTTGTAGATGTACATTGAGTATTATAATTCCTTAGAATTCATATAATTCACTATATCACTTACCAAGTGAAGATCAAGTTTTCCAATTCCTTTCTAATTAATAGCATTTTCTCTCAAGCGGATTATTCATATTTCGGAAGATATACTCAAATCTTGTGTATTAACGTTATGAGGAAATTGGGAAAGTCATTTACCATTGATTGAATTTGTATATAATAACAGTTATCAAGCGAGTATTGGTATGGCTCTGCAGGAAGCTTTGTATGGACGATCTTATAGATCTCCATTGTGTTGGGCTGAAGCTAGAGAATCTATAATGGTTGGTCCTGATTTGGTGAGATAGGCATCAGAAAAGATTTAAGTGATCTAACAGAGACTTTTGACGGCTCAAAGTAGATAGAAGAGTTATTCTGATAAACAGAGACGACCATTAGAGTTTCAAGTCGGTGATTTTGTGCTTTAAAAGTTTCACCGAGGTAGGGCATGGTTCAATTTAGGAAACGTGGAAAGCTTTCACCAAGGTATGTCGGACCTTTTGAAATCACTAGGAGAATTGGTGAGGTAACGTACAGGTAAGCGTTTCTTTCTTAGTTAGTTCAGGTTCATAATGTGTTCCACGTATCTATACTTCGGACGTATAAACCAGATCCTTCTCATGTGATTAATTAGGAAGAATTGGATATTGAAGAGGATGTGACTTTTGAAAATCTGCCCATTCAGATAGAGGATAGGCGTGAACAGGTTTTGCGCGATAAGGTCATTCCATTGGTTCGTGTGTTGTGGCGACACTGTGAAGTTGAGGAATCCACTTGGGAACGTGAATAGGTGATATGGTTAAAATACCCCTCCCTATTTTCTGATTAAAATATGTTATGTAAATTTTGAGGATGAAATTTTTATAAGGCGGGAAGAATGTAATACCTAATGTTTATTTTTGACTATTTATGTGTTCTTTTGGGCTAATAAAATATTTATTTTGAAATTTAGTTGATTTATTTTATTTTCTTTGGGTCAGGTGTGGTCTGAATTGGTAATTAGTTAGACAACTAGGTCAAGAGCTTAGCTCTCTTTCCTTTATTTTCTTTCTCTTTCCTTTTTCTTCTTTTTTTTTTTTGGTTTGGCTCAGCTACAAGGAGAATAGAGAAAAGAGAGAAAAAAGAGAGAGGCGAGAGAGTGTAGGAGAGAAAGTGTGATCCAGAGTGGAAGGTCGATGGATTGGGATAGTATTCGACACTATGAATATCGTGGTGACATCTATTTTTGGTTGTTTGGCCTAAGATAGGAGAAATTGGCTTTTGAAGGTTAGGAGCTCAACCAATTTCCTTCATTTTTCTTTATTTCTCTTCAAATTCAAGGTAGGTGGGATTTATATTGTATTCTAGACGTTGTTAGGATGATTTTGATGTGTATATATATGCTTGATTTGGTTAAATATCCTGAGATTTGTATATATGTATGTGTGTATATATATGAATGTAGGTATATATGCATATAAATGTTGAAATCTCATATTGTTTTGAGTTATTATTGAGATAAATGTTAGATAAACATGTTTATGTATGATTAATTGCTGATATCATGGCTCGAATGGATGATTTGGGATATTTTGGTTTGGAGTTTGTCAAAAAATGAATTAGGAAATGGAGTTTTTGGGCATTGTTGTTCGGATGGGGGTCCAGACACGGGTCTGAATGGAGTTGTGTGTTTCTGGGCACTTTGTTCAGATGAGGGTCTGGACGACAGAATGTTGATGCTTTCAAATCTTTTATACTTTGAGTTTTAAATCATTGATTATTGCCCAGGACCCTTAGGTATTGATTTTAAATGATTTAATAGACCCCAAATAATCATCAAGTATAATGAGAATGTATTTTTATATTAAAATGATATTTATTTGCATGATTAAGCATTTATATGCATGATATTATATGCATGGGGCTGGGGTGGCATCATCTAGTTTATATTATAATTATTGATTGGCCGAGAGCATTATACTTATATTGTGACATGCTAAGGCACGGGTCATATATATAAATGAGATCCATGATTTGAGAAAAATGAGATTTTGAAATAGCAGATGATCTTCAATTGAAATGTATGACTAGAGTTTAGTCATTTGGAGTTGGGATATTAATTATGAAATGTAATTATGAGATTTTCTCTGGATTGCAACCGGACCCTGCTTGAGTTAAGCAGATACTTGACTAGGGGTGTAACACGGTTCCCTAACAGAAGGGTCGTGGGTGTAACACGGTTCCTCTGAATCTTACACCAATGGAGATGTAGCACGGTTCCCTACTTGGTGTATATATATATATAGATATATACATTTGTGGTGAGCATAAACGGTACAGTTGGTGACCCCATGTGCTGAACTAAGTATCACCTGTCCAAAAATAAGGTTGAAAGCAGATAGAGATCAGAGAATTGCATTAACCATTATATTGCACCACATGTGCATTATCATATCATGTTTTGGTTGATATTGTTATGAGTTATGCTAAATGTTTTGGTTGATATTGTTGTGAGTTATGCACAGTCGCACAATCCTACCTACTGGGCAAATTTGCTCATCCTATCTATATTACAAGTGATTCGGTGAGACCAGATAGTAGCCACTTGTAGATGAGTTAAGATTGATGGATTGACCTAGCACGTGATATATTTATATTTGGATGATTGTATTTTTATTTCTACGACCTAGAGTGTGGGTCTCAAATTCATTACATATGAGATTGTATTATTATCGAGGATATTTGTTTGGCTGTATAAGCTTTAGATTGTGTCACTGGGTTGTGATAGTGGATTTTTTGTGATTAATATTATTTTCATTTATTTAATATGGGAATGAGGGAAGTGTTTAGTTGTTCTGATGATTGTTATTATATTATGATTTGACCTTAACCCAGGTTTTCATTTAATTTATTTAGTTCCTATATTTCTATACAATTCGTCCTGGACAATTAGGCTAGGGGTATGACATATCTTGTGTCATGTAAAACCTAACTTGCATTACGGTTGTGACACCTGTATGGTTGTGATACATGGCAGCTAATTATAGTTATCTTAATTATCTTATAAAGAAATTAGTGTTTTACATAATTACTGCTTATTCACAATTTTTAATTTTATTCAAACTAGAATATTCATGAATATCACTTGATATTCTTATTTAATCTACACTTCTAATTATCATATAACTTCTTATTTTTTATTTAAAACATATTCTTATTTTTTATTTTTTTCTATATTTTAATAAATTATTATTTAAAACATGAAAAAATAATGCAAAAAAATATTTATCTTGTTAAATAAATGTTTTAATAATAAATACTATTAATAATATTATTAAACAAAATAATGCAAAAATATAATTAGTCTGTTAAATGAAGATTTCAATTTATTAACATCAATTTATAATTATAATTATTTACAATTATAATTTAGAAGAAATTAGTAGTGTACATAATTACCACTTATTCATAATTTTATTCAAATTAGAATATTGATATTTATTGGATTAGATAATATATTCCTATTTGAAGTAGAAGGCAAATAATAGATTCACTTGAAATTCTAATGTGCTTAAAAAAAAGGTATAAAATAACATTCATACCTAGAAAAATTTGCTAAAATTTTTATTATGATTGCTTAACATGATTGGAAATGATTGTTTGTTAGTTTCTTTTAGGTCATTAAGAATGAAGATGAATTTGTTTTATTTATTTTTATTAGATGATATTCTTTTATAGTGAAATTATTTTTTTGTTTATGTATTTATTTTTTTGACTTATTTTAATTGGTTCATTAAAATATATAAAGCTTGGCTTTTTTTATTTTATTCTATCTTTTAATGTGATTATTAAAATATAAAAGGTTTGAATCTTTTAAATTTTATTCTATTTTTTAGTGTGATTGTTAGCATTAATTTAAAAATTTTATTATATTTTTCATTATTGATAAAATTTTAATTTTTTGTGCATTACAGGGAAAATCTACTCTTTACTATATTTTTTAATTTGTTCATTCAAAAATATAAGGTATGATTTTTTTAATTTTATGAGCGTGGCCTATAACTCAGTGGTTGAGAGCCTCTCTTACCCGCTCATGATTTTAATTTTTATTGAATTTTTTAATGTGATTATTGACATAATTTTTTATATTTTATTTTGTTTTTTATTGTTCTTAAAATTTAAACTTTTTGTGTATTAAATTTTAGCAGAAATCTTTGCTTATGGTTATTTTTCAATTTGTTTGATGTTCTCCTCAGATTTATTATTATATTTATTTTTGTTAGATGATATTCCTTTACACTATTTTTATGTATTTTTGGCTTATTTTTAATCTGTTTATTCAAATATATAAGATCTAATTTTTTAGATTTTCTTTTATTTTTTAATGTAATTTTTAATTAAATTTATATTATATTTTTTTATTATTACTAAATTTTAATTTGTTATGTGTCATATTATAAGAGAAGTCTCTTATTTAACTTATTTTTTAATTTGTTCATTCAATATACAAAATATACTTTTTTAAAATTTATTTTGTTTTTATTTTATGTGGTTTTTAATATAAGTTTTTAGATTTTATTAAATTTTTTTTGTTCTTAAAATTTTAATTTTTCGTGCGTTAAATATTTAAACTAAAATTTTTAATTTTTTGTGTATTAAATATTTAAACTAAAATTATTTTTCTTAAATAATTATTAACATAAAGTCTAATCAAAAAATAAAATAAATATATAATATGACAAATTTGTTCATTGCAACGTGATTTTAAAGTGTTAAACATACCCCATAAATATAAAGAAAGAAAAATGAAAAATTAGCAAATATTTGAGAATTAAAGGATGGATATTAATTATGTTTTTCTACTACCCCTAAACCTATGGACATCGAAGGGATTCATTGTTCAATGTTCAGGTTTCCAGTATGTATAATTTCATACTCATGGAGTTGAATAAAAATTAGAATTTCATTTTTAAATTTTGTTCTACCTTAATTTAAATTCTATCTTAATTTATAATTATCTAATAAAATTTTATTTAATTAGTTACTATAGTTAATCTAAGTCTATTTAACAAAAGCATAATGTGTTTTATGTAAATTGTAATTTTTGTCTATTTAAAATTTTTATTCTTTCCCCTTTCATTGTCTATATTAATTGTTATGTTAATTTTTAAATTATTAATACTAAGTGATAATTTTATGATCTTATTAAAAATATAATTTCACTAAATATGATTTTAGGAATATATTTTAAATTTTACTTATACATTTTAGATGGCTATAATGCATTATTTAAAAATATATTTTATTAAATATAATTTTATAAATATCAAAATATAAATTTATATTTATAATTTTATAACATTAAATATATATATTTCTAATACAAATCTATTTAACTCTATTATAAATTTTTATTTGATTAATTATTTATTGTAATTATAATTTATCATAATGTTTATCATAATATAAACATAATTTTATCAAATAAAATAAAGGGTAAATTTTTCTTTTGATAGTGTACACTTTTAGAGTTATAAATAATTTTATGATTTTTTATTTTAATAATAATTAAATCATTTAATTATATAAATTTAGAATTATAGTTCAATTCAAATATTATCATCATCTTATCTCATTCTAATTTGATAATTGACATCAAATAAAATCAAAATTAATAAATTTTATTAACAAAAAGAAAATAAAAATAATGTAATAAATTAATTTTTAAATTTTTATTATTTTACATTTTTAATTCAAAATAATATTTCAAGTTATTCATATTCTCGATGAGTATAATTAAGAGATAATAATAATTTATTTATCATGTGATATTTTAATTAGAAAAATAAATTAATTATACATGTAATGTATTAATAAATTAAATATTTATTTAACAACTTAATTATTTTTTCTATATAACCAAACCAAAACTAAACCAAACCAAACATATTCTTACTAGGTAGGGTCGACTAAAATTTGATAAAAATATTTACTTAAGTGATTATTAATGTCATGCCCCGGATTTCACAACTCGAGTATGTGAATAAAAGAACACACAATACACCATTTAATAATTTTTCCTATCCCACATCAGAGCCACACACACACACACACTATGGAGCAATGAATATAACAATAAATAAAACTAAACTTTAAATTTAAATAAATACCACAGTTAAAATCCACTAGGCAAATAAGCTACAAAACTAAACCCAACCAATCTCCACAAAAATAAATAAATCAACAATTTATCTTCACCTCATAAACAGAGGTTTGTCACAATCCACTAAAACTAATTTCTCATAGTCTAAAACAGTTACATAAAAATAATAAATAAAACTTTAATTCACATGTTCAGAAAGTCTAGCACGTGACTTAAATTTATTACCAGCATTATAAGCTGTAAGAGGTTTAGCACTAATACCACGTGTGCTCGGAATCCTAATAATAATAATATAAATGCGGTATGCCCTAATATGCTACTAAGTGAAACAATTATGCACTAGTAGCAATTTCAAATAAGAACTTAAAATTTATTTATCAATCTCTTTTCATTATAATTAATTGTATTGTTGCACCACATAACACATCAAAGAAAACAAATTGATTTCTAGGTATTGCTGCTTGGTTGTCCCATAGAAACAGGATCCAACCAATATACATCGTTTCTTCGATGTCTGCTTGGTTGTCTCGTAGAAACAAAACCCAACCAATATACACTATCTTTTGGCGTTTGCTTCTCAAACTGAAGTCTTAGGAATATAATATGCCATTCTTAAGCATCTGCTCGTTCGTAGGTTACTAGCCTACTGGAATCGATAACCAACCCCGAGCAGGTTTCGGGACTCTCAACCCTTAGGTACATATACCCGATATTTTCAGTACTCTCAATCCAAATAAAACATATTATTAAATTTTCTTTTAACTCACATTAAATAAATTTCTTTTTTTTTTTCTAAATTCTCAAATATTTTTTTTAAATAAATAAAAAAATATAAATAAATTATAAATAATTTATTTACCCAAACAAGCACACTGCCCAATCATGCCTATTCAATTAAACAAAACAACACCACTACATTCAAACAATTTAAACTGGCTTGCAACAGTGGTACCCGTCACTTTCACACACATACATATATATTAAAAATTTTTGTCTTCTAGTAGCCAATTCTAGTAGCCAAGCAATCTGGGAACTCAATACGTGGGTGTGTTTGAAGTTGTATAAAAATGTACAAAATAAAATAAATTGTAAAAGTAAATATCTCGTAATTCGTGCAGTGAGTGAAAAATTTAAATTTTACTATTTTGTAATTCGTATTTGTAGAGATTTGTAAAATTTTATTTTATTTTGAAAAGCTCCAAACGGAGCCACAATTCACGTTTACCAACTAAAAATATAAATAAATAAATAACATGTGAATGTAATAACCTGATTTTTCATTTAATTTAGTTATTATATATTTATTTATTTATTCAGTGAATTTATTTCGTTATTTAAATTTAATAATTTATAATTTTGGTATTTAATTTTAAGTTGTATTTAAAAATATTAATTTTGGGTTATATTTGAAAAGATTTTAAAATTTTGGAGAAGGGGTGTAATTTTCCTAATCCTATGGGGAGTAGGTAAATAATTTAGTTTGTTAAAATTAAATTCTGCTATTTATATATATATACTGCAGTATTTATAAAAAAAAAAAATTAGAAACCCTAGAGAGAGATCGAGAGAGGGAGGAGAAGAAAGGGATTGGCAGCTCTCTTTTTTTTTCTTCAATTGCGAGATTTCGTCTGTTGCAGCAAACCAGGTAAGGGGACAGAACCTTTATTGCCGTTGCATGTGCGTGTAAAATATATATATTGTATTAAATGGTCATTTGTCTTTTAGTGACCTCGTTCGACGTGAAAAGATAAATTTTGGTAATGGTTAAACATTCACTGGTAGGATCTTTGATATTTATTATATATATATATATGTATGTAAATAAATAGTAATCATTGATTCCGTATATAATTGAATAGGTAATAGGTTTCACAAGTAATGATTTTCTTGACAAAAAAAAAAAAAATTGATTCGTTTGAGGTTGACAGTAATTGTGGTTTTTTTTTAAATTAATTATATATATATGCGTGTATATTATATGGACAATTAGTTTGACTTAATAAAATTGGTATTATGTATATACATATATATATATATAAGTGAATGGATAGTAATTGAAAGTGTACTGTTTTGAAATTGTTGAATATGACGAATTGTTTTGATATGTGTTCGTGACGTGTTTAACGGTGAGCTCGTGTTGGTCTTTTATTTTTTTATCTAAATTTTTTTTTTGGTAAAATTGGGGAAATCAAAGAAGGAATTAATTAATGTGAAATTTGATGTTATATTTTAATTGTATTGAGGGGTACTGAAAATATTGGGTATACGTACCCAAGGGTTGAGAGTCCCGAAATCTGCGCGGGGGTGGTAATCGAGTCCAGTAGGCTAGTAACCTACGAACGATGCAGATGCCTAAGGGTGGCGTATTATATTCCTAAGGCTTCGGCCTAGGAAGCAGACACCGAAGGATGGTGTATATTGGTTGGGTCCTGTTTCTACGGGACAACCAAGCAGACATCAATGAATGATGTATATTGGTTGGGTCTTGTTTCTACGAGACAATTAAGCAGCAGTACCTTGAAATTAAATTATTTTTATTTGATATGTAGCGTGGTACTGAAACACAAATAAATTGTAACAAAGAGAGATGAATGAATAAATTTAAGTTTTTGTTTAAAATTGCTACTTGTGCGTGTTTGTTTCACTTAGTAGCATGCTAGGGCATATTGCATTTATTATATTATTATTAGGGTTCTGAGCACACGTGCTATTAGTGCTAAACCCCTTACAGCTTGTGATGCAAGTAGTGAATTTGAGACACATGCTGGACCTTCTAAGCATAGGAATTAAAGTTTTATTTATTATTTTTTTGTGTAATTGTTTTAGACATCTAGGAAATTATTTTTGAGTGGATTGTGACAAACCTCTGTTTTGAGGTGAATGTTAATTATTATTATTTTTTTTTTCTTTTTGAGATTGGTTGGGTTTAGTTTTGAAGCTTTGTTTGTCTAGTGAATTAACTGAGGCGTTTATTTAAATTTAAGGTTTAGCTTTAATTATTTTATTTTCTTTGCTCCATAGTATGTGTGTATGGTTCTGATGTGGAACAGGAAAGTTAGTTAATGAATGGTGTAATATGTATTATTTGTTCGCGTACTTGAGTTGTGAAACCCGGGGCGTGACAACTTGGTATCAGAGCCTAGGTTTAGAATACCTAGGGACAGTGGGTCTTTTATTTTTTTTTAAGTGCTATGTGCTTACATGTTAGTTTATTTGGTTGTGATACGTGAATTTGATATTTTGTTGGACTTAGATTGTTAAGGAGGTGTTAACCTTAGTATTTTTTTGTGAATCTTTAGAGAATGCCGCCGCGTGTAGCTCCAGGTGCTAGAGGTAGAGGCAGGGGCCATGGCCGTGGTCGTGGTAGGGGCCGAGGCCGAGGATTCAAGCTGGGCAGGGCCACGAGGCTCCAGTTGATGATGTTCCCGTTGCTGCGGGAGTGTCACAAGAGCAGGGGTCTTATGCTGGGGTTGGAGCAGATGTTCCATTAGGGGTGCCTCACGTGGCTGAGGTGCAATCCGAAGCACCAAGTGTGCTGCAGCCAGGAATGGTGGACCCACAGATATGGATACAACAAATGGCTACAATGTTTGCTGGAGGAATGCAAGCGAGTCAACCTACAGCTTTGTATGAGAAGTTTAGGAGAATGAAACCTCCTACTTACTCTGGCACAGCAGACACTGAAGAGGTTGAGAAGTTTTTGCATGAGAATGAGAAAAATATTTGAAGTGATGCAGTTAAATGAAGACAAGACCAGAGTTTTACTTGCTGCTTTTCAGTTGGAGGGTGCTGCAGTGAATTGGTGGAGTACTGTGAAGGGGTCTCATGTGGCATCTGCACTTACTTGGGAGGATTTTAAGGAGCGTTTCAGAGACTACTTCTTCCCACAGTCTCTGAGAGATGCTAAGGTTGATGAGTTTCTAAATTTGACACAATGGCCAATGACTGTGCTGGAGTATGGGCGTAGATTTACCTCATTGGCCAAATATGCTAAGGAGTTAGTGTCTACTGAACGTACGAAGTGTAGACGATTTGAGAAGAGATTGAGGCTTGCTGTCATGGATCGGATTGTGCCATTGGGGCTTAATGAATATGAGACCTTGGTTGATCGAGTAATGGTAGTGGAGAAGAATTTGGTAGATACTAGGGCACAGAATGAAGCCAGGCAAGGAATCAGCACTAGGAGAACAGACCCACCAAAAGGCAGAGAGAAAATTTACATAGGGCACAGTCTCAGCAATTTCAGCAGGGGAGTATGGTCCCAAGTAAGTCAGCGGCAACTGGAGTTTCTGCACAGAGTCCTATTATTTGTCATAATTGTAGACAGTCTGGGCATTGTCAGTTTAATTGTCTTTACAAAGGTGTGTCGGGTGGATCTGAAAATAGGGCCGAGGTAAAGACTTGTTACACGTGTGGCCTACAAGGTCACGTGCAGAGGCGTTGTCCACAGAGGCAAGGTAATGGAAGTATTATGAGACCTCCACAGCCAGCTCAGTCAGTACAGAGTAGCAGGCCAGCAGGGTCACAATCAGTGCAGACTCGTTTTCAGAGGGGTACTCAAGGTGGGCTACCGCAGTATCAGATGGGTGTTCCAAGTGGTATTCAGCAGCATCAAGGAATTCAGGGTGGATCCCAGCAGGGACTAAAGGGGGTAGACCACAAACAACACCAGTTCAGGGACGAGTTTTTACTGTGGCCCAGAATGATGGACGTGCAGAGCCTATAGTGACGAGAGGTACCTTTTTCATTTATGCTACTAAATCCACAGTTCTTATAGACACAGGAGCATCTCATTCATTTATTGCTGCATCGTTTATGTCTACATTGAATTTATTTGTGGATGAGTTAATTCCACCATTGCACGTTGAAACACCGATAGGAGGTCATTCTGTGTTGAATCGAGTTTGTAAGAATTGTGAGATCACTATTAGGGATGAGACTTCAGGACGGGAGCACTTGTCGTTTTTGACCTGATTGTGATAGACATGGGAAGCTTTGATGTGATTCTTGGCATGAATTGGCTGTCAGTCTTTCGGGCGATGATAGATTGTGCTAAGAGTCGAGTGACCTTATTTACTACAGAGGGAGATTAGATACGATTTTCTGGTGATCGTTGCAGTCCTCAACTCTTGCCTTCCCTCAATGGGCAGGGACGAGTAGACTTGTGCAGTTTGTTTGCTTATATGGCTTTAGAGGACGAGGAGGGTGACAAAATTAAGTTACCATGAGTTGTTTGTGAATTTCCAGAAGTGTTTTTAGAAGTAGCTGGATTACCGCCTGAACGGGAGGTTGAATTTGGGATTGATCTGATACCTGGCACAGAACCAATTTCTATAGCCCCGTATAGATTGGCACCTGCAGAGTTGGTGGAGTTAAGATCCCAGATAGAGGAGTTGAGCTCTAAGGGATTTATCCGCCCTAGCACTTCATCTTGGGGTGCACCAGTACTATTTGCAGCTAAAAAGGATGGAACTCTCAGGATGTGTATAGATTACCGAAGGTTGAATCGGGTCACAATCAAGAATCGGTATCCTCTACCGAGGATTGACGATCTGTTCGACCAACTGAAAGGTTCGGTCATTTTCTCAAAGATTGATTTGAGATCTGGTTACCACCAGTTGAGGGTGAAGCAGGAGGACATTTCTAAGATGGCATTCAGGACTCGATATGGGCACTACGAGTTCTTGGTAATGCCATTTGAGCTGACCAATGCTCCTGCCGTGTTCATGGACTTGATAAACCGGGTGTTCAGTAGATATTTAGACAAGTTTGTTGTCGTGTTTATTGATGACATTCTAGTTTATTCTCGGTCAGAAGGGGAACATGAGGAGCATCTAAGAGTTGTACTTCAGACCCTGAGAAATCACCAGCTCTATGCTAAATTGAGCAAGTGCGAGTTCTGGCTCAAAGAAGTGAAATTTCTGGGGCATGTTATTTCTGAGGAAGGAGTTGCAGTTGATCCATCCAAGGTTGAGGTAGTTATGGATTGGCAAAGACCGAAGACAGTTTTTGAGATTCGAAGTTTTCTGGGTTTGGCAGGGTATTACCGAAGATTTATCCGTGATTTCTCGAGGTTAGCCGGGCCGATGACTAGGCTGACTCAAAAAGGGGTCAAGTTTATTTGGGATGAGAAGTGTGAACAGTCTTTTCAGGAGTTAAAGAAGATGCTAACTACTGTACCAGTGCTTGTGATTCCTGAGAGAGGATTGGGTTATTAAGTTTATTGTGACGCATCCAAGGAAGGTTTAGGCTGTGTGCTAATGCAGATGACAGAGTAGTAGCTTATGGGTCTAGGTAGTTGAAGACTCACGAGCATAACTACCCAGTGCATGATTTGGAGTTGGCAGCAATTATCTTTGCTCTGAAAAGCTGGAGACACTATTTGTATGGTGAGAAATTTGAGGTATTTTCTGATCATAAGAGTTTGAAGTATCTTTTCACTCAGAAGGATCTGAATTTGAGGCAGAGGAGATGGATGGAGTACATGAAGGACTACGATTTTGAGCTTCAGTATCACCCTGGTAAGGCAAATGTGGTTGCTGACGCACTTAGTCGAAAGACTCGGGTTACTTTAGCAGGTCTTTTCGTTCAAGAGTGGGAAATGATGAGAAGCCTTAGTGAGTTTGATTTGGAGTTGCAGGAAGATGAAGGTCATGCTATTTTGTGTGCCATGGCTACTCAGCCAATTCTATTGAGTCGTGTGATAGAAGCTCAGGGAACTGATGTTGAATGTGAGGCGATTCGAGCTAAGTTGTTGGGTCCTGATGAGATGCCAGAATGGATGATTGGTGACGATAATGGTTTGAGGTATTTGGGGAGACTTTTCGTGCCCATCTCTGCTCGAGATATAGTTTTAAAGGAATACCATCACTCTAAATTTGCAGTACATCCTGGAGGTACTAAGATGTATCACGACCTGCGCCGTCAGTTCTTTTGGGCAGGTATGAAGAATGATGTGGCAGAGTTTGTGAGTAGGTGTCTTATTTGTCAGCAAGTTAAGGCGGAGCACCAGAAACCAGCGGGTCTCTTACAGCCTTTGCCAGTGTCAGAGTGGAAGTGGGAGAACATTACAATGGATTTTGTTTCCAGCTTACCGAGATCATTGAAGGGCCATGATACTATTTGGGTGATAGTGGATAGGTTGACAAAGTCGGCTCACTTCTTGCCGATTCGGTTGACCGACTCTATGGATGTCTTGGCTAAATTATATGTCAAGGAAATTGTGAGGCTTCATGGAGCTCCTGTATCCATTGTCTCGAACAGGGATCCGCATTTTGCTTCTCGGTTTTGGCAGAGCCTCCAGGTGGCCATGGGGACAGAATTGTTGTTTAGTACTGCCTTTCATCCTCAGACTGATGGACAGTCAGAACGTACAATTCAGATCTTGGAGGATATGCTTAGGGCATGTGTGCTTGACTTTCATGGCAGCTAGGAGAACCATCTTCCTTTGATTGAATTTGCGTATAATAATAGCTATCAGTCGAGCATTGGGATGGCTCCTTTTGAAGCTTTGTATGGCAGACCATGTAGATCTCCTATCTGTTGGGCTGAGGTTGGAGAAACTGCAATTGTTGGGCTTGAGTTTGTGCAGGAGACGACTGAGAAGGTCAAACTAATTCGACAGAGGCTTGAGACAGCATAGAGCCGCCAAAAGAGCTATGCTGACAAGAGGCGAAGGCCTTTGGAGTTTGAAGTAAGAGATCATGTGTTTCTAAAAGTTTCACCACGGAAGGGTCAGTTTCATTTTGGGCGCAGGGGGAAGTTGTCCCCAAGGTGTATTGGGCCATTTGAAGTTTTGGCTAAGGTTGGAGAGGTGGCTTATCGTCTTGCTTTACCACCGCAACTTTCAGGAGTACATAAGGTGTTTCACGTGTCTATGCTTAGAAAGTATAATCCAGACCCTTCGCATGTGTTAGACTGGACCGAACTTATGTTTGATTCAGATGTAACTTATGAGGTGAAACCAATTGAAATTTTGGATTCTCGGGAGCAAGTGTTACAAGGAAAGACTATCCCCTTAGTTAGAGTGTTATGGAAGCATCATGGTGTTGAGGAGTCGACTTGGGAGCGAAAGGCAGATATGTGGAGTAGATACCCTGAATTGTTTTCTTAATTTTCTTTTATTTACCTCTTAAATTTCGAGAACGAAATTTCTATAAGGGGGGTAGGATGTAATGACCCGATTTTTCATTTAATTTAGTTATTATATATATATTTATTTATTCAGTGAATTTATTTTGTTATTTAAATTTAATAATTTATAATTTTGGTATTTAATTTTAAGTTGTATTTAAAAATATTAATTTTGGGTTATATTTGAAAAGATTTTAAAATTTTGGTGAAAGAGTGTAATTTTCCTAATCCTATGGGGAGTAGGTAAATAATTTAGTTTGTTAAAATTAAATTCTGCTATTTATATATATATACTGTAGTATTTATAAAAAAAAAAAAATTAGAAACCCTAGAGAGAGATCAAGAGAGGGAGGAGAAGAAATGGATTGGCAGCTCTCTTTTTTTTTTTCTTCAATTGCGAGATTTCGTCTGTTGTAGCAAACCAGGTAAGGGGACAGAACCTTTGTTGCCGTTGCATGTGCGTGTAAAATATATATATTGTATTAAATGGTCATTTGTCTTTTAGTGACCTCGTTCGACGTGAAAAGATAAATTTTGGTAATGGTTAAACGTTCACTGGTAGGATCTTTGATATTTATTATATATATATATGTATGTAAATAAATAGTAATCATTGATTCCGTATATAATTGAATAGGTAATAGGTTTCACAAGTAATGATTTTCTTGATAAAAAAAAATTTGATTCGTTTGAGGTTGACAGTAATTGTGGGTTTTTTTTTAAATTAATTATATATATATGCGTGCATATTATATGGACAATCAGTTTGACTTAATAAAATTGGTATTATGTATATACATATACATATATATATATATATATATAAGTGAATGGATAGTAATTGAAAGTGTACCGTTTTGAAATTGTTGAATATGACGAATTGTTTTGATATGTGTTCGTGACGTGTTTAACGGTGAGCTCGTGTTGGTTTTTTATTTTTTTATCTAAATTTTTTTTTTGGGTAAAATTGTGGAAATCAAAGAAGGAATTAATTAATGTGAAATTTGATGTTATATTTTAATTGTATTGAGGGGTATTAAATATATTGGGTATACGTACCCAAGGGTTGAGAGTCCCGAAACCCGCGCGGGGGTGGTAATTGAGTCCAGTAGGCTAGTAACCTACGAACGATGCAGATGCCTAAGGGTGGCGTATTATATTCCTAAGGTTTCGGCCTAGGAAGCAGACACCGAAGGATGGTGTATATTGGTTGGGTCCTGTTTCTACGGGACAACCAAGCAGACATCAATGAATAATGTATATT
Source organism: Vitellaria paradoxa (assembly GCA_019916065.1). Lineage (NCBI taxonomy): Eukaryota > Viridiplantae > Streptophyta > Magnoliopsida > Ericales > Sapotaceae > Vitellaria > Vitellaria paradoxa. The sequence goes on from CM034233.1 coordinate 63,455,100, forward strand.
GGTTGGGTCTTGTTTCTACGAGACAACCAAGCAGCAGTACCTTGAAATTAAATTGTTTTTCTTTGATGTGTAGCGTGGTACTGAAACACAAATAAATTGTAACAAAGAGACACTAGTAGAAAGAGGGGTATTAGCGACCGCCACAAGCGGTCGCTAAAAGTATTAGCGACGGCTTAGCGACCGCGTCAAGCAAGTCGCATTTGGGTCGTCGCTAAAAAGTATTAGCGACCCCAAAGGCGGTCGCTAAAGTTTTTGCGACCGCGCCTGCGACCGCTTGAGTTAAAAACGTCAGACAATTAGCGACCGCTTCTAGCGGTCGCTAATACATAAAAAAATTAAAAAAAAAATAGAAAAATAAAAAAACAGCAACATACAAAAATTTAAAAAAAAAACATAAAAAAATTACATTACACAGTAAAAAAAAATTCAACAATAACATTTCAATAATTAATATTACATTTCACAACCAACAATTAAAAAAAAAACATTCCAATCAAACAACCAACATCCAACATTAACAGCATATATATGAAACTAACAAATTAATGAGTAAGTAAAATAAAAAAAAAAACACACAATAATATATACATGCATGCATAGATGAATCAGCAAACCCCAACCACAAAAACAAAAAAAAAAATTATTTACATTCATCCAATAATAAACAAAAAAATCAGAAAATAAAAAAAATAATTCAAACTAAAAAAAAAAATCAAACCTGGTGGTGTGGTAGTGAGGCCTCCAAATAACTCTAATACACAAAAAAAAAAAAAACTATTAGTGAGAGAGAGAGAGAGAGAAACAAAGAACAAGAGAAAGCAAGAGAGAGAGAGAGAGAGAGAGAGAGAGAGAGAGAGAGAGCTAGAGAGGGAGAACTTACCGGTGGCGGCGGCGCCGGCGTCCGGCTATGGCAGCGGCGGCAAAGGGAGGAGGGCAGGGAGGAGAAAGGGGCCGGGGGAGAGAGGAGAGAGCGCGGGGGAGGGAAAGGAAAAAGAGGGAGGGAAAGAGGAAAAAAAAAGAGAGGCGTTCTGCCCGATTTAATTAGAGTATTAGCGACCGCCTAAAGCGGTCGCTAAGGCTGTTGTCTAAAAATTATTAGCGACCGCCATAAGCGGTCGCCCGAATTTTTTCGTCGCCTTTTCTTTTGCGCACTTGATTAGCGACGCCCAATATAGCGACCGCTTTAAGCGGTCGCTAATAACATTATAGCGACCGCCAAAAGCGGTCGCTCGAATTTTTCACTCGCCAATTAGCCAATTTCTAGTAGTGAGAAATAAATGAATAAATTTAAGTTTTTGTTTGAAATTGCTACTTGTGCGTGTTTGTTTCACTTAGTAGCATGCTAAGGCATACTGCATTTATTATATTATTATTAGGGTTCTGAGCACACGTGCTATTAGTGCTAAACCCCTTACAGCTTGTGATGCAGGTAGTGAATTTGAGACACATGTTGGACCTTCTAAGCATAGGAATTAAAGTTTTATTTATTATTTTTTTTGTGTAATTGTTTTAGACATCTAGGAAATTATTTTTGAGTGGATTGTGACAAACCTCTGTTTTGATGTGAATGTTAATTATTATTATTATTTTTTTTTCTTTTTGAGATTGGTTGGGTTTAGTTTTGAAGCTTTGTTTGCCTAGTGAATTAACTGAGGCGTTTATTTAAATTTAAGGTTTAGCTTTAATTATTTTATTTTCTTTGCTCCATAGTATGTGTGTGTGGTTCTGATGTGGAACAGGAAAGTTAGTTAATGAACGGTGTAATATGTATTATTTGTTCGCGTACTCGAGTTGTGAAACCCGGGGCGTGACATGAACCCCATATTCGAATCAATCACGTCGTGAGTTTAAAGTTAAAAAAAAATCTAATCAATCATATGTTCACAACAATAAAAATCTAATGAGTCTAATATACATACATATTTACATATACATATATATATCATTATATTCATATCACCAGATCCAATATGAGGACTAATCAATTAATATACATATATGTATTGTTATTTTACAATATGGACTCGCAGGTCATTCGCGCAGAAAATAAATATATATTTATACATATATATATGCATCACTTTTAAAAGTTTCGCCCCTTACCTGGGTTATGTTTGGAAAATTGGAAGAAGTCAGTCCGGCAAAAATCACAATGCAGTCGCTTTACTTTTTTTTCCTCTCTCTCTCTTTAGGTTTTTTTTTTATAAAACAATTACAGCATTATATATATATATATATATAATAACAGAATTTTAACTTAACCAATTTAATTATTTACCTATTCCCCATTAGTTTAGGAAAATTACACAATTCTCTCTAAAATTAAAAATCTTTTCAAATATAACCAAAGATTAAGGGGTTATTTGGTTTATTTTTTTATTTTTTATTTTTTATTTTTGTTTTCTATTTTTTGTTTTGAGCTCATTTTTCATTTTATACATTTAACAATAAGGAAAATAACTCAAAATTCATTTGATTATTTGTGTTTTCAAAAACTGAAAATGAGTTTACACATGAAATGAAAAATGATAAAAAGTCGTTTTGAGAGTTTTTAACAAAAAATAAAGAAAATCTCAAAACAAGGAAAACAGAGTATTTTTTATTTTTTCGTTTTGAGATTTTTAACACATAAAACAATAACAGAAAATAGAAAACAAAAAAGTAAACCAAATGCCACCTAATCTTTTTAAATAAAAATTCAAAATTTTCAAATCATTAAATTTAAATAGCAAACTAAATTTATCAAGTAAAAATTTTCAAATTAAATTAAAAAAAATCTGAGTTATTACAATTAATATAAAATTTAATTAAAAATTAAAAAATATATAATATAATAAATCGGTACATCGCATAAGTTTAATCACTAATATTCGATATATGTCAACACAAGTGATGAAACTCAAGATTATGAGCTGGGTATTGAGAGTCCATATCATTGGGACAGCTCTTGGCTTCATAGACTTTTCAATCAACTTGAAATACAAAATACAGAAGATTAAAGAGAGATTGACTTTTCTTTCTTTGGGATAATTGTCACTCTCCAATTGTTATTGCACTAATGTAGTGATTAAGCCAATTCCAGTGGCATGAATCAACATCCACTAAAAATTTTATTAAAAGAAATCCTCAGAATTATTGACAACTTCGAAATCTTATTATTTTAAAAATAACTCGTTAAGAAATTTTTTTACTACATAAATGCCATTATCATATTATTTTGTAAAAATTTTTAACAAAAAAATTATAAAAAAATTAATATATATATATATATATTATCAAAAAAATTTTCTCAAGAAATAGTGATTTGTAATTTTATGATGACAAATTTTATAGAAAGACAAATTTGTCCTCTGATCTTTATCTTAAACTTTATTATTATTATTATTATCATTATTATTATAATTAAGAATTTAAACTTTTAATTAGTTACGATAACCATCCTCAATAACTATTTTATTCTTAAAAATTAAATAATAAATAGTGACAATGTATGGGCAAAATGGTTATTGACAATGAAGATTGTAACTAAATTAAATAATTAACAGTGACAATGTATGGGCAACATGGTTATTGACAGATGAGATTGTAACTAAAATAGAAACTCAAAATCTTAAATGTTAAAGAAAAAAAAAAAAGAAAAAGAAAAAAAAAGAGAGGCATTCCTTGATCTCTGCCTAACCCGGATTAGGGTAGTTTCAGTGTTTGGTTCCTGACTTGATAGGATCCTTAAAACTTGATTTAAAATTTCAAATAAAAATCAAGTGACAAAATAAAATTTACCCCTGATATAATGAAGTTAGCTAGCATTATATATATATATATATATTTGCATAAAAATCATCACATAATTAAATATTTATTTTAATTTTTAATTATACTTTAATGGGTTCTCTCAATTACGAACGTTCTTTATTAGCGAGTGCAGTGATAGCTTAACTGGTATAATTTTAAATTTATTCCTTAACAGTCACTAGTTCAAGTCTTCTGAGAGTCATTAGAGAGTTTATCCATTTTTAATTTCGTGATTCAAGACATTAGTCAAAACACACACAAATAAACTTGAATACTTTGAGTATTCAAAAAAAAAAAAAATTGCAATGGTAATTGGTAACTCAATTATATTTTTAAAGCTTATTGTAGAACGAACATAAACTATTGAGATTGCGGAACTGATTAGTGCGGAGAGGTGATTTAAAGAAATTGTGTACATATATATTCAGGCCGTCATCGTTGCTTTGGGTATGGTGATGTGTAAACCTCCATTTTTGTATTTACGTGACTTTTTTTTTAAATAATTAAGGCAGTATAGATAATATTGGACAATTTGAAACAAATAATTATAATTTAAAGCATAATGCGAGACAGTGAAGAGCTATAGGGGCAAGTGGGATGCACACCATAGTATAAAATGCAGGTATACTTTTTCCTTTCCTGATTGTTCTACTTGATTTAACTATTATTCAAAGTCATGTATTTATTACATAAGTTATTTTCTGCCAACAATTTAGTTGACATAATTAACTAATTTAGAACAGTTTAAATTACAACGGATAATTTAAGATGCAAGATAAGAATACTTATAATCAAAGGAGCGGCAACCGCGAGATGTGAGCCATAATTTCAGATGCACATTTACTTATTTTCTGTTTCTTAACACACTACTAATATAACTAGCTAATTCGGAGCTGGGTTATTTCTACATCTATATAATAAGATCGGTCGGTTTTTCTAAATCTATCTTTCATAAACTAAAATCTAACGGTTAAGATTGAATTTTATTTTTCAACGAATAGTCAAAATCTTTTACATTCATAATATTTCTTTATCACACATCGCTAAAATATAATAACTTTACCTTTTCTTTTGCCTATAAAAATATTAGAATTGTAGCATACGATTTTAATAAATAAAAAATGTAAAAAAACTTATGGGTAACTCACTTTTTTGAGCTCTAAAATGGAATTCACTTATTTATGAGTTTCAAAATATAGATAAAAATTTAGGACATGTTTAATAAGAGGCGAAAATTTTGGAAGTAAAATATTATGAGGGTAATTGTTACTTTGGTAATAATTACTGGAGTAACAAGTTTATAAAAGTTAATAGTATTTGAAATGAGAATAAATATACGAAAGAGTAAAAGTTAATATTTAATTTTTGTGAACTATTATAATAAAATAAATCATCATAATAATTTTTACTTTAATAATATTGATTAATTTTAACAAAAAATATATTATTAAAACTTATAATTTTAAAAATAATTTTACCATAAATTAATATTTCAATAGTAACTTGTTTTAATACTAAATTATTATTTGTTAAAAATTATTTTCATATTGAAAAAATAATTTAATAAAACAATTAATTTTAATTTACTTAAGTAAACTATTAATTTTAATAACATATAGTAATACAATACCTAATCTAGTAAATTATTATTTACGAGATGAGATTTTTATTTACTAAAATATTTTAATAACTAAATAATAAGTAATTATTATTTATTAGAAATTATTTTAATTTGAGAAAGTAAATAATTTAGTCATAAATTAATATTTTAATAGTATTAGTTTAATAAAATAAAATAAACAATTTTAATAATAAATTAGTATTTATTAAATATTAATTGGATAAAATAATTTAATAATTAATTAATTTTTGTTTGATTAAATAAATTATTTTATAATATTTATTATAATTATTTATATTAGAACATTGTCTAGAATTTTATAAGAATATAAAGGAATATTTTATGAGAATAAAGAAAAAATGATATATTTTTTTCATTACTCTCCGTTACCTATCCACTCCCTAGGTGACAATTTATCCTCGTATGGGAGTAATCGTTACCCCAGAAAAATTTTATACTCCCTTCCAAACTGATGTAATGGAGAATAAAAATTACCCCAGTAAATTTTATCCTCTGTTACCTCCAAAACAAACATGTCCTTAATATGATTGTTAAATTTATATATTTCAATTACATCAGTCATTAAATTAAAAATACAACTTCATAAGTATTTATATATGTAATTGTAATTGTGGTGGTGTTGGTGGTATTAATTAAATAATAATCAATTAGATAAGAAAGCTGGAGCTGGCAATAGGAATGCTGGTATTGGTTGTGGGAGGGTGCTTCGGCAGCGTAATGGTGAATGCAAGACCAAATGCACAAGAGGTTTTCATTGGAATGTTTGTCCCCAAACTGAGTGGTGAAAGGGCCACCAGAGACGCAATCGCTCTTCTTGAAGCTCTCATCATGCCGTAATTATATATATATCTTCCAAAATCATTATTTATATCTTCTTCTTTCTTTTTAACACTTGTAATATATATATATATATATACATATATATAAGTTTAGGTTTAGTTTGAAAAAAAAAAAACTAATTTTTTTTAACTTACTACTAAAATGTTAATCGTATTTTTTTGTTCGTGTTTGGAAAAAAGCAAAAGTTAGGTTTTTAGTTTTTTTTTTTTATTTTTTTTGTCAATTTAATATTTTTTCTCCTCATGGTTTAAAAAAATTTAAAATATAAAATGATTAATTTAGTCATTTCATAAAAAATAAAAAATTAAGTAGTGACTAACAAGTTAACTTTTTAGTAATTAACTTTTTAATTTTTTTTATTAATTTGATATTTTTTTCATTTATGGTTTAAAAGAAATTTAGAATATAAAATAATAAATTTGATCATTTCAAATAAAGTAAAAAAAATTGAGTAATAACAAACTGATCTTCTAGTTATTATTCTCAAACGAGACCTTATTACTCATATATTTTATTACTAATACTTTATCATCTATTTTAATTAGTCCTTATTTGTTTTTGTCCATTCCAATCATCCTATTTTACTCTATTTTATTAAATTTATTAGCGAAAAACATATACCTATTGTGTGTGATAAACATATGATATATATTTTTTATCATTTTTTTAAATAATAGCTAAATGTGCAAAATGAAACTCAATTAAACATGCATTGACAAAGTAAAACAGTTTAAAATACGAGTGATAAAGTGATTTTGGTTGAAAAATATAAAAATATTGAGTGTAATTTGCCTGTATATTTACACCTTAATTGATGTAATGTCCATTAACTGAGATTGGTTAATGTAAACTGTGTCAGGCACAATCTCTTTCTCCATTCAGCTTTGGTTATCTCCAGAAAAATACCTCATTCCTTCGATGGCATTAAGGTGACTGCTCACAGATTTTATCCTCGACCCATCACCCCCTACTCCATGCATGAGTATATTTTATTTGAATAATTTGTTATGTCAGAATGATATGTTATTGGCATGTTTATAAATATATATATATATATTGTATATGTCATATATTTTTATTTAGAAATGACAATCTCAAAAATATTTATATTATTCTAACAATTTAGACTCACAAATTATTTTTTTTTTGGACAAATTATCTTTTTTTAATATATATTTAAAGGGCATTTGGTGCGATGAAAAATAACGAAAAATATAATTTAGGTAAATTTTTAACGTTTTACATGCAACCATCAAACTACATTTTTCAGAAAGATATTGAAACTTTTTGACTCTTGTATTAACTTTTTGGAGAGAAAAACTGTCCGAACAATTTTTTTATTCTGTCAAAACGATTTTATGGCGCTAGAATTTATTAAAAGATGTGAAAGGTTTTTGGAATTTATAGAAAAGTTATTAAGATTTGTAGAATGTTATTGAGGTTTGTAAAAAATTTATTGATATTTGTAAAAAGTTGTTAGAATATGTAAATATATATAAATTTATATTTATTTTACGAAGTACGAAGAGTGTAAAATGTGTTAGAAATTTTGAAAAATTTTAAAAAATTTTTAAAATTTTTCAACAATTTTTATCGCGCTAAACACCCCTTTGTTACTACATTTTCTCAGTTTTTAGATATATTTAGTATTCTCTCTCTCATTGTTATAGAGTGCAATTAGATATATTTAGTAATCTCTCTCTCTCTCTCTCTCTCTCTCTCATTGTTATAGAGTGCAAGGAAGTATTTTCTAATGGAAAGTGGGGTGGCCTTGTTCATCGCCTTCCTCATTAACGTTGCAGTCATAACTGTCAGCGGTAGTGTGTGCTCGAATCCGAATATTTCTTCCGAAAGAAAGGCTCAGTGCAAAAACATAACTCTTGATTCAGCTGCTTTCTTGCTTAAGGTTATAATAGCATATTTCTTATTTCTAATTATTTTGCTGCTTATATATATGTATATATACACGCACATATAATGCATATTTAGCCACAGATGACGTGAGGACACATGGTAAGGTGCAAACGCGGTGGACTCAATCATTATTCAAATTCAGCGGTGTTTGGAGTCCAAAAAATTAACAAAAAAAATTAATGGATAGAATTGATATGATATAAAAATGATAAATGACAAAATGTTATTGGAGGGATTTGAAAATTTTTGAAATTTTTTGAGATTTTTTGAGTTTTATTATGGTTCCAAACTAACCCTCAATTGACTGACAGAGAGAGTTTTCATATTTTTACAATAAAATTAACTTTTTTTTTATGGATAATTATTAAAATTTGTGAGAATCATTTAAAAAAATTAAAATTAAAATTATTTTAACTTAAGCTGGGTCGGGCGAGAAAAAGAGGTGGCCACGGCTGAACGTTGAAGACAAATTATTACTTACCCAAAAAAAAAAAAAACACTAATTACCAAAAAATAAGTGAAGACAAATTATTAAGATAAATTTTATAAATTTGAAAAAATAACTTCTCTAAGTATAGAAATAAAATTAAAATGAAAGTTTGCTGCAATATAATAATTTATGTAAATGCAAAATTAATACAAATTAAAATCATTCCTCAGATCTCTCTCTCACACACACACACACACATAATAAGGAAATTCAGTGTACTAGTTTTATTTTTCATAGTTTATTATTACAGAATGCTCTGGGCAAGTGGAGTGCAAAGACGTACGCAATATCCTTGCTTGCATCTGGTCAGAGTTCAACAGTTACAGGAACCTTCGCCGGACAGTACATCATGGAGGTGCTTCCAATTAAATTGGGGGGATGGGGGAGAGCAAGGAACTTGGCTACAATCTGATTTGAATTATCTAATTCAACAGTTCAAATATATTCATAAATTTTTAATTTAAAAAATATGTGAAATATTAAAAATTTATGAATATATTTGAATAATTCAATTGACCAGGTTGGATTGCCGCTGAGATAATCTCAGTCCTTGGATTCAATTAAATTTGGGGTGTGTTTATTTGGGTGAGAGAGAGAGACAGATTAACAGAGCATTTTGGAGTGTGCAGGGATTTTTGGATCTGAAAATGAAGCTTTGGTTGAGAAACTTGGTAACGAGGTGCATCGCAATTTCTCCAAGCTTGGTAGCTTGCATTATTGGGGGATCTTCAGGAGCCGGAAGGCTTATCATCGTAGCTTCTGTAACGTCAAATCAATAATTTAATTTTCTGCCAGCAATATTTACATTAATTGCACACAGTTATTACGACTTGGATTGCACCAAATCATAGGAACCTAACACCCACCATAACCATTAATTGCATTTGCTTCTTGCTTGTGCTTGTGGGTTCAGATGATCTTATCATTTGAACTGCCATTTGCCCTGGTCCCTCTCCTCAGGTTTACAAGCAGTGAAACCAAAATGGGCCTCCACAAGAACTCTCTGTTGCTAAGCTTCTTAACTCTGCCCTTGTTTCCCTTCTTTCACCTTAATTTACAGGCAAGTTTTGCATTTTTACCCCTCAAAACAAAATGTCTTAAACGAAAAATCCTCAAATTGAAATTTAACAACTGTTCACGTTACAACAAATAGAGTACAAATAAAAAAATAAATAAAAAAATAAACCAACAAATAAAAATAAATGCCACGAAATGAGATTCCGGCAATGTTTGTTTGGGGATAAAATTTGGAGATTTGATGAGTAACCTATCATTTTTTACCAAGTTGAATTTAGTTCTATGTTTGGTTTGCAGTATTACAATTTCGGATTGGATTTCATATTCCTCAAAATGAGCGATAAGTAATACCATGAGGGATATGGTATTACTTCTATCCCACATCTAAATTTAATTCTCACCAAAATCTAAAAGTCTAAAATTATTTCTTGTCATATCTCAAGCCAAATTACATCTTTTATCTCACTTTGTATTCCACCAAACAAACACTAAAAAAATAATTTCACATAAAAAATTAATCTTATATTATATCAAATCTAATATATTATCTCATGATATTACTTATACCTCATCATCCAATCTCTCGAAACAAGCATAGTCTTAATACAAAATACAGTATTACAAAGTGTAATTTACCCAATTTATAAATATGACTAAGGTAAATTACAATATGGACCGATGGATTTTTTTTACCAAGTCCCATTTAAGGTAGATCTTTTAGTTGTAACAATTAATGGTCAATATTTTAAATTGTTGAATGTTAACCCTTTATGAATTTTTATTAATAGATCTCTCATTTAATGAATCATGTAACAATTTAATGATAGATTTTTTTAATAGAGAATTAACGTTGCAATAAATTAAAAGTTAAACCTTTAATCATTATAATTAAAATATCAGAGCCTAAAATGAAATTTGGTTAAAATGTCAAGGCCACTCAGTGTAATTTACCCGTATAAGTATTACTACTGTAGTCAATTTCTTTGCTAGAAAAAGTTCAAAAGATAGGACATTGGGGTTTTCCTAAACATCTTCCGTGATATAGGTGGCTGTAGTCTAGTGGCTTTTGGGGTTCTGCTCGATCAGCATCAATCTTTACTTCTTAAGCACGACCGTGATGGGCTGGATAACCAGTAAACACAGATCCAAGGCTGCATCAATCCTTGCTGGAGCATCCATTTTTCCCATCATGATGCTTTACATCGCCTTGTTGATCTACTTGACGGTGAAAAGGGCGACCCCTCCTCTCACAGCCTCCCCAAATTCAAATTTTGAGATGAGCTCGGTAAGGACATCTGAATCTGAACTCGAGATGCAATCCGATCACATTCAGAGAGCCCGAAACATGGAGGAGATTGATGATATCGTCTCCGCCTGAGAAGATGGTTTAGCTCTCACTGCAGCTTACACCTCTATATAATGTGGAAACTTAGCCTGCAGAACTATGTTAAAATATCACTTCCCAGTCATGTAGAAAAGGTCCACTGTAAATACCAAATAAACTGAAGCATATGTAATAATAAGTTTTTTCTTTTTCCTTTCACATGTAAGAATCAGAGGAAAATATGGTATGGAGGGAAGACTAGGTGTCATTCCTGTGGAATGTAGTAATTTACAAGCTTTGAGACTGCTGGCAACCAAGCATTTACTATAGGAGGATCTTCTAAGATTTTGTATTTGCATTTGCAATCAGTACTTGATCACGCGGTGGCGCAGCCAGAGGTCATACATGACCATATGGAAAGCGTCATATTTGACAGGAGGTGAATTTCACTGGAAGTGCTTCTGGATCTGAAAAGCAACCATTCCAGGGCAAGGAATTCTCATCAGTAAAAGTGAATCCTTGTTTTATAGTTGGATTGAGTAGCAGAAAAGAGAGGCATTTCTACTTGTACTAAAACAGTTACATTATTTCATTCCTATCCTTTTGACTTGAACAATATCATCACCAATATATATGGGCAATTTGATTCTTAAAACATGGAGAATGAACCCTTTTCTCCCAAATCCAAGTATGAAAACTAACGTTAAGTCTAATTCAAAGGGAATACTCAAAGTGAGTGTCACGCCCCGAAATCTACAACTGGAGACGTGGGAACGAAACCCAAAAATAAATATCAAACTATGAAAAATATACCATATCAGAGCGGAAGCTAATTAAAGTAAATATTATTCAATTTTTTGAATATTCAAAATAACTTTAAAATACTCTAAAAATGGGCTACAAAACCATGCCACAAATATGGGTTCAAATGAAAACTCCATTACATTATATTTTAAATGTTAGAATGCAAAATAAAACAAATCATCCAGCTATAACAACCCAAGGCGGCTTGCTAACCCACTGGTCCATCACGAGCATCAACCCCTGCATTACTAACTGTAGTAGGTGGTAAGCACTAAATTTCACGTGTGCTTAGAAAGTGTTTATAAAATATAATTTCTTAACCATGCGAAACTATTAACACAAATTAATAACAATTAAATTTAAAATCTTATAATTTTCAAAATATCGATATTTAATCATTACATTCAAATTATAAAGTTCTTTAGCCATGATCCCGCAGTCTCATGCTAAAAACAAATCATATCACATCATTCACAACACCACACATCAATATCATACTATGGGTCAGGTACTCTGCAAGTTTAGTCTGTGGCCCCAGAACTAAATCCAAATAAATCCCCAGGCCTAAGCCGTGGGGTACAGCTAGTCCCGCAGTCCTAGATGTACTCATCACATCCACAGATCTCAGTCATGGGGTACAATTGGTCCCGCAGTCCCAAATGTACTCATCACATCCCCAGACCTCAATCATGAGGTACAATTGGTCCCGCAGTCCCAAATGTACTCATTTGCCTTAGTAGGCAAACCGGTCCCGCAGTCTCGGTACTAAATATACGCATGTACTCATTTGCCTTAGTAGGCAAACCGGTCCCGCAGTCCCGGTACTAAATATACGCTAGAATAAGCCATATATACATTTCGTAGGTTTCTAGCCTACTGGTTATGCTAACTACCCTGCGTAGGTTTTGGAGTTTTCAACCCTTGGGCTCTAGAACCCACTCTTTCTAGTACCCTTAATGACCCCAATAACCCAAAAATCAAATCTCAAGTAATTCCTTTAATTAACAGCACAACATACACAAAAGTTCTCCCTAATTTGATTTTTTTTTTATGTTCTTTCCTTTGCTTTATAAGTTTTATGAAGTGTGAATGTATTTCGGTCTTAAGTTTCATGTTTCCCTTCCATAAAAATATTCTCATACAAGATTCATCGAATAAATATCATGCAACCATATTCAAGAATATATATGCAGCTAGCTTGGTAAATAAAATTTTATATCAAGCATGTCATGACAATGAAGGATTCAAGACATAAATTTTGATAATTCATAAAAAATAGAAAATGAAATATTTTATACTAATTCAAAAGCCTAAAATACTTATAATTAAGTCCAGTTTCATAAAAACAAGATTTAAAATTTATTCATAAAGTCATATAATACAGATTTTAAGAATGCTAATGGGTAATTCTGCTAGAACCATACAAAACAACTCATTTTCATGATTTTTTTATAAAATCCATTTTAAATCCAAAACTTTTGAAATTTTTACAGAAATCTCATTCATATATCTAGTTTAACATATAAAAATTTTAAAAATTATATCAACTTTTATTTATACCTTTTATACCAAATATCTGACTGTTGTCAGTACAGCCATGTAAACCAAACAGCCAAGTTTCAATATTTTTATAAAATAAATTATTATTCAAAAATTTATAAAAAATTTATTGTAGAATCTATAACATGTCTAGTCTCATATATAAAATTTTTAGAAATTAATTTAATCTCTAGGTATCATTTTTATATCAAAAATCAAACTCCTGTCAGCACAGCAATTTAAAACAAACAGTCAACTTTCACGATTTTTATAAAATCTATTTTAACTCAAAACAATATGAAATTTTTACTGGATACTATTTTGGATATGTACTCCCATGTATAAAAATATCAAAAATTAACTCGACATCTAAATGTGAATTTCATATAAAATAATGTGCTGATCCTACTACAGAAATCCCAACCAATCAGTCAAGTTTGACTATTTTTAATAAATTCATTTAAATTCTAAAAATTATGAAATTTTTTGCAAGAAACTCTTTTACATGTCTAATTTAACATATAAAAGTTTCAAGAGTTAAATCGATCTCTAAGTATAATTTTCATGGAAAAATAGTGTACCCGTTTCAGTGTGAAAGTTTTAGAATTTCACATAATCAAAAATCAATTCATAGAATAGATTTTTCATCTCTTGCATATATATATACATGACATGATAAAAAAAAAATTATATCAAATAAACACAATCCCACCTACCTCGAATTATATACATCGATAAAGTATATAAAACCCTAAATAAAACACCAACTCAAGTTGGCCCTACGAATAGTCTCTGTCGAATTCGATCCAAATTTTATCTACGATCACGTTCGCCTTTTCTTCCAACAGATAAATGGTAGGAACTACTCCCTTTATTTTATTATATATGTATATATTTTTCACACAGAAAGGAAGAAGATAGGAAAGAAAACAATGAAAAATGAAGGTAGTGTATAGAGTTCTATTAGAGAGATGTGAATTGAAAGTGCAATTATGTAGATATAAGTTACAAATCCTCCTCTCTCCTACTTGGTGCATGCACCATCATAAAACCTCCATAATTCCCCTATAACTCCCACAACCTGCCAATTCTTAACCTCCCATCCTTAATGATGAGTTATTAACCTAACTATATACACATAACATAAAAAAAAAGATTAACACAAATTCATAAAATATAAATGGGGTTCAAAATATCAGAATTTAAAATATTATAAATTAATAATAAAAAAAACCAAAAATTTTGGGTTTTTACAGTGAGTGTGTAATAACCTGAATTTTTTTTTTCTTAATTAAATTGCTTAAGTGTGGTGGTGATACTTGTTACAGTAAAAATCTAGAAAATTGAGGATTTGAAAATTTTTGGAATTGGTTGGAAAGATTTTCGGATTTAATTTCACCCTATGTGGGAGCTTAATGTAGAATTTCTAAAATTTTATCCAAACACTTCCTAGCCCAATTACTTATTTGGTTCAAACCAAACCCATTAACCCATGGGTCAACCCTTTTCTTTGACTCACCTCAACTCACTTCAACTCACTTTATCACTCAATGAGTTAACTCATGAATAGTTGCTCTAAATTATTTCCCGACAACTTCATTTTCCATCTTCCATACACTCTCACTATCTTTCAAAATTATTTGACTAATTAGTCAAAGAGAAGACCCTACATTGATGACCTTAAAGCATCTTTTTCAAATTATTTAGCAAACAAGATTTAAAGCATTTTGTTTGAAAGCTAGCATGATTTAAAGCATTTTGTTAATTTGTCAAAAAAGCTAGCATGATTGTTTAAATTGTCAAAAAGTTAGCAGGATTCCCGGATCATGCCACCCATCCTCATCCATCCTCCAACACCTATCTTTAATTATGTGGTTCGATAGTCAAAAAGGCTAAGCTAGATACTACCTAATGCATAATGCTACTTTAGTGGTTTTCAAGTTTAGGTAATGGAACTTGTTTTTCTCTACCGACACTTCCTTTACATTCCCTATAAATTGTGTGTCTTCAAAAAGAAGAAAAAAAGAGAGAAATAATAATAAATTATTAATTAGTGAGGTTGAAGAATTGGTGTTGCTTGGAGGAAGAAGAAAGGATTGAAATTTTCCAATTTGGGTGGTGTTCAAAGCTAACTCATTTTTCCTTCTCAGACTTGGTCATTAATATCTTCATTGAGGTAGGATGACGAACCTCCTAAAATATATTTGATGCATTTTCTAGGTTTGAAGTATGAAACTTGATTGTGAAAAAAAATAAATACCCGTATATTGGGGGTAGGAAAGCCAAAAAACTTGATTGTGAAAAAAATAAATACCTGTATATTGAGGGTAGGAAAGCCAAAATTTTGACTGATGTAACTCAGTATGCTGACAACTCTCTATTTGTAACTTCTTATGTGTTTCTGACCCCTAAAACGGTGGAATTAGGTTTCGGCTAAAACATAAAAGTTGTAGCCCTTTCAGTTTTCTTTCTAACCCAAAACGAATTGCATCAATCCGATTTGTGAGTCAAAAGTCATGCCCAAAAATACTGAGCACGTGTAAAACTATATTTTCTGAACAAACTTAATTCAAGGCTATTTTTGCACATTTAGACCTTAGAATTTTAAAATGTGTGAAACATTAAAGTTTTAGGTCTTAAAGTCTAGTTTCTACAGATATAAAGTTTATAGATATTGGAGTTTTGCTCTATTTTATATGAATTTTCTTTTAAGCTGCTGTCTCAATTTAGTTTTTAATTGATGCTTGTTTGGATTTTTTTTAGAATATTATGTTTAAAGATTTATTTAAATTTCCAATTATCTTCTGTTAGTTATTGTCATGTTAATAATTTCTATTGATATAAAATTATTTTAAACTTGATATTATATATTATTTGACACTCTAATATTAATGATAATTGACTTAGATAATTAGTTTCATCATGGATAGTTGGATGACTTATTCAAACTAAAATGCGAAGTATTTGATAAAATGCCCAAAAGAAACAATGGACTTTTTTTTTTCGTTTGGTTTTTCTTAAATGAAGTTAATTTATTTTTAGGCATTTTTTTGTCAATCTAGCATGTTATATAACTATATTTTTATGATTAAGCGAATTTAATGAAACTTATTTAATACCTTCCTAAACATTGGAATAATTCTGTGGACATTTGTGGATATCTTGAAACCAAAAACCTATGATAAGGGTTTGGTTATAAATAAGATGATGATTGAAAATTTATTTAAATTATTTTGAATAAAATAAAACTTATCAATTTTGCTAAAAATTAAATATAAATCCAAGAGCTATTTATTATCTTTATATTCCATAAAATAATAAAATAAAAGGTAAAAGTAGCAACAACTGAGATTTGCAGCCAATGAGGTTCGAACTTGCGACTTTAAATCGCAATTAGGGTCGCCCACCCACTAAGCTACCAACCTCGGCCTAATTAATATACCATTAGAAATAATTTTATTCTTATCAAATTTGATACGGTAAACTTGTCAAAACAATTAACTAAAATATTAATTCGTATTCTAATTATTTTTTTTTTTTTTACTTGCTACTTGTTAATTTACATGTAGTACCTACCTTTGTGATAATGATATTGGTGACTATGTTAAATTTTTGATTTATTGAGAATTACTATTAAATTATGGATTTAGATAAAGTGCTTAAAAATATACTGCATGTGACTGAATAATCTCACTTTTGATTCATCGCCCGGGAACATTGCCGGTTGTTATTAAAAATGTCTGATTTCCATACAAGGTACCCTTAGAATGTAAAAGGGTGAGAAGAAATTAAGGCACTCGGTGCTAAAGTTATTTTTGGCAATGGGGTGACGGGTGGGTAGAAATGGCCTTTTAGATGAAGATGGGAACATACATTTTATTTGGGAGATGCTCCCTTCTGACCTGGCCAGTCAGGTAGCCAGTCGCGACGGCTAGGTTTTTGGTAGGTGACACCGTCGGTATGCATTGGATGCTAAGCCCGTAAAGTCACTGGTTCCGAAGGCTGGGGGTAGAGGAGGATAGGAGTATGATTATCTTAGGACGATTTAGATTAAACTCTTTTACAAAATTTTACTGTGACTAGTAACCTCTCTTGTTATGTATGAATGATGTATTGGATTTATTTAATTATATTTAATTCCTCTCGATGAATATTTTATAAAAATATATATGTATATATGAAACCTGTATCGCTACGGGGTTTGATCCCGAGACCTTGAAGATCTAAATCTGAGATCCCTACCACTGCGACACAGACTTCATTGTAGTACACACATCAATATTTAACTATTTTTACATGTAAGTAAAATAGTAGTTATGGTGACGGTTTCATCGAACCATTGTAAGTATAATTTACATTATTCAGTTGAGATCTATTGAATTAATTGTTGCATAAACAGTATGCCACCTAAACACATTTACTGTAATGGGTCACTTAATATAGTGTATTATTATAACCACTGCATATAAGCACCTAGGAGATTCTGATTACTGGCTTTAGTAGCTCACCCCTTGTGGGAATATTTTTTTCAGGATATTAAGCACAGGGATACAGAATATGAGTTGGAAAGAGATTAATTTCTCCTAAATATTCCATCAGAAGAATTATCTATTTTTTTTCTTCTTTCCTGCGCAGAGCTGGAGGACTTTATTTTTGGCCTGTAACAATTGTTGGATGATTGTAATTATTAAGCATAGACCTAATTTGCTTTTATTTGGTATGTAATGTTAATCGCGTGGCTGGGACACTTAGATGGCTCTGTAATATTTTTCTCTATCTTTATTTTGTGCCTTGTAGTTGAAATCCCATCAAACGGTTCAGTCCAATGACTTATAAATATTGTTTGGGATAAACAAAGGGATTTTGAATATCTTAAATTTTTCTTGCGGGTCAACCCCAGTTTGGAGGAAAATTCTGGGGTGTGACAGCGTCTTATTATCATCTTATTTTTATACCTAACAAATAAATCCCAAGTCACCCCTAGGCATTCGGTTATGAAAATCCGGGGTATGACAGCTTGGTATCAGAGCCATAGGTTTACGATTTACCTAAGGGTAGTGAGAATTAGGTATTTTTATACTTATTGCGTGTATTTGTGTGTAAGTACCAACTAACCTGTCAATCTTATGTAGAATGGAAAACATCGGAAGAGGCCGTGGACAACCCTGAAACAACAGCCGAAATGGGGCGCAATCGCAACCAACAAATGCACAATCTGCAACCACCACCAACGTTACCAACGAGATGGCCCAAGCTATCCGGGACATGACGACAGTTATGGCCCAATTCATACAGATGAATCCACGAGCACCGGCGGCAATGCCGGCAGCAGCTGTAGCGGGAGTAGCACCAGTGATACCACCAGTAAGAAGACATGATGATGACCTGAGAAACTTCTTACGGTATGACCCACCATCATTCCATGGCGAACCCGAACCAGTAGCAGCTGAGAACTGGTTCAAAAAAGTCTCTCGTATTTTAGAGACTATGGGAATAATCTATCATGCTACTAAGATAACCCTGGCAACGTTTCGGCTACGGGGTGATGCATATGAATGGTGGACTTTCGTTAAAGGAAGTTACGACCCTGCTATCATGACCTGGGAAAGATTTGAAGAATTGTTCATGGATCATTTCTTTCCACAAACTTTCAAGGATGCTAAGACACGGGAGTTTTTATCCTTGAAGCAGCGTGGCATGACCGTTATGCAGTACGAAGCAATGTTCGCTAGTCTGTCCAAGTATGCCCAAAATTTGAATTTAACTGACAAGGCAAAGGCCGATCAATTTACATGGGGCTTGCGGACTGACATTCGAGGGAGAATCATTGGTATGATGCACACTTCTTATGCTGCAGTTGTGAGGGTAGCCATTGCTGTGGAAATGAAAATACAAGACAGCAAAGCTCAAGGGATCAACGTTCAAGGGTTCAATCATGAGGCAAAATAAAAATACTGGACAAAAACGAGGTAGATTCTTTGAAAACAACAAACAGTATGGTGGCCAACCGCAAAAGAAAAATAGAGGAGGGAGTCAACCTCGACATCAGCAAAAGGACCCAAATGCCTGTTACCAGTGTGGGTAACTTGGGCATTTTAAAAGGGATTGTCCTCAGAGGGCAATGACATACCCCAAGCAAAATCAACAGAATTTACAAAATCAAGGACCAGCACGAATCACGTACCCACCTCCACAACAACGTTTTCAACAAAGACCACCTTTTCAGAATCCTAACATGAACCAGCAAGGAGGACAACAGAAGAACAATGGCAGAGGACGAGGTCGTGGTGGAGGAGGACCAGGGCCAAGAAGGGATAATAATGTTCCGCAGGGACGCGTATTTGCACTTAACCATTTGGAAGCACCAGAACCCATTACAGCGGTACCAGAAAACACAGTTATTCAGGTTACCTCATTACTCTTTAGTACTTGGGTGGTAATCCTAGTTGATACTGGCGCTTCGCATTCCTTTATATCATCCAAATGTGCATGTTCATTGAAGTTAATACCAGAGGAATTAAATGGAACCTTAACTATTGATTCTCCTCTGGGAAATAACACTGTGGCAAATAAGATCACTAGATCTTGTGCGATCCAATTCGGGGAGATCATAGTAGAATGTGATCTTATCTGGTTGGATATGAACACCTACGATGTCATTCTAGGAATGGACTGGTTGTCTTTACACCAAGCAATTATTGATTGTCATCTGAAGCGTGTCTCGGCGATTCTTCCATCAGGAGCTCGATTCTGTATCCAAGAAGATTCCCGAGAAGATCCAATTATATCCCCAGTACATTCTCGAGGTTGCAGGCAATTAAATAGCTTGCTAGCCAATCTGACTTTGAATGAGGAGCTTCCACAGACTGCTCTCCCTCGAGTAGTTTGTGAGTTCCCAGATGTTTTTCCTAAGGAGCTTCCAGGTTTGCCAACTCGGCGGGAAATAGATTTTCGTATAAATTTACAGCCAGGGATTGCACCAATTTCAGTAGCCCCTTACCGAATGGCACCAGCAGAACTTCAAGAATTAAAAGTACAACTTGAAGAATTGCTCCAGCTAGGATTCATTCGACCCAGTGTTCCTCCTGGGGAGCGTCAGCTGTTTTTGCAAAGAAAAAAGATGGAAGTTACGGTTATGTATTGATTACAGAAAGTTGAATAGAGTCACTATCAAGAATAAATACCCTTTGCCACGAATAGATGATTTATTTGATCAATTGAGGGGTTCACTATTCTTCTCTAAGATCGATCTTTGGTCAGGATACCATCAATTACGTATCCGAGAGGAAGACATTCCAAAGACAACTTTCCGTACGAGATATGGGCACTTCGAGTTCATGGTTATGCCTTTTGGACTCACCAATGCACCAGTAGCATTTATGGATCTTATGAATTGTGTTTTCCATCCATACCTGGATAAGTTTGTTGTAGTCTTTATTGACGACATACTTATTTATTTAAAGGATGAACGGGAGCATGAACAGCACATTTGTATCGTCTTACAAACTCTATTAGATCACCAACTGTATGCCAAGGCTAGCAAATGCGAGTTTTGGCTAACAAAAATACCATTCTTGGGACATATAGTCTCAACAGATGGTGTTGCAGTAAACCCAACGAAAGTAGAAGCCGTAATGAGCTGGAAGCAATCGAAGACAGTCTTCGAGATAAGAAGTTTCCTCGGTTTGGCAGGGTACTACCGACGGTTCATTAAGGACTTTTCTCAAATTGCTGCACCTATGACGCGATTAATCCGCAAGGATGTTAAGTTTGTTTGGAATGAGAAATGTGAAAGAGCTTTTCAAGAGTTGAAGGCTCGATTGACCCAAGCCCCGGTTCTAATCATACCAGAACGAGGGGCAGGGTATACAGTATACTGTGATGCCTCAAGAGAAGGATTGGGTTGTGTACTAATGCAATTAGACCATGTAGTCACTTATGGTTCTCGACAATTGAGAAACCATGAGAAGAACTATCCAACCCACGATCTAGAATTGGCCGCAATTGTTTTTGCATTGAAACTTTGGAGGCATTATTTGTACGGTGAAAAGTTTGAAGTCTTTTCAGATCACAAGAGTCTGAAATATCTATTCACCCAATGAGACCTGAACCTACGACAACGACGCTGGATGGAATATCTGGAGGATTTCGATTTCACCCTTCAGTATCATCCAGGAAAGGCGAATGTTGTAGCAGATGCACTCAGTAGGAAATCACATTTGACATTGGCAAATTTGCCAATGCGGGAATGGAAGATGCTAGAATCTGTGAATGAATTTGAGATCAGAATTGACCAGGAAAATGCTACAGTGACAAACTATTCTCTGATGGCAATTCCCACGATAATTACTAAGGTGATCGATGCGCAACAACAAGATGAAGAATGTAAGAAGATGGTAGCTCAAATCTTGTCTGGAGAGATTATAGAAGGATGGACACTTCGCTCTGATCAAGGACTACAGCATTGTGGAAGGTTGTATGTCCCGAATTCTGATGGCCTTCGAAAGGAGATATTGCATGAGTTCCATAATTCAAGATTTGCTATTCACCCTGGAAGTACGAAGATGTACCGTGATTTAGCACGACAGTATTGGTGGAAGGGAATGAAGAAAGATGTTGCTCGATTCGTAGCTAAATGTCTTGCTTGTCAGCAAATCAAAGCAGAACATCAGAAACCAGCTAGATTACTCCAACCTTTACCTGTTTTCGAATGGAAGTGGGAGCACATTGCGATGGATTTCGTCGTGGGCTTACCTAAGATGTTGAAGAAAAATAACTCTATATGGGTTATTATTGATCGATTAACAAAGTTAGCGCATTTTTTTACCAGTGAACACTACCGACACACTCCAAAAGCGCAGCCAACTATATATTCGCGAGATCATCCGGCTTCACGGAACACCAGTCTCCATAGTATCTGACCGGGATCCATTATTCACAGCTCAATTTTGGAAGAGTCTGCAGGAGGCTTTAGGCACTAAATTGATCTTTAGCACGGCATTTCACCCTCAGACGGATGGACAGTTAGAACGATTAATTCAGACATTGGAAGATATGCTTCGTGCTTGCATATTAGACTTTAAAGGAAACTGGGAAGAACACTTGCCATTGATAGAGTTTGTGTATAACAACAGCTATCAAGCAAGTATTGGAATGGCACCTTATGAGGCATTATATGGGAGGCCATGTCGCTCTCCTCTGTGTTGGACCGAGGTAGGAGAATCGGTGATGATAGGACCCGACCTGATCAAGCAAACATCAGAAAAGATTGTTATTATTCGTCAACGTCTACTTACTGCCCAGAGTCGTCAAAAAAGCTACGCTGACCGACGAAGACGACCTTTGGAGTTTGAAGTTGGAGATCATGTCTTTCTTCGAGTTTCCCCACGTCAAGGAGTCGTACGATTCAAGAAAAGGGGGAAGTTAGCTCCTCGATATATTGGACCATTCGAAATCCTTGCAAAGGTTGGGCAGGTTGCATATCAGCTAGCTCTACCACCTCAACTATCACGTGTTCACGATGTATTTCATGTATCCATGCTTCGAAAGTATGAACCTGACCCGAGTCACGTGATTGATTGGACCGAACTTGATATTCAGCAAGATGTTACATTTGAACAACATCCGGTTAAGATCGAGGATCGGCGTGAACAAGTCCTACGAGGCAAAACCATTCCATTGGTTCGAGTGCTGTGGAGGCATCGTGGTGTGGAGGAATCCACCTGGGAGCGTGAGTCTGTTATGCGTGAACGATATCCTCATTTGTTTAACACTTGAGTCATGCTTTCTGTAAATTTCGGGACGAAATTTATTTAAGGGGGGTGGATTGTAATAACCTGAATTTTTTTTCCTTAATTAAATTATTTAAGTGTGGTAGTGATATTTATTATAGTAAAATCTAGAAAATTGAGCATTTGAAAATTTTTGGAATAAAAAAAAATTAGTTGGAAAAATTTTCGAATTAAAATTCACCCTATGTGGGAGTTTAATGTAGAATTTCTAAAATTTTTATCCAAACACTTCTTAGCCAAATTACTTATTTGGTTCAAACCAAGACCATTAACCCATGGGTCAACCCTTTTCTTTGACTCACCCCAACTCACTTCAACTCACTTTATCACTCAATGAATTGACTCATGAATAGTTGCTCTAAATTATTTCCCGACAACTTCATTTCCATCTTCCATACACTCTCACCATCTTTCAAAATTATTTGACTAATTGGACAAAGAGAAGACCCACATTGATGACCTTAAAGCATCTTTTTCAAATTATTTAGCTAACAAGATTTAAAGCATTTTGTTTGAAAGCTAGCATGATTTAAAGCATTTGGTTAAATTGTCAAAAAGCTAGCATGATTGTTTAAATTTGTCAAAAAGTTAGCTTGATTCCCGGATCATGCCACCTCCATACATCCCCAATGCTTTTCTTAAATGATATGGTTAGATAGTCAAAAAGTAAGCATGATTCTTGGATCATGCTACCAATTGTATAGGCATGATCTTACCTTAGTTGATTTTTTCTCCACTAATAATTTTCTCTACACTCCCTATAAATTGTGTGTCTTCAAAGAGAATAAAATAAGAGAGAAATAAAAATAAATTATTAATTAGTGAGGCTGAAGATTTGGTGTTGCTTGGAGGAAGAAGAAAGGCTTGGAATTTTCCAATTTGGGTGGTGTTCAAAGTTAACTCATTTTTTTCCTTCTCAGACTTGGTCATTAATATCTTCATTGAGGTAGGATGATGAATCTCCTAAAATATATTTGATGCATTTTTTGGTTTGAAGTATGAAACTTGATTGTGATAAAATAAATACCCGTATATTGGGGGTAGGGAAGCCAAATTTTTGACTGAACTAACTCAGTATGCTGACAGTTCTCTATTTGTAACTTCTTATGTGCTTCTAACCCCTAAAACGGTGGAATTAGGCTTTGGCTAAAACATAAAAGTTGTAGCCCTTTCAGTTTTCTTTTCAACCCAAAAAGAATTGCATCAATCCGATTAGTGAGTCAAAAGTTATGCCCAAAATACTGAGCACGTGTAAAACTGTATTTTCTGAACAAACTGAATTTAACGTTGTTTTTGTACCTTTAGACCTTAGAATTTTAAAAAGTGTAAAACATGAAAGTTGTAGGTCTTGAAGTCTAGTTTCTACAGATATAAAGTTTATAGATATTGGAGTCTTGCTCTATTTTATATGAATTTTCTTTCAAGCTGCTATTCTGCTTAGCTTTAATTGATGCTTATTTGGATTTGTTTAGAATATTATGTTTAAAGATTTATTTAAATTTCCAATTTCCTTCTGTTAGTTATTGTCATGTTAATAATTTCTATTGATATGAAATTATTTTAAACTGGATATTATGTATTATTTGACACTCTAATATTGATGATAATTGACTTAGATAATCAGTTTCATCATAGATAGTTGGATGACTTATTCAAACTAAAACTAGTATTTGATAAAATACCCAAAAGAAACAATGGACTTGTTCTTTTCTCATTTGGTCTTTCTTAAATGAATTTGATTTATTTTTGGCATTGTTTTGTCAACCTAGCAAGTTATATAATTATATTTTTATCATTAAGTGAATTTAATGAAACTCATTTAATACCTTCCTAAATATTGGAATAATTCTGTGGACATTTGTGGATATCTTGAAGCCAAAAACCTATGATAAGGGTTTGGTTATAAATAAGATGATGATTGGAAATTTATTTAAATTATTTTTGAATAAAATAAAACTTATCAATTTTGCTAAAAATTAAATATAAGTCCAAGAGCTATTTATTGTCTTTATATTCCATAAAATAATAAAATAAAAGGTAAAAGGAGCAAAAACTGAGATTTGCAGCCAGTGAGGTTCGAACTTGCGACTGTAAATCGCAATTAGGGTCGCCCACCCACTAAGCTACCAACCTCGGCCTAATTAATATACTATTAGAAATAATTTTATTCTTATCAAATTTGGTACGAAAAATTTGTCAAAACAATTAACTAAAATACTAATTTGTATTCTAAATTTTTTTTTTTTTACTTGCTAATTGTTAATTTACATATAGTGCCTACCTTTGTGATAATGATATTGATGACTATGTTAAATTTTTGATTTATTGAGAATTACTATTAAAGTATGGATATAGATAAAGTGCTTAAAAATATACTTCATGTGACTGAATAATCTCACTTTTGATTCATTACCCGGGAACATTGCTGGTTGTTATTCAAAATGTCTGATTTCCATACAAGGTACCCTGGGAATGTAAAAGGGTGAGAAGAAATTAAGGCACTCGGTGCTAAAGCTATTTTTGGCAATGGGGTGATGGGTGAGTAGAAATGGCCTTTTAGATGAAGATGGGAACATGCATTTTATTTGGGAGATGCTCCCTTCTGACCTGACCAGTCAGGTAGCCGGTCGCGACGGCTAGGTTTTTGGTAGGTGACACCGTTGGTATGCATTGGATGCTAAGTCCATAAAGTCACTGATTCCCAAGGATGGGGGTAGAGGAGGATAGGAGTATGATTATCTTAGGAGGATTTAGATTAAACTCCTTTACAAAATTTTATTGTGAGCAA
The DNA here is from genome assembly GCA_019916065.1 of Vitellaria paradoxa. Lineage (NCBI taxonomy): Eukaryota > Viridiplantae > Streptophyta > Magnoliopsida > Ericales > Sapotaceae > Vitellaria > Vitellaria paradoxa. Next base: position 63,481,041 of record CM034233.1, read on the forward strand.
CCTCTCTTTTTATGTATGAATGATGTGTTGGAATTATTTAATTATATTTAATTCCTCTCAATTAATATTTTATAAATATATATATATATATATATATGTATGAAACCTGTGTCGCTACGGGGTTTGATCCCGAGACCTTGAAGATCTAAATCTGAGATCCCTACCACTGCGACACAGACTTCATTGTGGTATACACATCAGTATTTAACTATTTTACATATAAGTAAAATAGTAATTACGGTGACGGTTTCATCGAACCGTTGTAAGTATAATTTACATTATTCAGTTGAGATCTATTGAATTAATTGTTGCATAAATAGTATGCCACCTAAACACATTCACTTAATACAGTGTAGTATTACAACCACTGCATATAGGCACCTAGGAGATTCTGATTACTGGGCTTTAGTAGCTCACCCCTTGTGGGAATATTTTTTTCAGGATATTAAGCACAGGGATACAGAAGATGAGCTGGAAAGAGATTAATTTCTCTTAAATATTCCATCAGAAGAGTTATCTATTTTTTTCTTCTTTCCTGCACAGAGCTGGAGGACTTTATTTTTGGTCTGTAATAATTGTTGGATGATTGTAATTATTAAGCATAGACCTAATTTGCTTTTATTTGGTATGTAATGTTAATCGCGTGGTTGGGACACTTAGATGGCTCCGTAATATTTTTCTCTATCTTTATTTTGTGCCCTGTAGTTGAAATCCCATCAAATGGTTCAGTCCAATGACTTATAAATATTGTTTGGGATAAACATGAGATTTTGACTATCTTAAATGTTTCTTACGAGTCAACCCCAATCTGGAGGAAAACTCTGGGGTGTGACAGCGTGTTATTATCATCTTATTTTTATACCTAACAAATAAATTCCAAGTCACCCCTGGGCATTCGGTTATGAAAATCCGGGGCGTGACAGTAGAAGTCCAAACAAAGACGATCACAGAAATAATCAAGACAAGTCAAGAGAAAAGTCTCAGTAAAGAAGAGACATCGAATGCTACCATTGCAGTAGGTAGTGTAACATCAGGAGACATTACAGAGTATTCAAGAAGGAATAAGAAAAATTGGTGGCATGAACAATGAAGAGAAAGACAAGTCTGCAGAAACGTCAGCCTATCTAGGCTATGAAGAAAATGTTCCTATTATAACAGCCAGAACTATAAGGAGTGAAAGTTCTAACTGGATACATATGAGGTGCAAAGAGCAAATCTCCTCGTATGAAGCAAGCGTTGGAGGACTGGTAGGAATGGGAAATAACATTGTTAATAGAGTCATTGGCAAAGGTATAGTCCATTTTCACTTAAAAGACGGTAGAATTATGAAACTGTCCAATGTAAAGCATATATCGGATCTAAAAAAATCTAATCTTTAGGAATGATTGATTTAGAAGACTATAGCTTCAATTTCAAGGAGGGAATAATTATGACGATCCTAGAAAGGCAAAGAATTGCTACAAGGCCAAAGATTGAAGGCTTGTACAGACTGGAAGGAAATGTAATGACAAGAGGATTTGCTAATGAGTTTAATAGCACTGGAAAATAAGATGAACAAAGCAAAAGGATAAGACCAATTCTAAAAGGTTGTATAACTTCGACTATGACAATGCTGAAAATGAGTCTTTTTTACTCTTAATCAAAATACCTACAAGTACAAAAATTTCTTTAAGAGTAAATACATAAAAAAATAGAGATAAAGAGCCACTGAAGATGGCAAAGAAGTGATCTTTGCTTTGCACCCGAACTAGGGGTGTGAGCACCCTAGCTAGGGTGCAAGCATCCGGTGGAGGGTGTAAGTATCAGAAAGCACTCAAGTGGAGAGTGCTACTACCTAGTGACAAAGGTGAGATAATAATGTTGTCCGTGATAGAGATGCAGGCAATGACGAAGGTTACGAAATATTGCACTTAGATTATAGAGTGCAGGCACCACAGACAGGGCATGCAATATACAAGTGCAAAACTTCATTTGCAATAGCCAGAAAGTGGAGTGAAAGATGTAGACGTGACGAATCTATCCACATTAGGTGGAGGGGGTGATTGTTGAGTTATCCACCTCAAATGGATGGATTCATTGGGTGTGATCAATTTTTGAAGTTGCAAGCTACATTAATTATAGTGTTTGACTCACCTAATTAGCTATAATGCACCGACCTAATTGCGTATGGCTTGATTGGTGCATGAGTAGGTGTGACAAGAAAATTGATAGGGAAGAGAGTTGTAGGCGTGTGTGCCCAAACGAGAGAAAAAATAGTAAGAGAGAAGAGAGAAAATATAGAGAGGATTTGAAAACTTGGGTGAAATTCTACTTTGGTAATTTTCTCAATTTTAATTCATTTAATGAATTTTCTCTCTCTTGTGGACGTAAACAATTGTCGAACCACGGAAAATTATTGTGCTAATTGTGTGGTTTAATTTCCTCACCCAAAACAAATATATATGTAGAGCTATGTTACCAAGAGCGATTCAATATAAATATATATGCGCACACGTTTATATGTGGAGTTATGTATGAGTTCCTCAATTCAGCTTTGAAAATTGTGATTTTGATTAGATATATTTTACGGAGATTGAATCCGGCTTGCAGTTTTTGTGTAGATCAAGGTTTATTTGTTAGAATGGGCGTTGATTTGTTCAGATCTGACGTCTGATTATTGCTCGTATTTGTCTTCTTTGTTCAACTCCCTCTTTCTTTCTCTACTTTCAGATGTGCCTGATCTAATTGATATTGCTCCTTCACCCAAAATTTTAAATTTATCTATTATGGCGGATAATTCCTCCCTTTATCCCCTAGATGCGTTTGAGTATTAAAAAGTATCTTATTTTTTTTGTTGGTAATTTTTTTTGTTTTATATAACTTATTTACAACTTATTTACTGCAATTTAATTTATTCATTAAAAATTATAATTTTTAAATATGTTAATTACATTCATGAAAAATAATCAAAAAATTTAAATCAATTAGAGTAAAAAGTAAAAAATAAAAAATTAAATTTCCGTTACATTTAAAAAAAAAGATAACTTTTACTTAAACGAACATGAATTTTTTAATTACTTTCTTGTAAATGTGATTAACAAGTCTAAAAATTAAGTTTTTTAAAAATAAAATAAAATTTTGAAAAAAAATAATATAAGACGGAAAAAACCTGAAAATGAAAAAACAAAAATCAATTATTTTGTACAGTAATCATGCCTAATTTCCTAGTTTAATTATAGTGAGTGAGATTTGGTTGCTTTCACAAATTTGGAACCTTATACGAAAGGAGATATATCAAAAATAAAATAACAAATATATATATATATGTATATATAATAATCTTGCATATCAGTTGAGGTTGTGTGGTTATGAAAATTTTCTGTCCTCATTTATCAGAATTCCAGGCTTATAGTTTGTTAACAAGAACGTTTGTATAGTTTTTTTTTTTTTTAATTGACTTTTTTGTTGTACTAGTAAAAGGAACATGTAGAAGTGCGTGCATATCTCATTTAATTTAGGTATCTCTAATGAAAGTATTTAATTTGAAATATGAACAAATAACTTATAATTACTAACTTTTTAACAATTAATACTTGTAAAAATGTATTAAATTTAAGTATCATATAAATTTATACAGTAATAATAAAAAATAAAAAAATTAGGTAATGATTTTGTATACGAAAAAAAGTTTGATTTTTATTTTTTCTTATAAAAAGTAATACTATTAAGGATAATATGCTAGTGATATTTATTTTTAATTTAATTTATAATTTTATTTTATTCTTGTTAACATTGAAATGCTATTTACTTAAATTCAAATTAATTTTTAAATTTGAAAGTTAATGAATATAACACTGCATTCACAAGAAAAAAATGTTTATAATATTAAAAATATGCAAATTTAGTAAAAATATCATATATAAATAATTGAACATAGATTGTAAAATTTTTCAATAATTAATAATTAAATGTATTAATATCAAATTATAATAGTTAAAAATTATATACCTTTGAGGAATTTTTGTAAAGTTCTTATTTTTCATTAAAAATTAAAATTTTTCTTTGTATTCAAAGAAAACGGAGCACGTGCAAACACATGCACACCTCATTTAATTGTAATATCTCAACAAAAATATTAATTTAAAATATGAACAAATAACCTATAACTACTAACGTTTTAACAAATTGATATTTGTAAACAAATATTAAATTTAAGTATCATATACAAATTTGTACGATAATAATAAAAAATAAAAAAATTAAGTAATGATTTTACATATTAAAAAATTTATTTTTTATTTTTTCTTACAAAAATTAATACTATTAAGGATAATATGTTGATAGTATTTCTTAATTTATTCAATTTATAGTTTTATTATTCTTGTTAACTTTAAAAATATTTTCTTAAATTCAAATTACTTTTTAAATCTGAAAGCTGATGAATAGAACACCAAAATTACAAGAAAAATTTTTATCATGTTAAAAATATGCAAATTTAGTAAGAATACCATATATAAATAATTGGACATAGGTTATAAAATTTTTCAATAATTAAATGTACTAATATCAAATTATAATAGCTAAAATTTATATACCTTTGAGAAAGTTTTGTAAAGTTTGTTTTTCATTAAAAAAATTGGAACGTTTCTTTACCTTATTATTTTTATCTTAAAAATAAAAAAAATAATAAAATACTATTAAATTTGAATTATTAAATAGTGTAGTAAAAAACAAAAGCAGATGTAACCAAGTTATACAATTATGATTCAAAAGAAGAATTTAAATAATCTATTGAAATTAGTATCTAGTTGGAATAATAAAATTTTTTAATTACTCAAACCCTAGTGTATCAGGTACTCAAACTTTGGTGTTAAATATACTAGAAAGTTTATGTTTGAAGATAAGATATTTTCACACAAGGAGGTAAAATGTTTTGGGGTACAATTGAATTTATTTGAAAAGGAAAAGGGTATCATATTCTAAAAATATTTTTTGTACTTTTATATTTTTAGTAGTAGTATAGATGTTATTTTTTCATCAAAATTTAATAAACTATTTTGGTAATTTTTAGACATGTTATTTAATTTATAAATAAAGAAACTTATGCATAGGTAAAAGAAGAACTTGCCCGGTGTTTAATTTCGAATCCCGCTAGTTACTACTCTGTCTTATTCGGTATTTGAGTCCTGCGGATGGATTCAAATATCCATAGTTTATTCATCGAGTATACAGTTCGCTGAGGGTTAATATAAATCGGTATGAGTTCCAGGTTAAAAAATAAAAAATAAAAGAACTTGTTCCTTTAAACATGAGTTACATATGTAAAACAAATTATTATCGAAAAAATATTAATTTGATGAAAAAATCCATATAATCCAAAAGTAAAATAATCGGAGAAACAACTAACTATTCTTTAGTTTACCAGATCAAAACCTTGAAACTGTCATTTCTATATTGAATAGTATTATTAGTATAGCCTTTTGAAATGCATGAACTCTTATATATTTCTAATTCTAAAAATCATTATTGTTTCTTAAATAAAAAAAAAAAAACCTAAAAAACATTATGATAGTTAATTGGCACGTGCAGTAATATGCTTGACATATTATTGTAGGTTTTTGAAATGCATGTGCTCTTTCTTTCTAGTTCCAAATGGTTGAACCATGTCAGTCATAAATCCTTCCCTTAAAACCCAAAAAAGTATAACATAAAAATTTAAGCATAATTTAGTTCAATTCATTTTTTATTTCTATCCAATGTAATTGAAAGAGATGCAACAGTACGTCTTTGACTTTGCACAAAATGTTTTCTTTGGCTTTGACCAAATCTGCTGCCTGGTGCCATCTGCTTCAGTTTTTCAGCATCACCTTTGAGGTAGTCATGCCATGTGTTCTTAGGATCTGCAAATAAAAAAAAAAAAATGCAAACATTGCTGTCAAATTTTCACGTTTATTGGACTTAATATTGTGATAAGTACTAAAATTATTAGCTCATGTTAATTTTTTTTATACTTTAACAAATAAAATTAAATTTTTTAAAAAATATTTATCCAAATTTTTCTCACTTTCATTTTATTTTTTTCTACTGTTTTCTTTCACTTTTCATTTTTCAGTTTTGGGTGCACATTCATATTCCAAGGATAACCGAAATGTCATTGCCATGCACGTTTAGCAACCATTTTATTTTCAATTATCTATTTTGTTTTCAAAATTTTAAAAACTGAAAATCGAAACTTAAATGGAAAATTTATTTTTATTTTGGGTTTCTAAATTAAATCAATGTTAGTTTTCATTATTTTAAAATTTCCAAAAACACAGAAAAGGCATTTTCACCAAAACTAAAAACACGGTGTTTATTTAATTTCACTCAAACTTTGAAACCCACTTGGAGCAAAGCTTGAGCCAAAGGAGGAAGTAAGAAGATGACCGAAGGAGACGAAATGAGAAGACGCTGGTTGTTAGTGACGACTCCTAACGAGGAGAAGGTATCTCCCTCCTCCTTTACATCTCTCTTTATTTCTTTCTATCGATCTAGTATTTTTAGTTATAACACTATATTCCGTTTCTATTCAAGACTTCCTCAACTTGAAACCCTATGTACATTTTTATCTATCGTTCTAAATAGAAAAATTGATATTTGCCTGTGAAAAAATACGTGAAGTGCTAGTATCAAATAATCAACTAAACAAACAAGTACAAAAAAATAAATGAATACAGGGATTTTAACGTGGAAACCCAAACTGGTAAAACCACAAGCTCCTTTCACTATAGAAGTCGGGTTACAAAGATTACAACCACAAAGTTACACAATCGATACCCCTCGATCCCTTGCGTTGAAACTTTGCTTGTATCACAACGATAAACCCTCACAAGCGAAAAACCAACTTCAACCCCTGAAGATCACGAACATAGATATGCAAAGTTATTTGGTTAAGAGACGAAGAGAACTCTTAAAGTAATGTAACATTTTTCATCTCACGTTCTCTGTCTAGTAGACTCTAGGAGAAGGTTTCAATATATAGAGCATTCCAGCAATCCTACATAGGATTGTATAGTTTGCTACTTCCAAAATCTTTTAGGAGTCTTTCTAATCTCCTTGAACATTAGTAAAGCTTCCTTAAAGTATCTTCATCCTTGTATTAGGAAACATTCCTGAAAGAATCTTCAACTTTGTATTAGGAAACTTTGCAAAAAACCTTCAAACCTATACTTTTGACACCTTAGCCAAATACCTAAAAATACAAGTTTGAAATTATTGCTTTGCTCACTAATGTGCAAAGTACAAAAATAAAACTAACAATCCCCCTTTGGCAATTTTGTGACAAAATAATGCTCCTATATACAATGTAAAAAAAAATTATAACTTTTCACAATATTTAAACTTAATCAAGCCAAACTCTCCTTCAGTACGTAAACTTGTAAATTCTTTTTTGATTAATATTCCTGTATAAAATTGCACACCATTTAAACAAAACACTTTGTGAAAGTTAAGTTTAAAATAATATAATCTTTGTGAAAAGTATTAAGATAAGGGGAATGGGAAGAATATTCAACAACAAAAAACATACAAACAATCCAATTAACCAACTAGATTATCTTAACAATGGATTATCTAACTAACCAATAACGTCAACAAATCAAAAAAAAAAAAAAAAAAAAACCCCAAAGTCATCCTCTTTTTGTCACCTAGTAACTTATCAACTATGTAGCCAAATATCCAATGACCAGTAGATTTAAAATCCTGCAAATTTCACTAAATTGTGTGCCCCAAAAGAATTAAAATAAAAATTAAGGAATTATATAAATAAGAAGTAATTGAACCTTGTTAGAGCAATTAAGTTATTAATTCACATTTTGATCTTCTCGCTCACAATTTAATATTATTCTTGGAGATTAAAAAATAAATAAATTGAACAAATACTAAGGCATGAACTTGAAATACTTAAATTCCCTTAGCATACTTCATATATAATGTTCAAGACTATACAAGTAATACTCTAAGTGCACGTGTGAATTAAGAATGATCAAACCAAATACAGTAGGACACTAAAGTTACAAATGCCAAGAAGGAACATTCTCCAAAGATCATATGTTGCAATTAGGCATAAAAATAAGAATAATTTTACCATTTTCAACTTATATCTCCCCCCTTCCCCCAATTTTTTTTTTTTTTTTTGGGCAATCTGCTGTGCATGACAGCTTTCACACATTTATGGGTAGGTAACTTTTTTCTTAAATCATATTTTTCCAGAGGGTGGTTATTTTGATAACCGACATGTCATTAAGGAACTTCTTACTGGTCCCACCAGTAACCCTTTTCATGTTTTTTCTTCCTAAACCCAATATCCACATAAAGACAAGGAGGAGAATTAATCTAGCAAGTATAAAATAGAATGACATTGTACTGAGTAAGAATCAATCTTGTGCTTTAACATACTAGAGAATCACTAGCACAACAAGAAATGCGCAATGTATGTTATGAGAAAGGAAGTCAAGTAAAGCAAGTAACACGCATTAATGGTGTTCAATCCATTTATTCTAAAATTCAAAAAATGTAATTAATAATAGTATATGATAGATAAAATGTAACTTCATAATTTTTCATGCTCCCCCTCAGTCCAAGTTACTTCCTTTTTTTTAATAAATGGAAATTAAGTAATGGCACACACACCTGGAGAAGTTTGACAGAATTGGTGTTAGAGAGGCTAAGAAAAAAGGTATCAAAAAAGAAGATACTTTTCAACAAAAATTACCAACAAAAACAAAAAGACGAGGGCAAGAGATAATAATAAAAAAAAAAAAACAAAGCAAAAAAATAAATCATTACTCCTAAAACCATGCAACAGGTAATCACAGACTAGGAAAAAATAAATATTAAGTACACCTTTGTCTATACCATACTGCCAATTATTTATCATAAAAATTTACCCCTTTTGCATGCATAGGGGTTTCACATGCATTCAAATCATCATTTTTAACCCAAACTGCACAAATTTTTATTTGTGGTTTCTCAGCTTGAAGCCTTTTTATTAGGTGCGGTGGTTTTATTGAAAGATTTAAAATTTTTATTTTGGTATAAAACTCCTCTCACTACCCTAGGAGTAAAAAATGGAGAGTCAAAAGAGGTAGGGTACTCTTGAAGGATTTGAAATATATTTAACAATTTTGGATAAAAACTTTTATTATTATCAAAATAGTTTCTAGGCACACCATATAACTTTAAAATAGTTTGGTCGAATATGACTACGTATTCCACAGTGATGGCAGACTAGAACAAAAGATGACTTATTAAACATACCTCGTGACTTACCTTTGGCTGTCTGGGATGGGACTTGATTCCTTTTTTATTCTTTCTTTAGAGGTGGAGTAGGTGTGGAGGCTTGATTTGTAGGATTTGAAAGCTGTGTTGAAGCTATCATTTGGGTTCAAGTTTGTTTTGTAGTCCTTTGTATCACTCATCTCAACAAATTCTAGTCCACGCTTATTAGTAACCCTTTGTTGTGAACCCAAGATCTCATGTAAATTTTTAAAGGTTTACTCAACTTCTCTTAGAGTTCGAACAATTCACATTTAATTTTATCACATTCTTTTTTTTCTCTTCAAGCTGGTCTCTGAGTGCCACATCTATGTCTTTCAGAGTCTCATATTCCTTTTGAAGCTTGTGTAGAGCATCTTCAACTTCACTGTGTTGGGTTATAAGAGTCTCTTTTTCTTTCTTCAAGACTCGAACATTAACTTTCAACCTGCTATTTTCTTTCAACAACTTTTAATTTATTTTAATTAATTCAAAATTTTCATCTTCACTAATGTATTCTTCATTATCAAACAAAAAGAAGAAGAATGAATTGAATTAACATTAGAACAGTCACCAGCCTCAACGGAGCTATTTTAAGGAGATTTGAACTTAACTATGCCTAAGTAGAATTTGGTGATACCTAAGAAGTTCTTCTCATCTAGTTTGTCATGAAGGCTGTAAAGTTGTTGGAGGAGTCTTTATCTTCAGATTCATTTTTTGCAATCTCCTCATCAGAGTCATCCCAAGTAACACTAAAACTTTTTTGATTTTTGATTTTTCTTTCAACTAGGGCATTCTTGGGAGATATGACCATAGTCATGGCGCTTAAAGCACTAAATTCTTTTGTTCTTCGAACCTCCTTGTTTGCCTTCATTGTCTCTACTAGAGTTTGAAGCATTTCTTTTCTTTTCAGACTTGTTAAAGAGATTCTTTGGTGGAGGTTTGACTTTCTTACCTGTCACTTTTGAATAAGTGATTTCAATTTATTGGTAAGAAAAGCAATTTCCTCATCTTCCATGGTACTAGTACTTAAGATCTCATCTTTGTGATTTAGAAAATGCTAGACAAACCTGCTCTGATACCAATTGAAAAAATACGTGAAGTGCTAATATCAAATAATCAGCCAAACAAACAAGTGCGGAAAAATAAATGAACATAGGGATTTTAACGTGGAAACCCAAACCATTAAACCACAATCTTTTCACTGTATAAGCCGGGTTACAAAGATTTCAACTACAAAGTTACACAATTGATACCCCTTGATCCTTTGCGTTGAAACTTTGCTTGTATCACAACAATAAATCCTCACGAGCTAAGGACCAATCTTCAACCCCTGAAGATCACGAACACAAATACGTGAAGTTGTTTGGCTAGAGAGATGAAGAAAACTCTTAAAGTAATGTAACAGCTTTTCGTCTTATGTTCTTTATCTAGTAGAAACCCTAGGAGAAGGTTTTAATATATAGAGCATTCTAGCAATTCAATCCTCTAGTGGATTGTATAGTTTGATGCTTCCAAAATCTTTTAGGAAACTTTCTAATCTCCTTAAACATTAGGAAGCTTCCTTAAAATATCTTCATCCTTGAATAAGGAAACATTCGTTAAAGTATCTTCATTCTCGCATTAAGAAACTTTCCAAAAAATCTTCAAACCTATCCTTTTGACATCTTAGCCAAATACCTAAAAATATAAGTTTGAAATCATTGTTTTATTCACTGATTTGCCAATTACTAAAATAAAATTAACAAAATGTGTATGCATTTGTTTTTGCTTTTTATTTTTCTTGATATATTGTTAGTTATGCTTGATTTTGCTTGATCTATTGTTAAACTAGCTTATAAGTGATTGTACTATGAAAAGTACAATCATTAACCTTAATTAGTGATTTGTTAGGTGGATTTATAGCTAAAAAGATGATAAATTGTTTTTAAATGCATTCATGAGGAATTCTTGTGATTTGCAGGTGTTTGGGACTAAAATGGATGAAGTTGGGCTAAATTGGATGAAATCAAGAAGCTGGTTCGAACACATGTTTGAACCAACTGTTGTTCAAACCAATGTTCTAACCACAGAAGGCAAACCAGAAAAAGATGCAGCAGATTTTGGCTAAGTGTTGGAAAAAGTGGTTCAAACCAATGTTCAAACCATAGGATGTTTGAACCTTGGTTAGAACAACAGAAGCCAAGTATAGACCAACAAGTGCTGAAATTGATTAAGGCAAATTGGTTCGAACCTTTGTTCAAACCACATCTGGTTTGAACTTTGGTTCGATTGACAGAAGGGTGAAAAGTTGCAGAGCTCAAAAATTTCTAAGTCCAAGACTTTGGTTCGAACTTTTGTTCGAACCAACCTTTGTTCAAACATTGGTTCGATCAACAGAAGCTGTGCAAGGTTCAACTGGAAGATAATTTTCTAAGTCCCAGACTTTGGTTCGAACTTTTGTTCGAACCAACCTTTGTTCAAACATTGGTTCGATCAACAGAAGCTGTGCAAGGTTCAACTGGAGGAAAATTTTCTAAGTCCAAACTTTGGTTCGAACCCTTGTTCGAACCAACTTGGTTCAAACACTGGTTAGAACAACAGAGGCTGTGCAAAGTCTAATTGGAGTGAAATCTGACTAAGTCCCAGAATTGGTTCGAACCTTTGTTCGAACCAATCAGCCTGTTCGAACCTTTGTTCGAACCAACCTGCAACTCGAGGATCTGAAATTCAGCTTTTGAGAAATGGGCAATTATGTACTTTTACATGTTATATTTCATATATATGTACGAAGGAGGTCGTTTACAGATAGACAGATTCATTTCTTTCAGTTAAGCTTTCCTTTTAGAGAGAGAGAATTGTAGAGAGAGAAAGTGATTCCATCTTCATTTCTTTGAATTCTTGTATCAGAATTTCAGTTTATGAATGGATTTACTTCAATTTTATTGTTTTCTTCTTTTATGATGTTTGAGTAGACTTTTCTCTTGGATTCAAGGCAAGTCTCGTAGTTGATTTGCAAGAATTTCAAGGTAATGGGCTAATGTTGAAATCTTATGTGTTAAAGGAAGAATCTATGTTTGATTTGAATTGATTATTGATTTTTGAGTTGAGATTTCAATTGAACTCAATTTTGTATGGTTTATGGCCTTTACTTAGATTTCTACATAGAATTATCATGCCTTTCTTTAGATTTGTATGGTAATTGCTATTCCTAGGATTTGTATGTAAGATCTATGAGCTATGCATATTAGGTGTTTGATTTGAATTCTCAGCAGATTTTTGTTCTTAATTTCTTACTCAAATCAGATTTGGATTGTTCTAAGTGGTTTTATATCTAGATTATCTTTTGATCTACCCTTTTTAGGTGTAGAATCCTTGAAATTTATTGTCAATCACTACGAGCTTGTTTTGGATCCAAGGTTTTCTTAAATTTGTTTCTAAAACATTTTATCCAAACAACCATTTCTAAAACCAAATTGAATCTCTATCATTCATTGTGGGGTTGAAAATTTGTCTAAAACCTTTTCCAAGAATCATTTGTTCACTAATTTTTACTAAGGCTCTCTGTGGACACGATCCGGTTCTCACCGGTATTGTGCTTCAATAGACACCCTGCACTTGGGGTCGAGCCAATATTGATACATTGGAATCGAGCAAGCACTTTTTGGCGCCGTTGCCGGGGAGCCTTAAGCAACGGTGAACGACGATCTTGGGAAGTTTGGGCGGATTCATCCTCACCACCATTTCCAACGACGAATTGCACACTTTGGGTAATCTCGTTCCATATTTTCATTTTCATTAGTAGTTTTTGATTTGAAATAAGTTAGCATTGGTAAACATTCATAAATTGCTTGTGCTTGTGCATTTGTTGCATCTTGTGCATGCATCTTAGGTCCGGTAGGATTGTTCAATCAATTTGCATCCACAACATCAACCTATAGAGGAATTCATCGAGTTTTCATTAACTTCATCATCCACATCATCTACACCACAATCACCATCGTCATCATCTGTTTCTACTGATTTAGCGCATTTAATGGAAAATTTGGGAGACAATGGGCAAGATGGCCAGGAGGCCATAGCTCCTTTAGATGCACGACCATTGAGGGAGTTGTTGCACCCCGTGCGACAAACTACCCCTTCTTGCATAATTCTTCCTTAAATCAGAGGAATTTCACTTTTAAGCTGGCACAATACAATTGTTACCCACATTTCATGGCATGGATTCGGAAAACCCATACACATACATGAAAGAGTTTGAGGATGTGTGTGCCACTTGCATGGATCAAAATGTGAGTGAAGACACCGTAAGGTTGCGGTTGTTTCCATTTCTTTGAAGGATAAGGCCAAAATATGGCTCAATTCCTTAAGACCTCGCTCCATTGGCACATGGAGAGAAATGCAAGCGGAATTTTTGAAAAAGTATTTCCCAGCTCACAGAACATTAATGATGCAAAAACAAATCATGAATTTTTCATGTCAACCGGGTGAGTCATTTTTTCATGCATGGGAGAGGTTTAAAGATTTATGTAATGCATGTCCTCATCATGGATTTCCAATTTGGCGGCTGTGTAGTTTTTTCTATGATGCATTGCCATCTGAGCATAAACAGTTAGTGGGTACCATGAGTAATGGCCAGTTTCTTGATAAGTCGGCTGAGGAAGCCTATGAGTTTTTGGAAGAGTTGGCTGAAAATACCAAATCTTGGGAGGTAACATCACCTTCACCTTTAGAGTCTAGAGGAGTCCAAGCACAATCTAGCGGGAAATTAAGGTTGAATGATAGTGACGATTTGAGTGCTAGGATAGCTTCTCTCACTAGGAAGGTAGAGTTACTTGAGACAAAGAAGGTGAACATGATAAGTGAAAGGGAAGTGAGATGTGTCATTTGTGAGGTACCTGACCATAGCACTGATGAATGCCCCACGGTTCCAGCTTTCAAAGAAGTTTTGTATGGGCAAACTTCAAACACAAACACCTCACACAATTTCCCTAAGCCATACTCCAGTCAAACTCAAGCTCAGTCAGGACATCCTCCCTTCCTAACCAATATCACCCTGGGTTGAGAAATCATCCCAATTTTTCATGGAGGAATGATTCATCTAGTGCACCCTACCCCCCACAATTCAATTCAAACCCTTCTCAAGGTCAACCACAAGGTCCATCTTCTAGTTCTTCCAACCTCAATATAGGAAGTCATCATTAGAGGATACCCTTCAGCAGTTTATGCAGGTCAAATTGGTATTAACAATCAAAGTGCTAAGAATCAAGAGCAAACCAATAGAGCCATTGAGGATATTAGGAACCAATTGACCAAGCTCATTCAAAGTCAGAGTCAAACTGAAAAGGGTAGATTGCCTTCACAAACCATCCAGAACCCTCAGGGTCAAGTTCATATGGGAGAAACTTTAGGTGAAAAAAACCCATGAGCATGTGCAAGCAATCACTACATTGAGGAGTGGAAGGTAGTTGAAAAACCAGATGATCCGAGGTTGTTGAGAGTCAATGATAAAGAGGGAATGGTTTATGGAGAAAAGGGGAGAGTAGTGAACAAGGTGAGAGCAAAATAGAAAGAAACAAAATGATGATGAGGAAAGAGAAATGATGATGATGATGTGGTGGAAGAAGTTGTGAGAAATGAGAGAAATGAGAAAATGAAAAAGAACAAGGTTGAGAAGAATAAGGATGAGAATAAAGAGAGAGAACAAGTTGTAGGTTTCCAACCCCGACCACCATTTCCAAGCCAATTGAGCAAGTCAAAGAAAGAGTTGTTAAACTCTGAAATTTTTGAGGTTTTCAAGCAAGTAAGGATCAACCTACCCTTATTAGATGCCATCAAACAAGTTCCATCTTACTCCAAGTTTTAAAAGACCTTTGTACTGTTAAGAGGAGAGTGAGTGTCAAGGAAAAGGCTTTCATGGCAGAACAAGTTAGTGCCATTCTTCAATATAAGACCCCACCAAAGTACAATGACCCAGGGTGTCCTACCATAGCATGTGTCATAGGTGAGCACAAGGTGAAACAAGCCCTACTAGACTTAGGAGCTAGTGTCAACCTTCTCCCTTACACAGTTTATCAACAGTTGGGTTTGGGGGAACTTAAGCCGACTAGAGTGACCTTGCAATTAGCTGATAGGTCGGTTAAGATTCCTAGGGGCATTTTGGAGGATGTGCTCATTCAGGTTGATAAGTTTTGCTATCCTGTGGACTTCATTGTTTTAGACACTCAGCCCACCCCTCAAGGTTCCATTCCACCTGTTCCTGTCATTTTAGGAAGACCTTTCCTAGCAACACTAATGCGGTCATCAATTGTAGGAATGGTCTTATGAAAATCTCCTTGGGAATTTGACAGCTGAAATGAATATCTTTAGAGTTGCTAAGCAACCCATGGAGGAAGAGGAGGATATAAGAGAGGTGGACTTGATTCAGACAGTTAGGAGGAACATGTTGAGAGGGAGTTTGTTGGAGATCCTTTGGAGAAGGCATTGACATTAGGAGATGGAAAAGATTATAGGGATGAGGTTGATGATGAAGATGTCTTGGAGGTGTTGATTGGTTAGATAGTGCACCCATCATGTCTATAGAGCAGTCTGACCAATCTATAGAAAACCTTGCCCCAAACATGGTCAACCCTAGATCCTCCATTGTCAAGCCACCCAAGCCTGATAGGAAACCTCTTCCTAGTGAGCTTAAATATACATTTTTAGGAGAGGAAGAGTCATACCCAGTGGTCATATCTTCTCAGCTTACTAAGGACCAAGAAGAGAAGCTGTAGAGATGTTGAAAAGACACAAGAAGGCACTAGGTTGGACAATAGCAGACCTTCATGGGATTAGCCCACTCATTTGCACACACTCCATTTACCTAGAGGAGGGGGCTAAACCAGTGAGACAACCTCAGAGGAGGTTGAATCCTAACATGAAGGAGGTAGTTAAAGGAGAAGTCCTTAAGCTCCTAGATGCTGGGATCATATATCCCATTTCTGATTCTCAATGGGTGAGTCCACCCAGTTGTTCCAAAGAAGTCTGGAGTTACGGTTGTTAAGAATGAGAGCAATGAACTTGTGCCCACTAGGATTCAGACAGGGTGGCGCATGTGCATTGACTATAGGAAGTTAAATGCCGTGACTAGGAAAGACCACTTCCCCTTACCCTTTATTGATCAGGTCTTAGAGAGGGTAGCTGGACAACCATTTTATTGCTTTCTCGATGGATATTCTGGATATAACCAAATCGAGATAGCCTTGAGGATCAAGAAAAGACAACATTCACATGTCCTTTTGGTACATTTGCTTACCGGCGCATGCCTTTTGGTTTGTGTAATGCGCCGGCCACATTTCAAAGGTGCATGATGAGTATTTTTAGTGATTTTGTGGAGAAGTTTCTTGAGGTATTCATGGATGATTTCACTGTGTATGGGAGTGATTTTGATGCATGTTTGAGGAATCTAGAGAAGGTGTTAACAAGGTGTGAAGAGAAAAATCTAGTGTTGAATTGGGAAAAATGTCACTTCATGGTGACACAAGGTATTGTCCTAGGCCATGTTGTTTCTTCTAGGGTATTGAAGTAGATAAGGCTAAGGTAGAAATCATTCAAAAGCTTCCAACCCCTAGGTGTGTGAAAGATGTGAGATCATTTCTCGGCCATGCAGGGTTCTATAGGAGGTTCATTGCATCTTTTAGTGCTATAGCTCGACCATTGTGTAACCTTCTAGTTCATGATGCACCTTTCGATTGGACCCTTGAGTGTCAGGTTGCATTTGAAAAA